>CAXITT010000909.1:5982-155900 GCA_964033795.1 Lymnaea stagnalis | reverse complement strand
AAGTCTTTCTAGCCATTTCAACCCGGAGCAACACAGCCATTATGCATTAACTGGAAAATAAGGTAGACAATCATCCCAGAAGGTATTTGCGAAATAGATGTGTCTTTAGATCGGTTTTAAAGGACTCCAGTGTCTGGTTGTTTCTAAGATCGACAGGAAGGGCGTTCCAAATTGTTGGACCAGCAAATGTGAAAGTGCGCTTTCCGTAAGTCTCAAGGCAAACACGTGGTGTCGAGAGTTTGCCACTATCGGATGAGCGGAGCTCTCTAGTGGGTACATAAGGCGTCAGCAGCTCTTTCAGATAGGACGGCGCCAGGTCATGTAAGCAGCGGTAGCACAAAGTTGCGATCTTGTACTCTATGCGAGCACGCACCGGCAGCCAATGCAACTCTCTCAGAAGTGTTTTTGCATGGTCGAATTTGCGTTTGCGGAGAACTATGCGAGCTGCATTATTCTGTGCTATTTGAATTGTATCCAGGAGCGTAGCTGGAAGACCCACCATGAGAGCATTGCAATAGTCCATGCGTGATAGCACAAATGCAGACATCAGCCTCTTTGTTGTATCAATTGTTAGGAAGGGCCTGATTTGACTAATCTTGCGCAGCTCCAGAAAAATCGCCCTGCATAGCATGTTAATATGACTTTCAAAAGTTAGTCTTCTATCTAGGTAGACACCCAGGTACCGCACTGTTTGAGCTAACTCAATACGCACAGCTGAGAGAGTAATGGATGTCGTGTTATTTGCGGTCGCAATGGGGAGCAGCTCAGTCTTATCATCATTTAATTTGAGCTTGTTAATGGTCATCCAGTGCTTAACCGACTCCATTGTCTTCTGTGTAATACTGAGCAGCTGAGGGAACTGAGAAGTGATCACGGATTGATGAAGTTGTGTATCGTCCGCGAACATGTGATACAACATGTCAAACTGCCTGATCTCTGCACCCAGGGGCTGAATGTACATCGTGAAAAGCATCGGGCCTAGGACCGAGCCCTGTGGTACTCCGAATTCGAGATTAGATTTCTTCGAGGTCAAGCCGTTTGAAATAACTGACTGGACCCGATTATTCAGATACGATCGGAACCAACACAGGACGGTATCAGTGAGACCGAACGTTTGTTGCAGACGCTGGAGCAGTATGCCGTGATCGAGCGTATCGAAAGCTGCCGATAAATCGAGTAAAGACAAAATCGATACCCGGCCCTCATCACAAGACGACAGAAGGTCGTTTACGACGCGCAACAGGGCTGTCTCAGTAGAGTGATGCGCCCTGTATGCTGACTGGAATGGTTCAAACAAGTCAAACTGAGTGAGGTGATCCAGGAGTTGGCGGAGAACGACTTTTTCTAAGATTTTAGAAATAAATGGTAGATTTGAGATGGGGCGGTAATTTTCCATCACATTTGGGTCTAGATTTGATTTCTTTAATAGTGGAGTGACGATCACCTCTTTAAAAGATGATGGAACAATACCAGCAGCTAAGGACTGATTTATGATACAAGTGGTGATGGGGACTATTTCATCCAGACATTCATACAAGAGCCCTGCTGGAAGAGGGTCGAGCGAACATGACTTTCTTGGGGTATTAGCGAGGATTTTCCTCACATTCGATTCACTGACCTCAACAAATTCAGCCATAGAAGAGCCGTTGAATAGTGAGAATTCTGGAGCAGTATCGATGCAACTGTCAATTTTCGCTCTGATCCTCTTAACTTTGGTAATAAAGTAGTCATTTAGTGCGTCTGGCCGCTCTTCTACAGCAATGTTATTTGGCAGAGATGTAGCCTTGTTTTTACCGGTCAGCTGACCCACAATGCGAAATAAGTCCTTGCTTGAGCTGCTGTCTGTAATCTGATGACTAACATACTCAGTCCTAGCTGCAAGGACCAACCTCTTGGTTCGTTCCCTGTGGTCAACAAAGATTTGTCGGTGCACAGTCAAGCCCGACTTCCGCCATTGGCGTTCTCCACGTCGCTGCTTCTGCTTAGCGTCCTTAA
Organism: Lymnaea stagnalis; assembly: GCA_964033795.1. Classification (NCBI taxonomy): domain Eukaryota; kingdom Metazoa; phylum Mollusca; class Gastropoda; family Lymnaeidae; genus Lymnaea; species Lymnaea stagnalis. The sequence continues at coordinate 153,905 of CAXITT010000909.1, read as the reverse complement.
TTTCGGGCGTGAGCCATGGGGCGGAAGGGCGGTCCGTAACTCGCCGTGAGGACAGTGGGGTCATGTTTGTCTAAGATGACTCTGAGGCCACTGTTGTAGTCTGTAGCAGGGTCATCTACACCGCACTCAAGGGCGGCGACGTCACTTCTAAAGGCCGCTAGATATATCTGTCGGAGGTCACGGGATGTTACTGATCGCAGAAGGCGTCCTGGCTTCCTCAAGTCAAAGTCGAAGGCGACTGGGAAGTGATCAGAAATAAGTTTGTCCTCAATAATGAGGTTTTGGATCATAGCTGCCCGGTCCTCTCTGACAACCAGCCAATCTAGGATATGACCTCGCTTCTGCGTCGGGACACTGACAAGCTGAGTCATTCCGTGCGTGTCGAGAGCTGATTTTAGGGTCTTCACATAGCTGTCGGTGGTGGAGTCAAAATGGCAGTTTATGTCGCCGATTATGATGACATTGTTGTTGCTGGTGGCATATATGTCAAGGAGTTGTATAAACTCCACAGTAAACTGACAGATCTTCAACTTATTTTGCTTATTTGGAGGTGGCCTGTATATGCACAGAAACGTCATCACTTGTTCACCGTAATTAAGTTGCATTTTGCACATTTCAAATGAAACAAACTCGTCCGATTTTGTTTTGGATCATAGCTGCCCGGTCCTCTCTGACAACCAGCCAATCTAGGATATGACCTCGCTTCTGCGTCGGGACACTGACAAGCTGAGTCATTCCGTGCGTGTCGAGAGCTGATTTTAGGGTCTTCACATAGCTGTCGGTGGTGGAGTCAAAATGGCAGTTTATGTCGCCGATTATGATGACATTGTTGTTGCTGGTGGCATATATGTCAAGGAGTTGTATAAACTCCACAGTAAACTGACAGATCTTCAACTTATTTTGCTTATTTGGAGGTGGCCTGTATATGCACAGAAACGTCATCACTTGTTCACCGTAATTAAGTTGCATTTTGCACATTTCAAATGAAACAAACTCGTCCGATTTTGAGAATGTTACACTGTTTTTAAGGGAGTTCCTGTAAAGGACGGCAATACCACCACCACTGCACGACTGCCGTGGGCAGGAGTGAAGGACGTAGTAGCTGTTTATGTCATACTCGTGATTATAAATATCGATTTCTCAATATTAAAAATTAAATCAAGTTATCCATAACATCACCTTTCTTCGTATATCTGCCCTATCTCCACCGGATTCCCCTCCAGATGCTGATCAAGAAATATTTGGCAGGAGTTGGCGCAAACTTTTCAAAGAGAGTTAACACTATCGGAGGGAACACAAAGCTTTTTCAAAATATTTTTGCTCTTTAAGTCTTCCGTTACTTGCACACAAAAAAGTGGAAGGGGGGGGGGCACTAATTCCGAAAAATACACATTTGTTTCCCTGGCTTACTTATTAATGTGCTTGTCCATAAGATAACACCTCTCCCACCCCCGACCTCCCCATTCCGATTTCTCCCCAGCTGATAGAGCTTCTGATGACCTGCATCCTGTACGTCCTGCTCTGCGGCGATCTCATCCAGGGGAGCTTCCCGGACACCCCGTTCTCGCTGACCTCGTGGATCCTCGTGTGCACGACGCCCCTGCTGGCCTGTGCCTTTCTGACCTCCCTGCGTCGTGTGAGCACCCTGAGCATGTGGTGCACGGTCGCCCACATGCTCATCAATGCCATCATACTCATCTACTGTTTCACCAAGGTAAAGTGTGTATGCGAGCTGTCAATACTATGAGGTCGAGGGTTCCTGTTGGTTCCACATTTGATTATTCAACACACTATTTTAGATTGTCGAGAGACTGGCTAATGCTCATTTTGAGGATATTAAATGAATACTGCGTTCAAGCTGAGTGAACTAAATGGTAGAACGAGGTTAGTGGAAGCTTGAAAAAGAAAGACAGGACAGTAGGGTAAGAACGTCCCTCAGCAGGCAGGCCTACGGGGTCGCTCGCAAATTATGTCACGCAAAAAAATGACCTTTTCAGACACACCTCCCCCCTGTCACAAAGTGTCACAAATTCTTTACACTTCCCCCCCCCCCTTTTAGTGTCACGTCACACCTAAAAAAATTAAAACATACATAAAATTATCACAAGTGAACTAAGATTTCATTTTATTCTTTAACATTTGCCCATAATGGATTAAGATGTAGTATTATTAGAAAACTGTGACGCGAAACAACGAAGTCCTCGCCGAGCCGAATGTAAAATGGCCACAACAGTTTTTTGCGTCATTTTTTCGATATGCACAGAAGATGTGCGCTACTAAGTTTTACGGTACTCATAATACCTGAGGAAATTTCGACCTCAAATTAAGATTTTTAAAATTAATTGAATTTAAAAAAAAATGTAATGTGTGATGTCACAAATTTTTGACCCATTCTGTCACAAAATGTTGCAAATTCTCTACTCCCTCCCCCCTCCCCTCCCCCCTGAACGTAACGTAATTTGCGAATGACCCCTAATAAAAATACAAAATAGAAACTAGTTCAAACTTAAGTGACCACCATTGTTAATGCCGGAATTTGGATGTTCCTTTTATGCGCACGCACACAAGGGGAAACATGTGCGCACAGCTGAAAAAAAAATGTGTGCACACAAAGGGAACACCGCAGAACTCAACAACCTTTGAAATTTAATTTACATGATGCACATCTCGTGAAACAAAAACAAACGATATTTATTGATTTAAATGTGTATACAAATCGTATTTTGAGTATTCAAATCGGTTTTAGTAAACACAGAGTTTTTAAAATGTGTAACTTTTTTTTTTAAAATTGTCTTACATTTATACTCATGCTCACAGTGCCCACACTATATTTTCTTCCAAATGAGCACAACAGAAACAATTGCGTACAGAGACTAGAACGAATGACAAGGAACCCTGCCATTGTGCCATGTCTGCACATTTAACACGCAAAACTAAACTTGATCGAATACGTTAAACTTGAAATGCTTTTGTTAAAAAAAAGAAAGAAGGTGTTTCGTTGAAATTAAGAGGTGATTTTTGTTAAGTCTCAGAGATAATTGCCCTGTTGAAATTTGGAGCACTAATTAGCTTATGCCTGTGTACCGTGTACGTCTTTTCATAGTTAGTGATGCATGTGTACATCTTTTCATAGGTAATGATAACTGTGTACGTCTTTTCATAGCTAATGGTGCATGTGAACTCCGTATATCTTTTCATAGTTAATTAAACCTGTGTATTGTGTACATCTTTTCATAGTTAATGATACCTTTGTATTGTGTACATCTTTTCATAGTTAATGATACCTGTGTATTGTGTACATCTTTTCATAGTTAATGATATCTGTGTATTGTGTACATCTTTTCATAGTTAATGATACATATCTTCATTTAAGTCCCTTTTAATGTGTGACTCGGGTCAAACGGATCGCTGCTTGTAAACATCGACATTCCTAAAGACGACAGATTTGACTTGAGACTTTTATCAAACAAACAGTGAAGAAACCAAATGTTAACGTAACTCACTTTTCGTTGGGGAGGGTCAAAAGAATGTTGGAAATGTTCACTGAGTAGAACTGGTCAGTCATTTTGGCCCCTAAATCTGAATTTATCAACACGATCAGTGCGGCCATTGAGATTTTGTGTGTGTGTGGGGGGGGGGGGGTCTTCTTTAAATGACAACAAAGCCACTCTGTTTTTTTTTAATTAATGGAGTTTGATTCCAAGGATCAACTACTTTTCTTGCCAGGCCGGACAGTGGCGGTGGAAAGATGTTCAAATCCGCATCGACATCTGGACATTCCCCATCTCACTGGGCATCATCGTGTTCTCCTACACGTCCCAGATCTTCCTGCCTTCCCTGGAGGGCAAACTCAGAGACCGCTCCAAGTTCAGGTGTATGATGACCTGGACACATCTGGCGGCCGCGGTCTTTAAGGCTCTGTTCAGGTAATCAATGTGGGCAATAACTGCAAGGGGATTTTTCTTTTAACGGATTTATTCTTTTTTTTTGTCGGAAGTGCAGCATGAAAAAATTTGGGGATGTGTGTCGTTAAGATTATAAAAGGGTGATGGGGATGAAGTGAACATTTGCCGTCCCTGGAGGGCCAACTCAGAGACCGCTCCAAGTTCAGGTGTATGATGACCTGGACACATCTGGCGGCCGCGGTCTTTAAGGCTCTGTTCAGGGAATCAATGTGGGCAATAACTGCAAGGGGATTTTTCTTTTAACGGATTTATTCTTTTTTTTTTTTTGTCGGAAGTGCAGCATGAAAAAATTTGGGGATGTGTGTCGTTAAGATTATAAAAGGGTGATGGGGATGAAGTGAACATTTCAGTAATCATAATTTAATGACAATTAATTGCATCGCAGAACGTTATGTCTGTATTTGTTCGTGTCCAAAGAAATCCTTGAACTGTTCAAATTCGTGATTCTTTCCGTGCCTCTGGTTTATATTGTTTCATATTAATGAATTTTGTTGGATGGTTTTACTGTTCCCCCCTCTTTCATCATGCTCTCTTCTAGTTACGTCGGGTTCCTGACTTGGGGCTGGGACACCCTGGAGGTGGTCACCAACAACTTGCCGTCCACCAGCCTCAAACTCATCGTCAACCTCATCCTCGTCTGCAAGGCGCTACTCTCGTACCCGCTCCCTTACTACGCCTCCGTCGAGCTCCTGGAGACGGCCTTCTTCAAAGGGAAGCCCGCCACGTGCTTCCCACCCTGCCTGGACGAGACCAGACGACTGAAATGGTGGGGTCTGAGCCTGAGAATGTGCCTGGTCTTGTTTACGTGCGCCATGGCGATCATCGTGCCCCACTTCGCCCTGCTCATGGGCCTGATCGGGAGTTTCACAGGAACCATGCTGTCCTTCGTCTGGCCGTGTTATTTTCATCTCCGCCTGCGCTGGTACGTCATGGCGAGGACAACTCGGGTACTAAACATCTTCATCATAGTGCTGGGCCTTGCCTGCGGTGGGATAGGCATTTATTATTCAGCGCATGCGCTAACCAGGGCATTTCAAGGACTTCCGCCTAGCTCATAGCTGTAGACGACGGTGAGAAATGCCCATGTTTTAATGTACGGTTCACTTATCAAATAATGTATTTAAACGTACAAAGTCTGTTTCGATCGTTAAATAAGTTAACTGTAATTTTACATTATCGTTTACGATAATTAAATCACTTTCCTTGATCAAAGGCTACATTTGTTTTTATCTCCGAATGTTCACAGTGATTTCTTTAAAAAGTACCATGATATCAACAAATCCACAGACCTGGTTTAAAGTACTGGTCAGAGCTCTATTCATAAAATTATCACCTAGACCAGTGGCTCTCAACCTTCCTAATGCTGCGACCATTTAATACAGTACCCCATGTTGTGGTGCCCCCAACCTTAAAAATGTGTTCGTTGCTACTTCCTAAATATGTTTTTCAATGGTCTTAGGTGACCCCTGTGTAAGGGTCGTTCGACCCAGAATGGTTAGTGACGCACAGGTTGAGAACCGCTGACCTAGACCATGCTATCACTCAAAAAACATTTGTCAAAGATGTTGAATGTAAAACACGCTAATAAAATCTGACCTATCATAAACGCATTCATTGTTATCAATCCTTCTAGTTATGTGAGCTTTACACCTAAGTCTTATATGAGCGGTATACGTATGTCTAACAGTAATTTATTGAGAAAATAAATACTTTAAAAAAATTAATTATAATTTATTTATATCATATTTGGTAAATAGCTCTTGCTGAAATACGATGTACCAACTTGGTTGGGGGATGGCTGTGTGGATGACCAGTGGCGACCTTATAGGGGGGGGGGACAGAGGGGGTCATGCAGTAGCGTTGTCCTTGTCTCTCGTGCTGACCTAGCAGTAACTTGACCTAAGAATAGATGGTCTGACAATGATTAAGTCGTGTGACCTAGCAATAACGTGACCTAAGAACAGATGGTCTAACGTTGATTAAGTCATGGTGACCTAGCAGTAACTTGACCTAAGAATAGATGGTCTGACACTGATTAAGTCATGGTGACCTAACAGTAAATTGACCTAAGTACAGATGGTCTCACGCTGATTTCGAATTAAAAAGCTCCCATTGTCGGCACCATTTTTCCTGTATCAATGTTTCCACAAAACATCACTCTGTCATATGAATCTAGTCTGTCATATGAATCTAGTCTGTCATATGAATCTATTCTGTCATATGAAGCTACTCTGTCATGCGAGTCTCTCAACCTGTTAATGAATGTGGGAAATAAAATTACTTTATGGAAAAATGAAATTGTTCCTTATCTTTAAAATTGAGTCTCGTATAAATGTATGTACAACTGCCTCTTCATTTATAAATGCATTTTGCTTTGGAAAGACAATTCTTGTATTTAAGTGTATGGAACCAAGCTATTTATTCCAATGCGGACAAAGATAACCTTCCAGTAGATGAACGTTGGGTAAAGAAAAGCTTTCTAAGTAACTGTCAAGAAAATAAGGCAATATTTGAATGTATTTTGTGATTTTTTTTTAGAACTTCGAGTTTAGATAAAAAAAATCCAGCAAAAGCACAAAAAAGAAGATCATGTGTTTTTCAAACGAATTATATTATATCTGAATCAGTCATCTAAGAGTATCTTCAATAGACCATTCAGAACTTGAAAACAAAAATATCTTCATTAGCCCCTTCAGAAGTTAAAAACAAAAATATCTCCACTCGCCCATTTAGAACTTGAAATATCTCCACCCGCCCATTCAGAACTTGAACACAAAAATATCTCCACTCGCCCATTCAGAACTTGAAAACTAAAATGTCTCCATTCGCCCATTCAGAACTTGAAAGCTAAAATATATCCACCCGCCCATTCAGAACTTGAAAACTAAAATTTCTCCATTCGCCCATTCAGAACTTGAAAGCTAAAATATCTTCACTCGCCCATTCAAAACGTTTGCCATGATGTTCAAAGAATAACAGTAAGCTGAATAAACATAACAAAACTGAATGTACACCAGCAGAAATGGGTTTAGAGATAACAAAATTGGACAGCATTAGAAATATTATTTTAACACTCAATGGGACTTTTTAAAAAAAATACAAATCAAAATAAAGAGAGCCTGGCACATACACAATTTGAGTAATGTCCAGATAGAAAAATCACCACCATTGGAATTAATGTTGCCCGCAGACGCGAACTCTCCAGCGGTACTGAGTGGCCTATCGATTGACTACTGGAATGATGACACAGACAGTAATGCTAGTTATGACCGGGGAATGATTTATAGGGTGAATAGTGAATATTTTTGCTTAAAGCTGGACCCTGAAGTGTTTACCGAGGTTCAGAAATGAGCCACCGATAGTTTCATAGGCAGAATTGGATTTAAAATGTCCAGTGGTCACTCCTTCGGACCTTAAGGGGGCAGCCAAGGAAAGGAAAGCATTGAAAATACCCCAGTGGCCAAGAAGTCGTACCTGCATGCCATTTTGTGTCACGCTGTAAACATGCTAACACCCACTGGTGTTAACATAACAAATCTTGCTCTACGCTGGATCACATACTAAGACAGATACCCAGTTGTTGTTGATGGTCCGTCAAGATTGACAAAGACCATCTAGACATCCGGTTTGGGGGAGGGGAGGATGGGTCACGGTGAGTTCGTAGGTGGCTTGCTAGTCCGATCCGTGCTCCGAATAGTCTCTGGCACCGCGGGCAGAGGATAGTTGCTGTTGTCGGTGGTCTAAGGTTGCTTTTTCGGGCTAGCCTGCGTGTCTCAGCTGTCGCTATCCTTCTGGCTTCATGAGATTGAGCGCCCTTCTTGACAGCTGATCTCTACTTGGTTCTGTCCTGGGCTGTCTGCAACCATTCAATAGGGTTAAAGCTGAAGAACTTTAGTGCCGCTTTCAGTGTGTCTTTGTATCGCTTTCTTTCTTTGACCTCCTTGGGAGCGCTTGCCTAGCTGCTTCTGAGGCAGCATTGAGGGCACAATCGCCAGCAAACAGAAGCTCGTTGATGGTGCTATCTTTGACCTTGGTTTTAACTCGAAGCCTCCCAAGGTTGAAGACTGATCCATCGGTGCGGAAACGGATTAGCAAGTCCTTGAAAGCACCAGACAGCATTACAGAATACATAATATTGAAGAGTGTGGGAGCCAGGATACAGCCCTGCTTCACACCGTTTGTGACAGGGAATGTTTGAGATGTTCTGCACTCGACAGATGATGTTGGTGGACTTGTATGGGCATCCGTACTTCTTCATGATTTTCCATAGGCCACCTCTATTCAAAAGCCTCATTTAGGTCAATAAGTAAATTGGGAATATAGGTCCTTATTTTACTCTTGACATTTTTCTTGGAGCTGCCTTGCAGCAAACACCATATCGATAGTTCCACGTTCTTTGCGGAAACCGCATTGACTTTCGGGTAGGAGACCTGCATTCATGCGGTTCAGTGGGTTTGAGGCCAAGCTAGCTCCAGATTGGCATTCAGGTGGTTCATTAGAGCTCGCGCCAAGACCTTGCCTGCGATGGACAGCAGTGAAATTCCGCGGTGATTGTCACAGGCCTGGTGGTTTCCTTTGTGTTTGTACAGGTGGATAATTAAGGCATTTTTGAAGTCCTGTGGAAGAATTTCCTTCTGCCAGATGATCTGGAATAGACGCCATAGCTTATCCGTCAGCGCTGGTTCACCCTCTTTGTAGATTTTGGCATGAATCATGTCGTAGCCAGGTGCTTTGCCACTGGATATTTGGCGGATTGCTGTCTGTATCTCGACCAAAGTGGGGAAAGTGTCCGGTAACTTGTTCGTTGGCACCTGTGGCAGTCTTTTAATGGCCGCATCATTAATGACGGAAGGCGTGTTCAGCACACGATCAAAGTATTCCGCCCATATTGCCAAGATTTTGTCCTTGTTTGTGATGAATTTAGAACCATCTGAAATAAGGAGAGGGGAAGAGCGTGAGGTGGTAACGCCATAGATTTCTTTCAACCACGAGAGAAGTTGTTCATGTCTTCCTTGCCTGCAAAGCCCCGAATCTCACCAACTTCCGCACTCAGCCAGGAGTCTCGCATCTGGCGCAGTTGCAACTAGATCTTGCTGTGGATGCTCCTCTGTGCAGCTGTCTTTGCTGTTGGCATTGGGTCATCATGGAGGGCCTTGAACGCCCGACGTTTTTGCTCAAGTGGCATTTGGATCGATGTACTATATACCGTATCACGAAGTGTTCCACGCGGTTTCCACGTCCTGGTTGTCCAGTGTGATTGTATCAAGGCGTTCATCCAGGTTGTCAAAAAAGGATTGCCTCACATCCGGGATCTTCAGCTTACTGATGTTGAGGCGTTTCGGAGCTTTGGTGGCCTGAGGATGTCTCTTAGGTTGTATGTGAATTTTCATCTTTGAGACGTTAAGGCGGTGATCCGTCCATCTTTCTGAGCCGCACATTGCCTTAGTCACTCTCGTGTCCTGTCGGTCTCTATTTTTGACGATGACATAATCTATTAGGTGCCTGTGTTTTGAACAGTGATGCACCCAGGAGGTCCTGTTGCTCTTAGAGAGCGGGACAACTTGCTGGCAAGAGATGTTTTGATAGCAAAGCTGGTAGCAAAGACAACTCCAGCTTCTCGCCTTACTTCATGGTGGCGTCCGCTTCCAAAGAAAGAATAGCCAGCAAGCCTCTCTGTGAGTTCACTTTTGCCAGATACTCTCGTTTCACTGAGGGTGTCAATTTCTATGTTGTATCTGGCAAGTTCATGGGCAATGAGCACCGTGCGTCATTGAGGTCTGTTGTGAGAGTCCCTGTCAAACAGTGTGCAGATGTTCCATGTGGCAGTTTTAATTGAAATCGAGTTTGTCCTTGTTTTTCGACCGCAAAATTGGGTTCCCGCCGAACGTTGTTAGCCGATCAGGGTGTGAAGGAGCAGGTAATTTTAGGGCACCTTTTCTAGCTCCTTCCTCGTGCATGGAGGTGAGCAGTGCTGTCCTATATAGGGCTGCTCAAACACTCGTGTGGCTGCCAAACTCCACTTCCACTCCAAGCATTGAAGAGCGACCCCATAGACTGAGTCGACTGTGTGCGGGGTTGCAGCTACGACTCCCAGTGCACCACACTTGTCGCTTCGTCGCTTACCCGTCGCCACAGGACTTAGGATGATGGGTGTTGGATGACTGATGACTTGCGCGGATGACTTTGTTTAAAATAAGGAAGAGTAGCGCAGCGTCGACCTCACACGCTATCGTCCGGACCCACCACGTCCAGTGGCAAAACTAAGTCAAGACACCTGGAGATGGGTACGGATGCAGTGGATGACCAAGATGTTCTACGTGCCTCATCTTGCTCTACGCACTCCACGGTGCGTTGCTGTAATCTTCTTCACCCCCGTTGAACCTAAATGGTCTCCCCCGCAGGATACATCGACGTCCAAGCTTCGCATGCAGTAAGTAGGCAGTCCTAAATCACCGAGGGTTTGATGCTCATCAGCTACCCTCACCTGGTTTAGCCGGCTAGTGGAAGCCGTTGCCCGGAGTATGGCCGCTTTTGCATGGTAGCAGCTACAGGGAGCCACAGGTGAGAGTTGAGTGACAGGAGAGGACCAAGGCCGACGAACTACTCCTAGAAACACAGCGTGTTCCCCCATCAGGGGTACTACCTCTTCCTGTGCACTACATTATAGAAAGGAAAATACGTATCGGAAGACATTCATTCTGATCCTTGCCAAAGTCTAAAGTATTTTTTTCCACAGAATGGACTATTTCCGACAGTCAATTTTTGTAGAAATTTAGATTTCCTACCTTTTGTGCTCTTGTTGTTATTATACCGCAATCTTGTCGCAGCCGGAAGTTACCCTTTGTATAATGATAATGGAGATTATGCTGTAGAAATGTCGTTCAAAGGAAAAATACTTATGTGATGACATAAATTCTGAACCTGGCCAAGGTCTTTAGTGCATTAACCACAGATCTTACTATTTCCTCCAATTTTTGTCGAAATTTCATATTTCCTTCCTTTTGTGTTCTTGTTGTTATTCCGCCATCTTGCTCCTACTGACCTACTGAGCCATCTCGAAGTCCCGGGACCAACATTCATACAACTGGACAGGGTTGTCAATTCAAAGAAAAAAACATTTACGGACGTATATTCTAAATTTTGACATCTTTTTAAGGACAAATAAAAAAACATTAATAATTGAGGATATTTTTTTTTAAATATCCAAAGGTAATAAAAAGTTCAAATATCCGTCAAACTAGGTCATGGCCGTAGATGACCACGAGGCTTGGGCTTATATTGTAACGTTATTTGACGTTAAAGCAGTCTCGTCTGTACTGAATGGATCGTGAATTGGATCATACAAGTTTACAGCAAGCAAAAAGAAATCACATCAAGTTTAGATATTCCGTTTTACCCCTCTTTAAACTCATTATGTACGATGTCTCTTTTTTTTTTTTTTGTTACCGACATACTAAAGATCAGATGGACCATGTGGGACAAATGTCATTTGAGGTCATACTTTTAGTGACGGTCGGTAGGGCCGGCACTATACAATTTTTTTAGTTTGGGTGAAAACAGGCAACTGACGCTTTTGAGCCATAGGTGTGTGATGTTATAGACACAGATGATGCAATAAAGGACTTTGCTATTAAACAAAGCAGACGTATACATTTTGAATGAAAGACGGAAGTTTGGTTTTTATTCTCAGAAGTACTTACATTATGTTTCAATAAAAATATAAATATTAAATAAATACTTATTACTATAGTTCTAGTTTTTATTAAAAATTGATTTGCGTTTTATATTCGATTAGCTAATTATTTAATCTTGTCCATCGTCAAGTTGTACCTAATCTTAAGTGATAGGTATTGTACCTTTTATAACAATGTGTCTAGGTGGTTGAAGTAAAATAATGTTTGTATTGATAAACATGATTATAAAATTTAGATAAACTTTTTAATTTAAAATCTAACCTGTGTTATGCAAAATAATGATGACTGCTCTTGCCGAAAAGTTCTCTAGAATTAATGCAAGTAATGTATAGTATACATTAAATTGGAATACCTAAATAAGAGGGCGGCAAAACTGTCTTCTGCCCCGGGCGGCCGATACCCACGCTACGCCACTGCTTTGGGCATCGGTGATATGCAGAGCCGTCACGTGACTTTTGGGGGCCATGCAGCTGCAGGGCCCATGCGACGGTATCCGAGGCTCCCTGCAGCCGCAGGGCCCATGCGACAGCTCTGGTTACTTGTTTTTAGAGGCGACACAAACCATTGTTTGGAGCACACACCCAGTCGGCACTAACTGCTGGATTTGTTACCACTTGTCCACACATGTACAATATCATGCATGGTCTTTAACTCTGCAGGGATCGTGAGAGAATTAAGGAATTTTGAAATCTAATTATTTGACTGTCAACCTTAAAAACTTATACGTTTTTAAAAAATGTATTTTGCCGTGTTTTAAAAACTTGTGTAATTGATTTTTTTTTATTATTTATTTTTACAATTCTTCGTTTTTTGTTTTTTTTTACGGTAAGAACAATATTATGTTCTCTAATGCCGTGATCTAGTGAAAAGGCATACAGCTCACGTGTGTTGTTTCCAGCAGTCTGTTAACATTTTTTTTTTAAAAACAAATCGACAATATACCAAACCCAAACGAAATCAAAAAGAAATTTCTAGCAAATGAAATCGTGTTAATAGCTGACAGTAAGTTCCAATAGTTGTTTACGGTGTCAAAGTTCTGGTATGCAGAACTGTATACAAGGAAAAGGCCTTTGTGACGCCCGCAATATTTTGCCTGAATTTCACACATTGTCGATAAACACAGCCATGCATACTAAAATGTTCATATCTATGGCTTGCCCGGGGGAACACTTCAGGGCTGAAATATTGTTCAAATGTTCATATCTATGGCTTGACTGGGGGAACACGTCAAGGCTGAAATATTGTTCAAATGTTCATATCTATGGCTTGACTGGGGGAACACGTCAAGGCTGAAATATTGTTCAAATGTTCATATCTATGGCTTGACTGGGGGAACACGTCAAGGCTGAAATATTGTTCAAATGTTCATATCTATGGCTTGACTGGGGAAACACGTCAAGGCTGAAATATTGTTCAAATATTCATATCTAAGGCTTGACTGGGGGAACACGTCAAGGCTGAAATATTGTTCAAATGTTCATATCTATGGCTTGACTGGGGGAACACGTCAAGGCTGAAATATTGTTCAAATGTTCATATCTATGGCTTGACTGGGGGAACACGTCAAGGCTGAAATATTGTTCAAATGTTCATATCTATGGCTTGACTGGGGGAACACGTCAAGGCTGAAATATTGTTCAAATGTTCATATCTATGGCTTGACTGGGGAACACGTCAAGGCTGAAATATTGTTCAAATGTTCATATCTATGGCTTGACTGGGGAACACGTCAAGTCTGAAATGTTGTTCAAATGTTCATATCTATGGCTTGACTGGGGGAACACTTCAAAGCTGAAATGTTGTTCAGCGCTTTTTCCGATAAAAGATATGGGTGGTGGGTTTAATCGATTACAGTTGTGTCAATTCTTGACCATCAAATGTGTCAGCATGTGTAGACGCCGTAAATCAAAGCCAGTGCAAAAAAACAACAAAATCCAACACTTGCCATTTGTCATTTGTAAACTAACTTGTAATTCGAGGATAAATCGTCTTGCACGCCATTCATTTCAAACACTCTATGACCACCACTCAACCCCTGGGAACCCGTGGGTCTAAATATTGGCCAATATCTTTTAACCAACAACCAATGGCGTGTCATTAACTCGAGTGATACCCCCCCCCCCCAATCCCCGAGTGACACGCCCCATGCGCTTGTGTGTACTTTCCTACTGCTAACCACACCAGACCTGTTAACAGTAATTAGAGTTGTCACACTTCATCACATGATTGAACTACCAGCTTGGGATCATTGAAATCGCGATCCCTGCATACCCCATCCCCCAGTCTTAACAGCGTCTGGTGCCCTGGACAAAGTGATGCACTGAGGCCCCCCCCCCTATTCTCTCTTAACTATTCACGTCATGTAAATGATTTGAAATAGGACCCAGGTTGACCCGCGCATTGTGAGCAGTGTTTGTTTCAAAACATTTCATGACACGGAAGGGAGGGGCAGAGTAGGAAGGTGCTGGCGCTTAGGAAGAAGGGCGTCGGGGGTGGTGGTATCTGTCAGGGCGAAATTCAGGGATAATGTATCACGGGGTCAGCTCTGACTCTGGCACCGCCGCCGTGCAAACAATCTAAATCCGGTTGTGGTGACCCCCCCCCCCCTCCTTGGGGATATGCTACGAAAATTGAGATGGGGTATTTGTCATAATATAACAGCTAACGTTAGTCTTAATTTTACATTTCAGGGATAATTGATCCCGGGGTCAGCTCTGACTCTGGCACCGCCGCCGTGCAAACAATCTAAATCCGGTTGTGGGGGCCCCCCCCCCCCTCCTTGGGGATATGCTACGAAAATTGAGATGGGGTATTTGTCATAATATAACAGCTAACGTTAGTCTTAATTTTACATTCTTTGTTCTACCCCGCATCACACGACCACACACTCCAGTTCTCCAGTCAATATTCACACATTTAAGTTTAGACATTCATGAAAACAACTCACCACGTCCATTTAGACAACATGGCAAACACAGAGGAGAATCAGGTCACTAATTTCAGTCAGTGCACACGACAACACTACTCGTGAGTTAAACAGTCACTTTTAAAGTCGCACGCGTTGTGCGGGGGGATCAGAGTGCCCCTCCCCTCAAAATTTTGGATAAATTCAAAATACAGGGGTGAATTTTGGCGCACATCTGAATTTAGTTTTTCGTCGATTTTAAAACAACAAAAAAATACTAATGGAAATTTAGGTTCCCTTGACCGATTGTGTTTGTAGAAAACTTTCTTTCTGTCGTTTCTTAATTGTATTTTTTAAAATAATTTTTAATTCAAACTTTTTATTTAGTTTACACTACTAAATTAATAACAGATTTTTTTTTTTTTTAAGTTTCACTAAAAACAAATGTAGGTCACAATAAAAAGGTCTCCAAACAACATTATAGGCCTGCATGTTAGGTAACAAAATTTTACATGTTGAAAGATAAAAAACTTTACTATAATAATGACCTTTTTGCATTTAAATTCAAATTGATTTTTTTCAAAATTTACAGGTAAAACAAATACTGTTTTGTAGAAAATATAAATAGACTTTAATGGCTATTTAATACTGTTGTTTTTTTTATAATAAATTGTATAGAAAAAGCAAAAAAGGTCTCTGGTGTACTTACTACTCGCCCCGCCCCCAACCAAAAAAAAAATCTGAATGTTTTAAATTTTAAAATTTACGAATTTTTCTTGAATTCCCCCAAAAACGGAATTGTTATGGTAATAAAAAAATTGTTTTAAAAAACTTGGGGAAAGAAATGTGCACTGCATTTTAAAAGCAAATTAAAAATGCCTTAAGACCTTTCATTATTTATAAAACTATGGGCAACTTGATGCCCCTAGAAGCGTGAGGCCCTGGCAACTGCCCAGTGTCACCTTGCCTTAAGACGGCACTACTCCCTCCCCACCCCATTTTTCCCGCAACCCAACAAATATACCCTGTATTTTTGGGGGAAATGTCCTGTCTTTCGACTCAAGCTTCCACCCTACCTTGTTCTACTATTTCCTTGTGTTTAAACATTTTTTAAAAAATATTGAATTATGATTTGAGATCACCGATTTGAATTGAATTTACTTTTCATTAAATAAAACAGCGGCCGTATGAGCGCATACCGTCACAAAAAAGCGAAAATTGAATGAAGACTTTAGTTCATTTTCTATGCATCTAAATGTCAATGATTACAAACCCCATGGTTAAAGTGACTTAAGTCTTTACCCAGGCATACAACTTAAAAGTAGATTTGCATATTAAGAATTTCTTGTTTTCGACTTTTTATACTTTTTTGTGAATTTTAACTCGTCTTTAATAGACTTTAAAAAAAAAATAGTGGTTAATATTTTTTTTTAAAAAGCATCTGAAATCTAAACCTCCGTCACGCATGGACAGACCAGGTCACACGGGCCAGGGGGGTTTCATCAGTAACTGCGCTGGGTGTGTGTGAATAGGTCACGTGGGTACCAGTGTGTAGTTGTCCTGTCAGTCAAGTGAACTATCAAGATATAAGAACTATCCAGAAATGAAAAAGGGGGGGGGGGATATAAATGACTTAACACGTTATATAAAGTGTTATCCTATTTTATTGCAGTGTCTTGGACAAGAGGGGGAAAAATAAATAGCTACAAACTTAAAATGAATTGCTCTCATGCTTGTGTTTTGGGGGGAGGTGGTTGGTTGACACCCTGGCCTCAATAGAAAACTCAAACAGACACGTGCAAAGTTGGTGGGGTGGAGAATAGAGCAGGTTTAATTTTTTTTTTTTTTTTTTTTTTTTTTGGGGGGGGGGGGTTGTGACTGACCTAATTACCAAGGCATCTTATTCACAATGATCCAAAATAAACCCACGATCAACAATCAATAATATACTTAATTTCTCTCAACATCTGAAATGTACGGGACACAAAGCCATTTTTCTTCTCTGGTAATTTAAAGAAAATGTTCCTTCACATGAATCATTCTCTTCGCATAATACTGTTCTCTTCACAAAGTTAATTAACTGACTCTTATCCTTAGTTAAATTTTAGGTTTTTAACTTTATAAGTATTTTAAATCGGTTATTTGACGTGTAAATTAATTATGAATTGCTAATCTTAATAACGTTTAAGTAACGTCATATTTTTTTTTTAAAGAAATGGGAGATAATCCTAGCACCTGTTGACAATCTTACGCACTCCACACTCTCCATTTAGAGTAAAAATTTTTAATGAAAATAACGTTTAATTTAATTACTTCTTTAAAACATGAAGTTTTAAAACTGCTTATTTTTTTAAAATTGTCAGCTGTAAATTACATTTAGAGATCATGAAACGTACTCATTAATCACTACAGTTTGGAATAACTGAAAGACTATAATTTATAAATAACAAGAGGCTTTGTTTGCTTCACTTAAAATCTCTTAAAGTTTTAACTTGAATCCATTTATTTCTCTTATTTACGACCGAGAGGCTTCAGTAAAAAGTTGGGTGAATCATTTTTTTAGGATCCAGTATGTATGAGTGTTTTTTATAATTTAAAAATACGTTGTTTCAATTCTAAAAATAAAACATAAGTAGTTTCCCCTTGCTCACGTGTGACGTCGCCAGGTACAAAATTGATCACGGAAGTGAACAATGGAACAAGGCTTAACAATCACAGTTGTTGAGAGATAGCCGAACTTGCAGGTGAATAATTTTTTCATATTTATTTAATAATAAGTGCATGTAAATTCCATTCTTTACTCAGTTCGTGCGAGTTTTCACACCCAGTCTCGTTACCGTAGATTCTTGCACACACTTTTACTGCTAGAAGTTTACCCTAAAGTTCTTATCGTTCATTTGTGTCCCAGTTTACCTACGGCGGGATGCCATTTTGTCACCCTGTGTCGCACTGTGGTTAGATCCTGTCGCCGAAAACATTTGATGGTGCATTAGGTTTGAAGTTTGATTTTTTTTAAAAAAATAAGTTTGATTAGAATTTTTAAGAGTGACTTGGCATATTAATGTGAGTTTTTCTAATAAAGAACTGCAGAGTTTTCACTTTGTTGTGATGAAAACTCGTAGTTTTAGAAGAATCTTTATAATTTGAATGGAAACGGAATGGGTCATTTCCTGGTTCGGCGTCCCCATGTTCTTTCCTATCGATAACTCCTAGTGACATAGATTTTAACAGGTACACATCAATCAAATACCTGTGTGAATGTTAGGTAAACTTTTCAATCAAAATCAAAATTTTGAACATTTGTAATCCATAATGATTAATGCAACAAATTTCCCCAAGAAACCACAGGCCAGCCTAAATCTAAAAGAAATGTTCTTTCATTTTCATGACATTAAAATGATTAAAAGTTTACAGCAGAACATTGATAGTAGACCTATAACTGGTTTAGTCTATTAAATACACTATTGCCTTTGTAAATTTTATCATGTGATTAGTCTTAGTCTTACTTAGAATTACAAATCAGTCCTCGATTCGTCCAGATTAATTCATGAAGTGTTAAAGAATTTAGGAAAAATTTATTTTGAGAAAGTGAAAAACTTCTTTCAGTTTCAGGCCTCATTTACTAGCAGTTTTCAGTAATTTATTACACTATTTACAGAATAGACCTCAACTAAGGCCTAGTAGTAGTCAATATAAATATAATTCATGGATGCTCCATGTACCATCAGTGATTTCCTCCATGTGGTATGAAAAGCTCAATTGACTTGACTTTTTTTCTATTTATTTAAAATAAGTTTTTTTCTATTACAATTTATTTATATATATATATATATGTATATATATATATATATATATATACATATATATAATGCAAATATATGATTTATCTATCAGATTAAATCAATTGTTTTTAACTATGACTCACTTATTGATTGTTTTTTTTTATATTTATATAAAATAAGTTTTTTTCTATTACAATTTATATATATATATATATATATATATATATATATATATATATATATATACATATATATAATGCAAATAGATGATTTATCTATCAGATTAAATCAATTGTTTTTAACTATGACTCACTTATTGATTGTGTAAGAATTCTCCCATGTCTGTCAAAGTAATCAAGTCCTGTTTAATAGGTCTGTCCTCATTTTAGCTGAAAGTTTCATACAAAAGTGTTCAAATAAATGATAAAGCCAACCATTTATCTTTTACAATACCAAAAGTACAAGAAACCTGAAATATGCTATTAAAATATTTTAATATCATCATCATAGTTCCTCTGAGTTCCTTTAGAAAATAGGGTCTCTGTTAAAGCACACCACTTTTCTCAGTCTCTTGCCTGTATTTTTAGTTCTTCCCAGCTCTGTTCTCTCAGCCTCATCCAGCACACTGCTGCTCATGTTCTGTTGGGTCTTCCTCTTTGTCGTTTACCCTGGGAGTTTCACTCTAAGGACTGTCTAACTCTGTTGTTGGTGTCTTTCCTGAAGTGCATCCTATCCGTCTCCATTGTCTGTCTTTCCTTGATTTGTTTCTCTGTTGCATTCTATCCACAGCTTGATATGTTCCGCCCACACATCTCCCACAGCTTGATGTTTTAAACCTTATCATACCATTGTATTTTCAGTATGTCCTGTTTGTTGTAGTTTTTGTTGTTCTCCATGTTTCAAGCCCATACAACAGGACTGCTTTCACATTGGAGTTAGAAATTCTTATTTTAGTTTTGTTTGAGATGTAGGAAGATTTCCTAACTGCTTTTAGGTCGGCCGGAAACCTTGCTTGGTATGGAAAGTAAGGCAATTCATGACCAGTTCTCACATTGGGATAAGTCTCAGCTCTTTGGTGTTTTTATCTATAGATATTCAGTAGAAAGGATTTCTATTGACCAAATTTTGATAAACATACTGTGAAGTTTAACTATTTCAACCGTTTCATCTGTTAGGACCTGAGTTGGTATATTGCCTGCTACTTTGACTACATCAGGGGTTATAATGTCTACACCTGCTATTTTGACTACCGTAGTTGGTGTATTGTCTATGCCTGCTACTTTGTCTTTATTTGATCAGAGCTCCTTCCATATTTCTTCTTTGGCCATCTTTATGTCCAGTGTTGTTCTTCTGCTTAGGTCAGGTGGTTTTAGGGGGGTAAGTCTGTTTAGCACTTCTTGAAAATATGCCTCCTCTCTTCCAAGTTAGTCGTCTTTGGTCGTAAATATTTTAACATGAACTTGATGAAATAGTTACTGTACTTTCAAAGCATTGCTTCTTTTGAGGCACTAAACATTTCATTTGAGTTATATATAGTTTTCCTTAGCCCATTAAAAAAATTCATTGATTTTAAAATCTGCTGGTAGTATCTTTAACATTGGCTTGTTAATTGTTACAATAACAATGTGATATTGTTTTGGATGTTTTCAGCAAGACACATATCATTTTGAGGAGAACTCTGAAGCTCTGCTCTCATCAGAGTCCAGCAGAAGTAGTAGTATTATCATGACTGAGAATGGCCCCCCTGGGTCACAGGGCCCACCTCAGATTACACGACCCACTGAAAACAAAACTCGAATCCCACGCCCTATGTTGTGCAAAATTTTACTACTCAATGGTGAAGAATATGAAGTTGCCATCGATGTAAGTGTCAGAATAACTTGAGCATACTCAAACAATAACTGTTCTCTAAAGTTCTATTCGAATGTGTGCTTGTGCTTTCTTTTTTTTTTAAATCTTTGTGCAGTTCTAAATCAGCCTAACTAATAATTCATAGACTTACTTATTTTATCTTATTTTTGACCCAGTCATTCGTTTATCTTCTGCAGTGTAAACTTTGGTCATTTTATTGTAAAAAAGAAAGACTATTTATATTTATTTTTTTTTAAATCCTCTTGTTTTAAACAAAATATTTTTTCAAATGTTTCTAATAAAAATTGTTTTTAACAAATATTGTAAATTTATCAGAAGCTATTGATAACAAAAGGTGATTGTTTTGATGATGTTTTTATGTGTCCATTCTAGAAAAGATCTATTGGTCAGCTGTTATACGAAAGGGTCTGTGATTATCTGGACTTGCTAGAAAGAGACTATTTTGGTCTGCAGTACAAAGAAGACCTGGATGTTGAGAATGTTAAGGTAAATAAGATATTTATAGTTGTGCATAAATTAATAATACTTTTAGTACAGAATTAACTGAAGCATTATATCCTACTCAAAGAAATAAATTGCCAAACAATGGTGGTGGAAATATGTGACTTTCTCATCTACTAAAGTTACTTGACAAATCTTGCATTCAAGTAACACACTTTTATAAGAATCCCAATCAGTGCTACTGTCTTGGAATTTTATTCTGCCTCCCTTTTGATCACATTGTTACAATCGTACATACCTATTTAGAGAATAATTCTTTGTGAAAATGTAATGGGGGTGGGGGATGATTTAGCCTGTTCAAGTTATCTGCCATTGTTTCCCTTTTCTTTTGGTCAGCTCTTAACTCCTTTTTATTTGTCCTCTGTGTCATGTATTGTATTGTAATTTATTTTATCTCTAAATAGTTATAGCAATAAAGAATAAATTTTGTGTTGGAATTATTTTTTATTTGACACTAGTAATCTGTTTACTTAATTTTATCAATCACCTCAAAAAAATCTTGTTAGCATTTATTCAAATAATTTGTCTGAAAATATTTGCAAATATCATAACTGCATTTTCTTTTTTCTTCCAAGTTTTGGTTGGACTTAACTAAGAAAATTACAAAGCAGAAGAAACGTAAGTAAATTTGTAGTATCTCCATATTTTACAGAATTATAATGTGAACCCCTGTTTGTTTAAAACAAGCCTTTAAATGCCATGTCCACGTACAATGCGATATGTAAATCTTGTTCCATAACAAGACTTTTCCCCCCTGCAACAGTAATACATAGTTATAAAACAGTAAACTTAAAAACTTTGTCAAAATGGATATTTATTTCCCAGGGTTTAAATTCAATGCTTCCTCTTACAAGAGCTAGCAGGATTAACCGATAAATATGATTAGTTACATCTAAATTGCAATTGAATTTATCAATCAAGTCCATTTTCATAAAAATGTTCATCTTTGTAACAACTAAAGTTATTTTCATTTAAAAGGTTTGATTTATAATTTAGAGGAAAGCATTCATATATTGCTCATGTTGCTGTGTTAAAAATTAAGGTTCATTTTTACCCCAAATTTATCACATTCTTTGTGTTATACAGTATGTCATTTTTATAAAAGCAAGATGGTGGCCTGGTTTTGATGGCCTATTTTGTTAGTTTGCCAAGGGCTTTGAGGGAGGGTAGAACCAACACCTTCCGGTCGAACCCATCAAAAAATTAATAAAAATGGAATATTTGTTTTCTTTAAAATATGTTGTTAGGACCTCTAATACTGTAAAAATTATTAAATTATGTAACAATTTTTAATCTTGTGTATATTTAAAAGGAGGAAAGATGGAGTTTGAATTTGCCTTAAAGTTTTACCCACCTGACCCAACCCAGCTCACAGAAAGTTTAACCAGGTACATAAAATGTTTTCAAGCATACTTAAAAATTGTTCGCCTTGTTCGATTATGAGCACATTTGAACTGTAAACTATTTGAAAGAGAAGTAAAATGTAACTATTTTACTTTACCACGTTACGGTCCTGTCGTAGCCATTATCAAGATGATAGTCTGATATGATTTCTTATGCATTATTTTTGTATGTGGGCAGTTTTAAAGCATTTAACATGTTATCCTTTTTTAAATACTTTAACAGAAATTTAATTATTTATTATAACCCTTTTTCTCCAGATATCTAGTTTGTTTACAAATCAGAAGAGACATAATCAGTGGAAAGTGAGTAGTTTTGGTTTTCTTTTGGGGTTCATTTTAATTGTAAATACAACTAACTTTGACTGTAAATCTTTACTTAAGTGGCGTTGAATTTTGTCATCCTTCTTGACTAATGACAAAAATCATTCATTATCAGTCTGTTAGAGCACCCCATTTCCATGTATAACTGTTTAGCTGTACTGATGTGTTTTGTTTTTTTTTTAAGACTGCCATGTTCACAGGCCACCCATGCCATGTTGGGATCATATGCTGTGCAAGCTGATATTGGTGACTATGACCCAGTGGACCATGGTACAGGTATTGACTATATCAGAGATATGCCTTTTGCACCTGATCAAACAGAAGACTTACTTCACAGGATTGCTGCTTTACACAGACAACACAAGTAATTTTTTTTTATGACATAACTTTTGTAAATCAGAAAACTAGTTTACACCTTACTTTTTTAATTTTCTATATTTGAAATTTAAAATATTTTATTAAATTTATTTCATAAGGTTAAAATTTAGACTGTCCATCCTTTTTAATGTACATAGTTAAAATAATTAAATAACTAAATACTAGAAAAATTTTGCATAGTTGACCCTGCTTTTTTTTAACAATGCTTTGTAAAGTAATTATTTAGTTTCTATGTTAATAGTACTAAAGGATATTATATGAAAGAGTGCGTTTTTCAAGCCGCATGAAAGAAATAGTAGAACAAGATGTGTGTAGGGTTGAAATGAAAAGACAGGACAATTAATAGGATGTTTCGGCTAGAAAAGCCTTCTTCAGCAGACGATACAAATGAAGACACAAAGAGATAATTTTAAAATGGAATATCGAAAACTTGTGTGTTATAAGAAATGAATGAAGTCAATGAAGATCTCTATGGTTAGAACTGGAAGCGCTCTATTACTAAACAATCTTCTGTTTAGAATTTAGTTTTATACTTGGAAACAATTTAAAATTGAAAAGGCAATATGAAAACAGTCATCCAATTAAAATACAGTAAATACATTTGACGCAACAAGAAAAATCTGTTAACACGAAATAATAATGCAGTCTCAAGTATATTTTTTTTTGTATGCATCGTTTAACACAAAGAAATATTTTGTTTCCCTCAGTTTCGTGTTAAATGATTTTTACTGTAGTCGTAAATAATTAAAATTTTAAAATCATTCTTAAAATTGTTTTAAGTGCTTTATTATCTAAGAAAGCGCAATAACTTGTATGTGGTTGTTTTATTTTATTTAAAGAACTAATAAAGGGTTGCATTTTTCAAATTTGTTCTCTTCTACCCAGAGGACAAACTCCTGAACAAGCAGAGTTGCATTACTTGGAATACAGCAAGAAAATAGCTCTTTATGGCATTGATCTACACAGAGCAAAAGTTAGTGCTTTTAAAATACATTGAAATATTGGTCTGAAATCTATCTCGGTCGTTAACACGTGTCATTTGTAACATGGCAAGTGTTGTCCAATTATTTCTACACACATAAATGTTTCATATCTGATATCATAAATTAGAATTAGAGTATAATGTATTTACTCAACTAATAAATATGTTTCATCTCAAATAAATGTTGGGTATTTCATGAATAACATTTTAAGTTTTTAAATATTAAATCCTACATGATTTATAGGACTCTGATTATGTGGACATTCTCCTGGGTGTAGGAGCCACTGGTATATCTGTGTATAGAGACAATTTGCGGATCAATCGATTTGTCTGGCCTAAGATTCTCAAAATCTCTTACAGAAGGAACAAATTTTTATTGAGGATTCGACCTGCTGAGGTAAAATCAAAATTTTCCCCAAATTTAAATTTAAAAAGTATTGGATCCAGATAACTGTTACTTTTTTTCCTTGTTGATATTTTAATCTGTTACTTGCAGGTTTATTAGAAATTCATTTCATAAATTCATTAGCAAATACCATTCTAGTAGCTTTATTTCAAGAACTGTCTCAATCAATTGAAGAATTGAACCTTTTTTTTTTTAAATTAAAAGTATATAATACGGAGACGTGAATGATTCATCACTAGTTCCCCTAAAGGTAAAATGAATTTAGAAATGCTGCCATTAACGGGGTTACCCTAAACACATATAATACCAGCCGTAAGTTCTACCTAAATCTTAACTTGTTGGCTTTTTTTTGTGTTAGTTTGAGACTTATGAGAGCTGGATTGCATTCAGACTTCCCAATAATAAAATGGCCAAGCGTATTTGGAAAATTGCAGTTGAACATCACGCTTTCCTACGGTAAGGAGCTGTATTGTTTTGTATTGTTTTTGTCTTGTTTTTTAAAATGGATTTTGAAATATAAAGCCATATTTTAATATAGGATTCATATGCTTTTATTATTATTTCCTCTCTAAGGTTGTTTCAATCTCTGGTGTATTCACTGAACAAAATTTAGGGACTAATAATTTATTAATTTGTCATTGCACAACAACTTTTTTGCTCTAGCTTACGGTCAGCTGATGATGCTAGAAAGAGAACGGGCTTCCCGAGGTTTGGCTCTAAGTATCGCTACTCAGGTCGTACATTGTACCAGACTCGCCTCAATGCATCAATGGCAGATAGACCCTCTAAGCAGTTTGAGAGGACACACAGCAGACAGTCCCTAAACTCAGTTTTAAATAACAACAGATCTAGGAGCCAAGACAATTGTAAGTCTGAAAAATGTGTATTCTTTTAAGTTAAATTTATCTGCGACTTTACTGTCAACTACTTGTGCACTCATCGCATCATGAACCACATTGAGAGTTTGAATAGTACATTTTAAAAATTATTGTAAATTATTGCCTACAGTTGACATATCACATTTCATTAAATCTCCTTACACACAATAAGAAAGTGATCCTTAGTGTTACATATTTCTTTCATCTAGTGAATCACAGAAGAGAACCATTTTTTGAGCATCCCAGGATAGATATCCATGACTTGAGTTTTGACTCTGTACGTGAGGACCGGGACAGGGGTCGCGCAGAGGAAAGAAGTCGTGTAGTTCTCTCAAGAGTTAATGAGGATTCAATGCAAGAAGACAGCTCCTTCACTCAAGAAGACAGGACACCTCTCCAGTCCCCACTACCACAAATTGAATCTCCTAAACTTATCACCCGACAAATCATTAGACAGCCAGGTCAGCTATTTTTAATCACTATCAGGTTTTAGATAACTGAACTGACCTTAAAATGAATATTATAATGCAAGTAAGTGATCTGATATTGAACATCTCTGCTCCTTTCCTTTTTAAACAAATGTACATAGTATCATCTTGTAGCATTAAAAGCTGACTATGTTATGAATTTAGTGCTAATGCAATCATGACTAATTCACTTGTCTTGTAGCCTGGGAATTTTATCTGCCGCTAATTTAAACTCTATGCAAAGCCATTTGTTTGTACTTTATTCAGTATCCTATATTTAAGTATTTTGAGGGTAAAAAATGATTTTATCAATTCTGTATTTATTTGAACACGAAATTTCAATAGTGAAAGCTGTTGAGGATGACGACCTCGATGACAGACTACCGACCGTTCCCAAGGACTCACCTCAAGAAGAGAGAAGAACGTTAAATAGAGGTTCACCCAGGGGAGACAGAAGGCCAGTATCTAATCATGCCCACCTCGGGGGTGTTGCCACACCTTTGGCAGCGGTCACCATTAGAAGGAGAAATTCTGAGAGTGAAGGCTCTTCCAGGTCGTCCAGCAGAAGTAGAAGCTCAGAGGGAAGCTTGGAGTCAGAAGATAGGAGGCAGGAGTCTAAGGTGGAGATCGCCAAGCCTAAGGGAAAGCCTGAAGTTGCCCCTAAACCAACAGTGGCACCTAAGCCGGGCAAAGAAAAACCTCCATTGGCTAAAGTGAGCATAAAATTGTGCAAGCAAAGTTTGTAATTTGTCCTGAACATAGATTTTTTGTGTTAACTTCATTATGTTACAAAATGATATTGTTATATTTCATTCCCATATTTATTTCTTACAGAAACCAGAAAAGCCTGCACCGCCTGAAAAATCTTCAAAGCTGTCAAAGAAAGAAAAAGAGAATGATACGAAGAAAGAAAAGGAAGCAAAGAAAGAAAAGGAGAGTAAAAAGGATGTCAAGAAGGACACAAAGAAAGTTAAAGATTCCAAGAAGGAGAAAGAAGCAGTAAGGGAAGTTTTCATGTAGCAAAATGTTTAATCTCATACTGAAGAAAGCGAACATCAATTTTTTAAGGACATTGCCAAGGTTTGACAGAGCACTTTATAAATCATGTCAAAATGCAGAAACCGACCAGCATATTCCTAATCATAAGTGATTTTTGCTGTTGTATATTTGACTAGCATTTGAGCATTGATAATTGGTTGATTATAGCCATGTGTATCAACATTCTCCTCTTAGGGTTTTTATCTTACAAAAGGTTTAGCATATTTATGTTGGCTAAATGAATGTTTTTATGCACTCTATTGTACATTAATGAAACGGGGCAGTCCAACTGTAGAGATTACACAATTAAGGATATTACTGTTTCTACTCTTTTTATGCGCACTATTATTAGTGTTACAGCCTTATGTTGCATCAGTAATTTTCAATGTCCTATTAGTTTTAAACTTTCACTCTGTGGTTTTAAAAGATATAGAATTTTTAAGGTCAGTTGCATTAACGTGTACACAATTGAAAACATTTTCAAGAGATATATAATGGTAATATTTCATCTGGCAAATTAATGTATGGTTTTATTTAAAAGTTTCATTTAAACTTGTATTAATAAATTCATTTATTTGTAAAATTTCAATCATGTTTAACATTGGTTAAGGCTGAATTTTTAAAATGTGATTAACATCAATGTTTTTGTTGATAACATTTCATGGGAAATTGTATCTTTTTTAATTTTTTAAGAGCAAATGTTTTTAATTTTGGAAATGTAACATCTGAATTTTAGCAGCATGGCTTATTTGCTCCCATGTATTTGTCCCTGACAAGCACATTTTTAAATATCTAGAGCTACAATATACAACTCATTAGTTTCACAATTAGTTATCCACTCTCTCTCATTTCATTTACAATCTTAATTTCAGTTATACAGTACAAGGTTTTATTCTCTTTTAAAATTGCACATTAGCTATGTGATTAGTGTTATAGTTGAAATTCCTCTAACATTATTATAGTATAGCACTCTCATTTTTTTTTAATCTTGTAAATATTGTGAGGTTAGTCCCTATTGATTATTAATCATTTCAAACTGTAAGCGATATCATCCTGTAACATACAAATGTTTTATGTTGTAAAATTCCAGAATGTTGTTGTATTTTAATACATTCCAATTATTGTTTACAATTAACACGGCATAGTACATCACATTTGTATAATATACATGTAAATAAGCAGCATTTTTTTCATGAATTTGTTTCACCTGCCATGAAGACATATCCATCTTGTATTTTTTTAAACATTATTAAGAAGCAATACATCTCTCATGCATTCCTATTTCTCGAAAATAAAATTAATATTTGCAAAGTTAAATACAAACTAAATTTTATTTGTTTTTGGACATTTTGTCATGTTATTGGCCTTTTTAAAATGTTCTTACCTGACCAAAAAAAGCTTTGTAAAGATTTGATGCACTTGAAACCAACAGCCCAAACTTGTGCATGTGAACTTAACCCTGGATGTAATCATAATAGCTGGTCAGCCAGTCAAGCTCAGGTATTTAAAAAAAAAACAAAGCAAAGATATATATACATGTGGATTATTCAGCTCAATTTAGTAAATTATAATGTGTGTATATTTTAATGATCAGTGCAACTGCCCTTTCAGGTTAAACATTCTAAAAGTAACTTACTTAGAATCGGATTTAGCGCAGGATTAAATTATCATTAATTAATTTATTGAACAGCAACCTGTGGATAGTTTATCAAATTAATTTTTAAAGTAAACAAAATGTCTGCCTGCCTTATTGTATTCAAGTATGACTAATCTGACTAGCATGTTTGCAAATGAGAAAAAGACAGATTAGCCTAATGTTATAAGATTGTAATTGTATACCTCTGTCTTATATTGAAACAGTTTTTTTTATCACACCAAGCCGTAAGGATACCCTGTGCTTGTTTTTATACTTCATATACCTGAATGTTATGTACTATATTCATATTTCATGAATTTAAAGCCTTTAAATGAGCAATGCATAAATTTTATTAAATACAAGCAAAATAAAATGCTCCCATATTATTTATGAGTTTTAAATATTGATTAATTGCACTGACAATTGATTTATAAGACATGACGGAAGATATTTACCATGTATTGGATTTATTCTATAAAAAGCATACAAATTTCTTGAAAGACAAAAATGAGGGAAAATGCTCTAAACTTTGCACATGAGTGGCTAATAAGGAGGAGATTAGTTGTATTGTTAGAACAGAACATAGCTTTCAAGAACTAATAGTAGTTGTATATAATTTCAATCAAAATAAACCCAAGCAATCGGCACTGTCAACAATTCTTACACCATTTGTCATCCACTCACGTTGTCATGTATTTGTCAGGTTACTATTCCAACAACGAAAAAAAAATCAAGTTTCCTTTATGGTTGATTTGAACAGACAATAAACATAACTTAAACACACCGAGGTACAGTCTACATCAAATGAATGATCAAAGGGATTTTTTTTTAAAAACAAATGAAATTATTATAACTTTATACATCTACTTTAATTGATGAGCACATGAATTTTGGTGTGCAGAACAATGAAAGCCCAGACAAGTTAACTCATTTTCAGATGCTTATCTTAACTTTAGAAATCCGTGCCTGTTGATTTCTAAAGTTCCATAGTGTTAGATTGGATTGTTTTGGGCGGGGGGGGGGGGGTCTCGAAGTAGTCAATAATTCAATGTATATCTTATAAGGAATCTTGAAAACTAACAACTTAAAACAAAATATATCAAATTCAAACTGTTTGTCTTGTATTTAAAATAATTTGAGCTAAGCCATCTTTGCTTATCATTACTTACATTTTCACAAGTTCTGCGTGATCCTTGGAAAATGCAAGTATTCAGAGATCCCTTTATTTAATTTTATACAAATGATTACAGTAACCTTAGTCATCATATTACTCTTATTTTTTTTGTGGTGTTACAATTAATAAATACATCATTGAAAGTTAAATATTTAACGTTTCTCGTGGGATATTGGATATTTGTTTATTAGTCTAACACAAAGTTCGTGTTCACCCAGTTGGAATATTTTCTATTGCACACTGGAGTTCATCCTCCAAATCAGAAACAAGGGAAGAGTAGAGCAATGAAATGGGCTGGGATGACCCATCATGATTTCCAAATTTGTGGTTTGAAGGCTCGCCATAACTGGCTTCTCGTTTATAATGGGGTTTAGAATATGTACACGTCCCAGTGTTACAATAGCAGGAGGTTGAACCGGTGATGAAAGTCGGAGACGGACACCTTTCCCCCGGGGACACTGCTGAGTAAACTCCGGAGCTGGCATCTGAAACAGGGGACGGGCTGGAGTTCACAAAAGGAGATTTCATACTTACGAAGAAATCAACGGTGTCTTGAATAGATAAATCGGTGATGTCATCAACACAGCTAGACGATGGAGGGGAAGGCAATGAACTTTCACTGTCCATGTACGAGGAGTCTAATTTGTTCATCTCGTGCACCATCGACAAAGGAGTGTTTGAGAATGGCTGCCGTCTAACAGCAGGAAGGTCGCTGTAATCGTAATATGAGGGACTCGAACACCGGTAGCGCTCGGGAGATCGGTATAATCCCCCATTCGTACGGGTGTAGCTGTAGTTCGGGACCGTGTAAGGCGCATACCTGCCAGATGTCGATAAGGAAGACTGCATGATGACAGGTTGATACCGCGGCGATGTTGCAAACAAAAACGGGGATAGCATTTGCTGGGCATGTGATGTGGAGAAACCCAAGGCCTCCATTCTGGACATGAGGCTCGCCCGTCGTCTGCAACTGTCACAAGCGCAGCTTTGAGACCCCATCATAAGCATCTGGGCAGCGCTTCGAGAAAGAGTTTTCTTAGTGTCAAAACTGCTCGCGTGGCCACTAATAGAACTGCTGGAAAGCATTGGCGACGGAGTGATGTTTGCTAGGAGGCGTCTTGGGGGCAAAGAAAGGTGGCGATGCCGTGCTCGGGGTGTGAGAGAGACATCCTCCCTTGAGGTAGTGCTGTAGTTTTTTATTGGAACGTTGTCGTTCAGATTAGGACATCTACTCACGCCAAGACTGATGTGCGATGGCGGGATCCCACTTTTGAAGCAGTTGCTGTCAGTTGCCGTTCCGGGGCCATGGCCATTTGAAGAATCGGAAGTGTTCCTATGAAAATTGCTGGTACTGATTATATTGCTATTTTCTTTGCTACTGTAACATGCGATCCGTTTTAGCACCGACGCGCTATTCGTACTACCTAGAACAAGCGAACCGGGACTCTTGCTATCTTTGCATTTAAAACTACCACCTTTGGTTGCACTCTTCTGTTTTCTCCGGTCGCTGTTATCCGGAACACGAAATCCTTCGTGCATTGTGTTCAAATCACCACAAAGGCATGGCTCTTTTCTGCAGTTTTTACACCTCAAAACACATTTACTACTCGAGCAGCCAGCACCATTTCTATTCGTGCTCGCCTGTCCACATTTTGACTCCCCGTCCTTCATGACAGGCGCTGTCGCCATTGCAATGTTGACAGTCGTTCCCACGCTTGGGTTGGCCTTGATCAAAGTCTGCTTCCCAAACATGCCAACCCCCCATTGTTGTCTCATCTCCTCTGGCAGCAGAGCACTCGGACTGAGATTATAGCCCAAGCCTTTACATTTACAATCGGATGGCTTCTTCCGGGAAGTTTTTTTAATGGTATAATCGGCGATTGGGTTTTCGTCCGAGAAGACCGACGGCAGAAATGGGTCGCCGCGTTTCATCGGGCTTGTCGTGTTCGAGCTGGTCCCTTTCGCGTTCTTCTTATCCCAGGTCTTTGATTTTGGGGCACTTTTTACTTTTTCCTCGATGCCGAGAAAACCATTCGCTGTGAGAAGCGGGACTGGTGAGACCTCGATGTCAAGAACATCATTGGGGCGGACGATCGATGCTTTTAGCGATGAATCGTCGTCATCATCACAAAACATCCTTTTCTAAGCTGCCCGGTGCCTGAATGGAAACAAAACAAACGGTGTGAACTTTCAAAACATTGGACCTTATCATCCCATGTTAACTAAATCTACGTGTGTTACATTTGGAAAATAAAAATAAACGAAATAACACATGCGCGTACGCAAGGACACATGGCCGTGGGTTTGTGATGGAGGAATATGGATACTTGTATAGTAAGGAGCTCATGCTTGCATACATTTTTTAAACTGCTGCGTACTGACAAAATACCATCAATTGTTGATAAGTTGTTACTAAGTCTTGAAAGTTACTTTAAGATCCATGTTTTAAATGCAAATATTTTATATTCAAAGTAGGCCTATACATTTAGGGCTAACATTTATTTTTTGTGAGAAAAAAAGCAAGCATAAAAATATTTTAATCGATACAAAATAAATAAACTAAAACAATATACATGATGACTTAAAATGACTTCATTAATGTTTGTTCCAGTTCTTATTTCGAAGTTTGTCAAAATTATTTATACATTCTGCATTCATTTTTAGTATTTTTTATTTTTTTTTTAAATTTCACTCAAATAGATAGGGATAGTCTATATGAACAGCAGTATAAAATATTTGTCATAAATTTAAATTATGTTGAGACTGGCATTAATATTATGATTCAATAATTCATCATTTTATCTTTTAAATCTTGGAAAACAGCAGGTGGATTCTGGGTCCTTAGCACGAGATTAGTATTATTATATTAAATTTTTTATTAGAAGAAAAATATAAAATGAAATAAATTTAATATTAACATTGTGAGATTGTACGCCATTTGGGTTTTTTTTTACAGGGACATGCAGACGCAATGGAGGTAAGAGAGTTATTAAAAAATATATTTTTATCCGTGACCCCAGGGTCAATCCAGTATGAATAACCGTCATCTGCATAGCGTAACCTCAATTCATAAAATTTAAAATACACACAATATTACATGACCGTTGTATCTCTTACGATTTGAGAATACCTGATAAGAAAAGCCATCCTGGTCTAAGCTTCCAAAACCTCTCCCGTGCTGAAAGAAACAGAACACACTCGTTACAGCGATCTACTCAGTTCAATGAAAGAACCTGCATTTGCTATTAGCAGTGCTGCAAACTGGTGCAATTTGGTGCGTTTATAAAAAAAAATGCGCACGGCGCAGCATAGTTTGCAACCAATAGGTTGTATTTATATGGCTTTATGTAAATTAAAAACAATACAAGATAGCTCTTATGGCTCATTGTTGAATGAATAATCTTTAAATGTTTTTGAAAATAAATAATCTAACCATAATCACTTCAAATTTGTGTACATAAACGATTGGCATTTTTAATAGCAATTTTTTTTTTAATAACATTACTGTTTAAATGTAAATATATCAAATTATCATAAAGTCATTAAGCTTACATGATAATAATTAGTCTACGTATGATAGAACTGAGAACTGACTGTCAGTGACAGTAAAAACTGAAATGCAAATTGAAGACGACAGTACTTCTCTAAACAAATAGAAAATGCCTGCCTAACGTGTATATTTCTCGAAGGCTTTGATATCTAAAAGTTGTCCGTTGTCTCGATAAAGAGAGCAAAACTTTCTAGACCTCCTGCAAGCATACTTTCTCAACTATATTAATTTTTCAGGTCTACCTCAGTGTTTTCGCTATTTTACTATGATATTCGAAGGCGTATGAAACGGTACTTCCGTTTGAATACAAAATTCTAATTAGCGCGCGCTCTTCGAGGAAATTGTCGCCAGCTCTGAAAATTTTAACTGCAAATCGATATTTAATATTTTTTATCTAAGAAGTTATTAAATTATTGTACGATTTTTTCAGAAGAGTATCATTGCTTTGTCATAGAATGTAAAATATAACAGAAATGAATTGCTGCTTGGTCCCGTGGGGGGAGGGGGGAGATGGATCTATTGAGGAAGCTTAGTCAGCTATTGTGATGATATTTATCTAATATTTAAGGTCTCTTTAAAGCCAATTGTTTATTGATTCAATAACTATCAATCATCTGCAATCATCAATTTATTTTAAACCTAAAATATATCAACTAAAATATCTTTTTAAAAAAAAGTATTGCGCACCATTGTCTAGCTATCTCCATGTGACATAATGTTAAGTAATCTTAATTAGTCTTTATCTATTTTGGATATTTGACAATTTATGACCAGGGCGTTGGATCGGATCTAGAGCTCTGAAGCATGGTATTTTTGCCAGGAGCTGGTAAAATTTCTTACTCGTCCAAGCTCCAAAAATTGTAATAAATTAATTTGAAAATTATAAATTTTACTTTTTATAATTTAATATATTAATTATTTTCCCGGAGCTCGGGGAGCTGGAGCTAAAAAAAATTTGTCCCGAGAGGATCTCAGCCAAAAGACGCCAGCTGAAACTACCTGCTAAAAACGTCATTTTTATTACGCACTCGCCCCTAAGAGCAATATAAATCACAGTATTTCTTCTTTAATAAGCTGTCCTCAGAAGCAGAGCGTCACTGAGGAAACTTGTAGGTGTCCACATGGGGTTTTGCTCTTCGTGGCGTGGCAGACTAGTAGGGAGGTTTCCTCCCAAAGCTAAAAAAAACCCGCCCACTTGCATGACTCCCAACACAACGGGAGGAACGTAATAACAGGATTACTTGTTGCCGTTAATGGAGATGAGGTCTACGTGGCGGTCAAAACTCTTGCCGATGATTTTGGCTACACGGCCCTGAGAAAGCCGCTCATACGTGACTGTTTCGTCCACGCTTACGTCCCGACCGGACAAATCCCTGGACGGTGGGGGAGGGGGGGAGGTAGTAAAGCCATTCAGACCCAAGGAGAGTGGACCACGAACGCTTTAAACGCAGCGTTTTCAGTCGACCGGACGTCCCCCAGGCCAGGGGGCAGGTTCCCGACGTGCTTCCGCACGGTCTGGCTGCGGGGAGACCCGGCTTCGGCCCGCGTGGGGATGTGCCGGTGGGGGGTGGGTGGGTATTAAGAGTTCGCGCTCGACGACCCACCGACGCCATCTCCAATGTGATGTTCTTTAAAAAGGTCAGTGTTGTTTTGAGATCGTGCTTGTAATGATCTCCGATGCCCAGCTGTATGACTCTCTGCACTAAATTGTGAGTTTGCTTCTGAAGCTCATAGGATTCAACATTTTGGCATCTCCAAAAGGGGCCAAAACGTTTGAAATTCGACTTTTGAAATTCATATGTTATTGTGCAATCCATGGTAAACCGTCCATGCATTTATTTTTTATTTCAACTTGGAAAAGCTCAATTCTGATGACATCTCCATGACCCGTGACCAGCACACATACCAAGTGAGCAGACACGAAGTTCGGTGACAGAAGCATACCTTGACGTACTGCAGCCTGGGGCGAACTCAAAACTGCGCCCCTCCCTCACAAATCTATTATATAATGTTGGTAATAAATCCCAAAGCGCAGGCCGTGTTGGTTACGCCTTCGCCTTTCCCTGGATACGCCTCTCTTCCTTGCTGATATCTAACTCTATATTTTAATTGACAGATCGTCAAAGGACCGTCTATAAAGTGCGTCACGCTCGGTTGGGGGGGGGGGGTAAATGATCGTGTGTTACGTCACACATTACATATTTTTTATCATATAAATAAAACATGAAATTGACAGTGATATTAAACTTTCTGTTGTCATAGATGTATTCTAAAATGTGACTTACTTTGGAAAAAGGGGAAGGGTGCTGAGATTTGTGACCCCCCGGGAAAAAAAAAGGGGGGGGGAGGTAAAATTAGCGTGACGAACTTTCTGAATGATCCCAAAACTGTTTTGATGTTTCTAAAAAGATGGCGAGAATGTTTTCCAACGATATTTAGCCAGGCTTTTATGTAAGCCGTTGGCTCGATGTAACTGTTGGTTGTTGTAGTGAAGACGGCAAGTCTCGTTTCCTGCTAGAGTTTCTCATTCCCAGGGGTTTTTTCTTATCCTGGGATAACGGGAATAACCTTTTCCTCATCCAGGGAAAAAATTAATTTAATTAAAAATATATTATAAACTGAATTAAACTACAATAAAAATGATTTTTTTTAAAAGTTGTTTAATGGTTATTGCTTATTAAAATTAATGAATAAAAGAAAAATGATAAAGTTAGTTGAGAGGTTCATCATTTGATACCATTCGCTTCAAAAATAATTAAAAAAATATATTAAAAAATTAGAAATCTTAATACATGTTTCTATTTATAAATATGCATAATAGGATAGTTTTTGGAAATAGAAAGAAAAAAACTCTACCGGGTAGTTTGACACATGAATAATTTTCCGACCCATGGGAGAGGACCTCAAAAGGAGTTATGGGGGGATTTATTATTAATAATAATATTATTATTATTAGGGCTGGGCTCACCACCAGGGATCCCAACTCAATCAAATAACATTTACTGACAAATATAAGAACTCTCAACAAAATTTACGGACAAAAACATTTTTTACGACACATTTAACATAAAATGTTGAATTCATCTTCTCCGCCATTTTTTAAAAACAGATACTATTTTTATATTTATGTCGTCATAATTTATGCGTAATTGTGACGTAACGACTAACGATCTGTCTAAACAAGTCCATCTTGCCGCGATGCGTCTCGCCGCGCGAGCCTAGCTGTCCAGAAAGCTCTTACAGTTTATTAATAGAACGTGGGATGCCACTAAAACAATTTAAACATTAAAATTTGAATCAAGAAAATAGATATCACAAACATGATTTACTGGGTTTTTTTAAACGTTAAGATTCCATGTTTTGTCGATTTTCTTTACGGACGTCTTAATTTTTTAACAGAATTTTACGGACAGGCAATTTTACGACAAATCTTTACGGACTGTCCGTAAATTTACGGACGGTTGGC
Organism: Lymnaea stagnalis; assembly: GCA_964033795.1. Lineage (NCBI taxonomy): Eukaryota > Metazoa > Mollusca > Gastropoda > Lymnaeidae > Lymnaea > Lymnaea stagnalis. Next base: position 117,487 of record CAXITT010000909.1, on the reverse strand, counting down.
AACCCTGCTCACCACGCTGTACATACAATTAATATATTAATATTCTAATGACGCACCCGCTTTTAGCGCAGTTATAGGAAATTTTATTTCATAAGGCCAGTGGCATCACAGTGTGAAATTTTGAAAGAATGTGTTGTCATTGGCAATGAGTCTATGTGCCTAGTTTCAGCTCAATAGGTGGACGGAATGTGGGTCAATGAGACGACCGAAGACTTTGCCACACAGCAAGAAACAGGGACAAAAGTGAAGTTAATGTCAAGGATTTTTAAAAAGTAGAAAATCGTATTCCAAAAGTGCAAAACCGGGATGGAGTCTTTGTTAACTAAAAATCTTTGGGATCCCTGGAGAGAGACCATGACCATCTTTTCGCACGTAATTATATGAAAGGTCCTCAAGTTGTTAGGCCAACACCTAAATGTGAGACAATGTCATCTAAATGATACACTTAATTGTGAATTGTATAAGATGGCGGGTTTAGATTTTTTTGCCAATTTTTGAACCAGATCAAATATTTGCATGTCTCTCTACTCTGATTATATCGCTGCCTTTACCGTCTTTTCAGGAGATTTGAGTAGAAACGGGAAGCAACTGATGACATATTAAACTTCGTCGTCATTCAGAGTTATAATACTTGAGGGAAGAACTAGAAAATTAATTGATATAATTTTGACACCACTAAAACACGTTATTTTATTTATGTGCACTCAAATGAATACTCTCACTCTCCCCCCTCTCTCCCTCCCTCCTCACTCTTTTTCTTACCATCTCTCTCCCCTCCCTCTTCCTCCCTCCCCCCATCTCTCTCCCCTCCCTCTTCCTCCCTCCCTCCATCTCTCTCACCCCTCCCTCTCCCCTTCCCTCCTTCCTCTCTTCCTCCTCTCTCCCCCTCCATCTTCTCCCTCACCCCTACTCTCTTCCTCCCCTCCCCCTCTCTCTCCCCTCCCCCTCTCTCTTCCCCTCTCCCTCCATCTTTCACTCCCTCCTCCCGCTAAATCTCTCTCCCCTCACTCTTCCTCCCTCCCTCAATCTCTCTCACTCCTCCCTCTCCCTTTCTCAATCTTCCTCTCTTTCCTTGCCTCCCTCCATCTCTCTCTCCCGTTCCCCCTTTCTCCCTCTCTCCATCTCTCGCACTCCCTCTCCCCTTCCCTCATCCCTCTCTCCCTTCCCCCCTCTCCCCTCTTCCTCTCTCCCTGCTCCCTCTCTATCCCTCCCTCCCTCTCTCTGCCTCTCTCTCACTAATCTCTCTTCACCTCTCTATCCCTCCTCCTCCCTCCATCTCTCTCACTCATCTCTCTGTCTCCCTCCATCCCCCTCTATCTCTCCCATTCTCTCTCTCACTCCTCCCTCTCCCCTTCCCTCCTCCCTCTCTCACTTCCACCTCTCTCTCCCTCTTCCTCTCTCTCCTTCCTCCCTCTCCTTCCCTCCCTTCCATCTCTTTCTCACACATCTCTCTCCCCCTCTCTCTCCCCTCTCTCCCTCTCTCTCCATCCCTCCCTCCATCTCTCTTACTCATCCGTCTCTCTCCCCCACTCTCTCCTCCTCTCTCTCCCTCCATCCCCATCTATCTCTCCCTCTCTCTCTTTTTCTATCACTTTCACTCCCTCCCTCCCTCTCTCTTGTAACACTTCAATATTAAAGTAAAGTTGATATGATGTGTAAATATATAATGCGCCTAACATCAATAAAGTAGATATGATGTGTAAATATATAGTGCGCCTAACATCAATAACGTAGATATGGTGTGTAAAATAGTGTGCGCCTAACATCAATAACGTAGATATGATGTGTAAATATATAGTGCGCCTAACATCAATAAATTAGATATGTTGTGTAAAATATAGTACGCCTAACATCAATAACGTAGATATGGTGTGTAAAATATAGTACGCCTAACATCAATAAAGTAGATATGATGTGTAAAATTTAGTGCGCCTAACATCACTAAAGTAGATATGGTGTGTAAAATATAGTACGCCTAACATCAATAAAGTAGATATGGTGTGTAAAATGTTTTGCGCCTAACATCAATAACATAGATATGGTGTGTAAAATATTGTGCGCCTAACATCAATAACGTAGATATGGTGTGTAAAATATTGTGCGCCTAACATCAATAACGTAGATATGGTGTGTAAAATATTGTGCGCCTAACATCAATAACGTAGATATGGTGTGTAAAATATTGTGCGCCTAACATCAATAACGTAGATATGGTGTGTAAAATATTGTGCGCCTAACATCAATAACGTAGATATGATGTGTAAAATATAGTGCGCCTACCATCAATAACGTAGAGTATGATGTGTAAAATATTGTACGCCTATCATCAACAAAGTAAATACGATATAATTTACGTTAAGGACAGCAGAGCAACCATTCGGGAACCTGGGTGACATATAATCGGATACTCTCTTCTCCTTCTCTCTGACAGAGTTGGGCAAGATGAATAGGGAAACCAAAAGTTACCATGTTCCATGTTTGTTTGTTTTTTTTTAAAAAAAGGTCGTAGTCCAGTCAGGTTTAGAAGAGTGTGTCTCCATCCTGTAGTGTTTGTGACGTTGGGGACAAGTATCTGGCGTTCAGAGATCTGAGTATGAGATGTTCAATGAGTAGAAAGCAGGATACAAACTATTTGTTTTATGTCAGTGCACTTCATTTAGGGAGGGACAGTATGAAAGATTCTTGAAAGCGTTTTTTTATAAACAAGCGTAAGAATGCGTGGCCAAATAAATTCTGAATGACGTATGTTTCTTCTGATGAATTTCCACAACTAAGGAAATGTAACAGAAATATTACCACTTTTTTTTTATTTATTTATTTTTATTTTTTTTTTTGGGGGGGGGACCACCTTACATCACGGAAGCTGGATGCTCTGTAATGACCAACTCCAAGTCCAAAAAACCTAACGCTTTGAGTGGTGAACATTGCAAAAATCTGAGGAAAGCAGCTGCTACGGACGACGGAGAACTAGATCTACCTCAAATTAAAAATAAAATTGAATAGTTTTTCTAAAAAAAAAGTTTTTATTTTTTTTTTTTTATTTAAAGGAAAAAAAATCATCCTTCTTTAGAGATGTCATGTACGGTCTTCGGCTTGGTTGGGGGGGNGGGGGGGGGGGGGGGGGGAGAGAAACACACACTATATGGCCCACGTCGTCAAAAAGGTTGGACAGCACTGTCCTAAAGTTTTCACGGACAAGACATTCGAGTTCAGCTTTGTAATGACAGTCTTCTTCTTCTTCTTCTTCTATATCTTAAGGGCCCACGATCAATTTATTGATCATTTTGGCTCCTATGCATGTAGAGGGGATTTGCAATGTTTCTGTTACGGACAGTTTGCAGGGGCGTCATTTCGTTTTTTTAAATTTTTCAACAAAAACAGAAAGGGGTGGGGGGGTCCAAACCAAAGCCTGGTTTGGCTTGTTAAGTTGTTTATTACTGTAGGTGCCACAGTATATAGCAATTTAAATAAAACCTGCAAATTCAGGCGGGGGGGGATGCTCATTGTTACGAAAGAGCAACACCTGGCTAATCCATGGAAAGATGATAGCAGCTAGAAACTACACTATACTTGTCAGCTTTACTAACAATAATGATATTTATACTTCCACAAACAATTATATTTAGTCTTGAACAACCTTTTAATTGATTCTGCATTATAAAATTTAAGTGTAAAAACTTTTTAACTTGTAGATTAACAAGCTAAACATGGCATGAAATGTTTTTTCCTACAATTTTATGTCCATAAAATAGATCAGCACAAAGTAAAATGTATTTATAAATGTATTTATATTATAATTCAAGATTTTTATTTTTTGGGGGAGGGATGGTGGTTATAAAATGTTGACATAATTAAATTGGGGGGGGGGGGTCACTGAAAGTTTGACGGTTAGTTGTTGAAAAGGTGTCACTGAAAGTTTGACAGTTAGTTGTTGACAAGGTTGGGGGGGGGGAGGTAGGAGGTCAACAATTGCGTAAAAATTGTTGACGTAATTAATGGACGACCCCTAAGTAATTTCTTTCTACGCTATCATATGCTGTTTTGTAATCCCCCTATAGTTGGTGTATGTCGATGTTATACTCGTAGCATTTCTCCAGGAGATATCTAAAAGTAAAAATATGATCCGTGGTTGACCTATTCTGCCGGAATCCGCATTGGTAGTCCCCTAGGATCTTTTCACTACACCTTTCCAGTTTTTTTACTTTTAGTTTTGTGAGGATTTTGTACATTACATTAAGGAGGAAGATTCCTCTGTAGTTTGAGCAAACCAACTTAGATCCTTTTTTTTTTTTTGTGAATTGGGTTTATGAGTGCAGTGTCCCATTCTGTTGGCATTTCGTCCTCCTGCCAGATTCTGGATATGAGGTCGTGATTTGCCTATGCAGTTCTTTACCACCTAGGTTTATCAGTTCTGCATAAATAAGGTCTATTCCTGGGGCTTTGTTATTTTTCATGGTGATGATCACATCTTTTATTTCATTTAATGTTGCTTGGTTGACCGGTGGGTCCGGTCCTCCTTGTGGTATATAGAGCGTAATCCTCATTGGTTCCTTCACCTGAGCCATTCAGTAAGCCTTCAAAATGGTGTGCCCATCTCTCTTGTACTCTGCTGCTCTCTGTGATCAATTCTCCACCCATACTTTCACACATGTGGGATCTTGCTTGTAAGCCATTCTTTTCCTTCTTTATCTGCAGGTACATTCCCCTCACATCTCTGACTTTTGCCAATTCTTCTATCTATATGGAAAAATAAAAAATAGTATACTATTTTTTTTATTTTTCCCCAACACGTTTTTTTCTTTCTGCATATTTTGCTAGCCACCCTTCTTGTTGCATTAAATAATTGCCATCTTGTCTCCCTTTTGCAGCATCATTAGCCTAGCGTTATTTCTTTGTTCTATAAGTTCTTTGCATTCTGCACCATGCCATCCAGTTCTTTTCACTATCAGTTGAAATCCAATGTCACATTAAGAAATGGCGTCAGCGGGCCGTCGAGCTTAAAGCTCTTTATGCCCTCCCCAAAGCACCCCTTAAGCCCGGTATTGGGCCGCGAAGCGGCACGTTGGAGATGTCCTTTTGCCAGGACAGCCCCCACCCGAGTCCGCTCGACCGGGTTCCGCTGGAGGCCACCCCAACCCTAAGACACTCCGTCGGTCCGACACTGTGTTTGCACACAGTGCACTCGATCGACTTTCTCAGGAGTCAGGATGGTAAATTTACGTCCTAAAATCTTCCTCCACGGTGAAAGCGTTGGACGCCCCATAAGAGGGATTCTACAGTGGGTTTCCACAACGCAACTAATTTGCGAAGTTGTTCGGACGAAACGGTTGCCTTGGAACAGCTTCTCAGGGCTGCATAGTAAGAATCATCGGCCAGAGTTTACCACCTTCGCCTCATATCCATTAACGGCAACTTGTAATCTTGATCCAATCGTTTCCCCTGTTACACTCTTTACTATTTGCTTCATCTCTTCCCACTGCTGGTTTATATCAACGTGGCTGGCTGATTCCCTTTTGGATAACTCTAGTTGAGTTTCAATCTTCTGTTGACATTCCTCAGTTATTTTAGGGTCCCTGCTTGATTTCTGGCTTTTGTACTGTTTTTCTCTTTTATTTTGTTTATTGTGGATGTTACAAATTCTTTGTTTATATTTGATTCTTACAAGTATGTAGTCTGAGTCTATGTCCGCCCCTCTACAACTTTGCACATCTGATATGTCCGAGCCATGGCTCGGATCAATGAGTACATGGTAAATTTGATTACGGGTAAATCCATCTGGAGGTATCCATGTCGTTTTATGTATTTGTTTGTGTTGGAATATGGTGCTACTGAATGTCAATTCCTTTTCCTGTAGCGAAGTCTATAAGACGAGTTCCGTTGTCATTGCTATAATCATGCAGACGTTCCTTTCCGATTGTTGGTCTGTAAGTGTAAGCGGGCTCTTTCCCAATTTTCGCATTGAAATCGCCAAGGACTATTGTGGTGTCATGGGGTGGTTCCTCATCAAATACTCTTTCCAGTGTTTCGTAGAAAGTTTCCTTCATGCTTTCACCTGTATCGTCCTTTGGAGCATGAGCGCAGATTAACGTGATGTTAGACATTGTTCCTCTTATCCTTATGGAGCATAATCTTTCACTCATTGGTTTAAACCCAAAATGACTTCATTTACTGTCTCCCTTTTGACTGCAAACCCTGTTCCTAACGTGTTTGTGTTGTTTCCACTGTAGAATATTTCTTAGCAATTCGTCACTGAGGCAAGCCATGCTCCCAATCTGTACAGACTAAGTACTTTACAGGTCGCTATCCGTATATCATATTTTTGTTCAGGCATAGGTTGAAATCCAAATTATCATTCCGTTTTTTTGTTTGTGGTTAAGTTTTTTTAACACTTGCTTTTTTGGGGGGCGGGGTCGTCGGCCCGGCCCACAACCGTTGGGGGGGGGGGGGGCCTTGCATCTCTCAGGGTAGCTGCTTTTGTATTTGGGTCGGATCCCTTGTCTTTGTGGATCACCACACTTCCTAGAAGGCAGTAGGTAATGATTTTGGTCCATCCCGGGTATTTTATTTCCCCGGTACCCGCCATATCTGATGGGCTTTCCCCTATCCGCCACCTGGGGAGGCGCTCGATAGGAGATCAGCATCTCCTCACGAGACTAATGTTGTATTGGGTGACAATTTTGTTACAATCTACAATATATATATACATATATATTTTTGAAATAAAAACCAACAATGCTTTTTAGTGTGAGAGAAGAACCTGATACTTAAAAAATACATTTTCAACATTTGGCATCAATTTAGTTAGGTTTAATCTCTAATCTCCTCGGTTAATGATGTCCAGTTTTTTTTTAGGAGATTGGTAACTGCGCTGAAACCCCTTTCCACTAGGTATGAGGATGGAAAAGCAATTAAAAACTGGTTGACCCCCATTTTCATTTCATAGAACCCTAAATTTTGTTTTCGCTGACATGGATCCCTTGCAAGTTGTCGTCGACCCCTGGGGGTTGATATAGACCACTTTGGGAATCACTGGTTTAAACTATCTCCCTCAGATATTGCAACCATTGGAGAAAAATGAATCGCTTCCCATCCAGTGATTATTTCAGAAAATTTCCCCCGGGGAGCACTTCAGATTTTTTCGGGGGGGNTTGGACATATTTTTGCTCGGGGGGGCACTTGGCGTTCCCGGGGGGGGGGCACTGCCCCCCCCCCCATAAAGCTGAAAGAAACCCTGCTTCCAACGTTTTTCTTCTCATATTTCTTACTAATTATTACATTTTTTTTCCAGAATTTAATTTCCCATGATTTTTTTAGTTTGTACAAAATATTCCCCAGATTTAGGAAAATTTCCCAAGGCATGGTCACTCTACTTGTAACGTAATAGAAATGGTTTATTTTCTACCAACCTGAAATAAACCTAGCGAACGATACCTTTTTAGATTTAAAAAAAACACATCAAAATGATTATAAGTTAAAGAATGATTAATATATAATGAATATACGACTTAATCAATTTTTGCGACATAAGAAATGACTTGTAGACTTCGGAAAAGAACTGTTTTGCGGCATTTGGTTATTTTGACTCGAAACCGAGGCTCATTACCATAATACATTACGACCACGAAATAATTAGTAGGAGAGAAAGTGTAGTCCGTTACAAAGAGAAGTTTTGCCGTTTTCTTTGGTCTGAGTGGTTTATAAGTTGTATCATTTTTGGATCTAAATTGCAGGTAAGCATCATAATTTACGTTGATAACATTTATTTTTGGTCTGAAAATATATTTTTGATGCTGAAAACGAACAGTGAGCATAATAAATTTAAAACAGACTAGTAAAAATAAGATAATTCAAGAGCTTTGCCCAACTCGAACTGGAGAAAAGTGAGGATGTCAACGACTAGCAGGGTGTGGCATTTATGAGTTGTCGATATTTGGATTTCATGTACCACTGTGGATGAGTGGTTGTTGTGCTCATTTCTGGTGGGCCAAATTGATTTTCTAGGTCTCAATTGCCGTTAATGCCCATTCATTCATTTTAAAAAGTTTCCATAATAAATGAAGTTATTTAATATAGCCTGCCTGCCTGCCTCTGCCTAATACTAATAATACTAATAAGTAAATAAAAATGTAATAGTAAATTTCAGCTCTAATCTAATCATTAAAATGCAATTCATTAATACCAAATTTATGGTTTTATGTCAATTCTAAAGAAAAAGTAGGCATATCTTAAAAGCAAGAGAGACTACTTAATAATTTGTATTGGAATTTGGACTCAGGGCAGAAGAATCCAAGTTTTTAATTTGTTGACGTTGGTGCTTTTTCATTTGTGAAAGAACTATTTTGTCATAAAATTGTTATTCATCTACACATTTACAGTAGTGGACATTTTTGCCTACTCCTACATTTCAAATAGTTAATTTTTGCGTAACAATCCACAATTGAACAACGAAGTTTCTATGTGTCCGGGGCGCCGGACAAATAGTGCGGGAGATATACTTCCGGTGGACATGTCACGTGACCGCCGGACGACTAGTTCGCATTATTATGCCGACAGGTCATGTGACAAGTGGTTGCCATCAAAATAGTTGCATTGCATTTGATATTCCAATATTGTGTGTATATATAATATAATATATATATATTAGTCAGCCAATCCCTGGATGCTCCGAGATACATAAAGTGTTTGACTTTGAATATTAAACCAGTCGGCCTATATACTAGGGGTGTGCCGGATCCGTTTTTTCCAACCGGATCCGGATTTTCTTATGCGAAATCCGCCGGATTCCGGAATAATCCGGTTTCTCCCGGATTCCGGATTTTGGTACTATTGGTAGATACTTCGGTAAGTCAAGGTAGACTACTACTTTTTGTGTATAGGAATTCGCAATCGGCGCCAAAAAATCCGAGTTTTTAATTTTCCGATGTGTGTGTCTATTTATTATTAAATTAGTACTTTCGATATATATTTGAGTTCCGTTCCATTTGGGTAAGTGTCTTACGAGAGACGCCATGTTTCTACGCGTTTGCAGCAGGTCATGCAGCTCGCTCAACCTAATTTCGCCATGGGGTTGGCCACGCCCCCCTTTTTAATGGCGGAAGTTGACGATACTTAGGAAATATTAATTTGTTATCACTATTTACATCAAAATAATTGATAACTTGTGTTTCAGAATGCATTTTAAAGACATTTAAACTGGAGAGTTTTAATTTGAGCTTTAACAACCCGGTAGAATCCATATTATAAATGATCAGAATTTACCGTGTGCAACACGTTGTCATTGGCAACCATTCACAGCCACTTGCATAACTGTATCGTAGTACTACCTCAGAGTTTCATTCATAAGAGTTTGCCGTGTGCAAAAACTATTAAACCATTGGTCAGGGAAAGCTTTAATTAATTATTCATGTGCCAAAGTTGAAAGTTTAAACTAAGTCTAAACAGTATTTTAGTGATAAGGCAGGGAATGCGTTGCCTTATATAAACTATATAGTCATTGCGCATGACGGGATTGGCGGAATGAGATCACAGAATGTGGAGATGCAGGCCATGTTAAAAAATGACAAACCAAGTCGTACTTTAAAAATTCATAACTTTAAAACTACAACAGCTAAAAATATGATTTTGGTGTTATAATTCTTTAAAAAATTACCTCTTTTCAACTATGCCATTGGTTTATTTTTACAAAAAGTTTAAATTTTCTAATCAAAGTCCCTACACTATTGGCCACTATTAGCGGTGCTGACTCTACCCTCTGGTATGTTCGGAATATTAAACATTAAACAAGCTCAACGCTCGAAACAATCGATTAATGTATTGTGATCGTGTGGAATTCGGGAAAGAGAATTACTTTTATTTCAGATTATGATCCGGTGAGTCACAAAATCTGGCAAATTCTGAAATCCGGTATATTCCGGATTCCGGTTGTTCCGGATACATGTAAATCCGGCGGAACCGGATTTCACCGGATAGTGCAAAATCCGGCGGAACCGGATTCCGGACCGGATTCCGGCTCACCCCTACTATATACTAACTAGTAGTCAGTAGTAGGCCTACTACTACTATTAAGTAGTAGGCCTACTACTACTATTACTAATCTATTTGATTCAGACTCTTCAAAGAAAAAAGTGCCATATCTTGGTTAACCATCTTGTAAAGCTCTACCTTGAAGCCTAAATTGAAAATATGAACCAAATAAAATAAGACCTTTGTCGATAACGTTGTATTTCAGGATTAGTATTTAGTATTGCATGAGAAGTAGGCTAAGCTACCACTATATCGGCTCTATATTAAGATGTAGGGTTTATTTCTTTGTGAACTTTCGGCCTCCCCACCTTAAACTTAATTATCACCCTCACTATTACTTTGTTACGGCGGTCATGTGACCTTGTCGCCGGACGAATATCTCGATAAAGTATTCTTCCGGCGGTCATGTGACTTGGTCGCCGGACAAATAGTGTGGGAGATATACTGCCATTGAACAAAGCGTAGAGAATCCTACACGGAAACCCGCAGTGGTGCAGATTGCTTAAACAAAGTGTCTACATGTCCATTGACCGGGCGAAGAAATTCTAGAGATATTCTTCCGGCGACCAAGCCACATGACAGCCGTAAAAAATTGTGAAAGATTTTTGTCGTCAGCCTTCTCACGAGACCGCTAATATTCTATCAGAAAAATGGCGTTGGAGATGCATGTGGGCGATGAGTTAACTTCATTTCAATAAATAGTGGGGGGGGGGGGGGGCGGGGGTTGAGCAATGGATACTGGAAGAAATACTGAGACTGAGAGCAAGAGATAAAGGATAAAAATGATATTGAAGGTGATAAATAATTAAAGCAGGGAGGCAGATAGTTCACAAAGAAATAGACCCTACATCTTAATATAGGGCTAATATAGTGTGCTGCTGGGGTAGCCTACTTCTCACACAATATTAATAGCCTAAAATAAAAAAAATTTGACATAAGTCTATTGAAAATCATCTTGCAGGTATTGGTCTTATTTTGTTTGGTTCATATTTCAAATTTAGTCTACTAGGTAGAACTTTCTCTCTTTTTTTTTTTTTTTTTTTGAAGAGTCGGATTCAAATAGACTAGTATATAGGCCTACTAGTATTATAATAGTTTGAATTCAAAGTCAAACGCATATAATATACTTTATATATCTCAGAGCATATGAAAATATTAAGATATTCAGTATTTATTTATTATCTAGGAATCAGCTGACTAATGTACACATTATTGGATTTTCATATACAATGCAACTATTTTGCCAGAAACCTCTTGTCACATGACAAGTCTGCTGGAATAACAACACCTACTAGTAGTCCAGCAGTCACATGACATGCCAGCCAGAAGAATATCTCCCATACTATTTGTTGGGTCGCCGGACGTGTAGGCACTGCCTTGCTTAAATTGACATTGGCAAGGAGTTGAGATAGAGTTTAAAAAAGAGCAGTGAATTGAAGTTAGAGTTTAAAAAAGAGCAGTGAATTGAAGTTAGAGTTTAAAAAAGAGCAGTGAATTGAAGTTATTCAAGGACTGATGAAGATAACAATTACAAACCATATATCTGTGATCCTCATAACATTATCAAAAGAGACACCATGATTTCAATTTGTAATATTATAATCTGAACAATATTCTCCAAAATATAGTTATGTATATCAAAGTGTTCACATGGAAAAAGGGAACAATAAAAGTAGCATTTTGAAGGGTGAACTCATGTGTCCATTAATAAAATTAATTAATTTTATATCGCTGAGAGAATAATTTGTTTAAAAAATGTATAATATTCAGATTATAATAGGCGCTTAAGTTTTTCTTGAAAAGATAATTTAAAGTTTCTTTCAATAATATATTCTTTCTGCTGTGTACCATACGTTTTTACAAGAAATGTACATAGGTTGTAGTCAGTCATTAGTCTTTTAGGCGACTGAGATTTATATGAATCCGTTAAAGATGTTGCCTGCTGGATGAATACTGTATTTGTCATTTCCTCAACCATTTTATTTATGTCTTTGTTAAATTATTGAATCCAACAAAGCCACGTCCTTTTTTCTTTAAATTTGCAGTGTTTGTTGTTACTGTGCAAAATAATCACTGAAAAACCAAATGTGAAAATAACATTTTTGGGCCTGTCCAAGAGTTAAGCAAAAATCATTAGGGCAAGCATAAAAGTAATTCAAATTTTACAAGGTAAATAAAACAATTATAAGCCAAACTATTAAAAAAGACTTATGCTGCTTCAACAACTATTGCCTACCAATTGCAAATATGATCAACATTATTAAGTCATTTCATATGCCTTTTAAGGTATTAAAATTTCATGTAGTGGTTAATTATAGTATTTCAAAACGAGTCTATTTTTTGCAGGCCTGACCATTTTGAACACTTGATTTTCACTTTTTTCACATCTTTTGGTAGAACCTGTGATAAAGTGTAATTAAAAAAGTGTATGTGATAAAACTAAGTCAGGTTTTCATTAGTTTAATAATTTAATTTTTTTTTTACTTATCCTTTATTTTTACACTTTTCTCATCCCAGTGTGTAAACGGTAGTACACATTTTAGTTGAGGGTGGGAGCGACCCTCGTAACTAAATCAGAACCTACTACCTTGTAGAAGTTAAGGGATCTACAAAGGCTAGAGTACCTTAAACGAAAATTAAGGCAGCTACCTAAAGAGCTGTAAGGGGCAGCCCCCAGACGGTTGTGCACAAGGCTAACAACATTAGTCATGTACAAAACATTAACTCACGAAAGCCAAACAAAAAAGTTAACTAATTCTAATGGAAATCAACCTATGCCTGGATATTGACATGATTTTTGGATTGCGACTTGAATCTTACTAAGCCTGTTAGAGCAGGAGCCTTAGCCAACCTTATATATCAGCTAATTAAATTTTTAAAAAAAGTTGCAGGAAATTTGATTGAAAAATGCAGACATCAAGACAAAAGACTACATCATATTTAATGGTGGCAACAACACTAACCCTCTTTGAATAGGATTTGCTGTGAAGAAAGACGCCTTATGTGTAGTTATAGGTTTTAAACCAGAGAATGAAAGATTGTGCTCTTTGCGTGTGCAAGGGAAAATGTTTAATATAACATTTATAAATGTTCCTGCTCCCACCGAATATACAGAAGGTCAGATAAAAGAATCCTTTTATGAGACACTTGAAAAGATCTGTGATAAGACACCACAACATGATATTAAAATAGTGATTGCCGAATAGGTAAAAAACTATTGGCAAGGAGACTCTGCTTGAAGAATCCAATGACAATTGAATGCGACTCATAGACTTTGCTTATGAAAAAGGGATGACAGTAAGCAGCATCAATTTTCCACACAAAAATATACATTATTATAGTACTTCGAACTCACCAGATAGAATCACTCATCACAACCAAATTGATCATGTTCTTATCAATCAGAGAAATGGATCAAACATACTATATGTAAGAAGCTATCGAGGAGCAGATGGAAACTATGACCATATACTTGTTATGTTTAAATATAAACAGATAATAAGCATAATACACAATGACCGAAATCGAAGAGAAAAGCGATATAATTACCACAAACTTACCCAAGACCCATTAAACACAAAAGCTTACCAAAATGAAGAAGCAGCACATCTAGAAGCATCACTGGATGAAATAAACAATAAAAGCAACATAAATGAAGAGTGGGATAAGATAAAAAAAATGCTATGAAAAGATCAGGAGAAAAGGTAGTAGAATTTCAGCAAAATAACAGTAGAGTAGGCTGGTTTGATAATGAATGCAGATAGACTATCGAAGAAAGGAACAAGGCACGAATGACCATGATTTAAAGGGAAACAAGAAATAAGAGACATGATTGTTTCTCTAAAAAAGATTATTGTATAACATCCTTATTTGTAACATACTTTTGGTTTTAGCTATTTTTGTTATAATTTTTAGTCTTCAATGCTAAAAATAATAGGGGAGGATGATTATCAACATATTGAAGTGTTCTCTGCTCGTTAGATGTTGTTTAGCTCTTTACATTTATCTGTATCTCTAATTATTTTCTCTCTCATATTTTTAGCCTAGCACTGATATTTTTTTTCTAGGTGACATTCATTTGCCAAATTTTTTTGTTGTTCTATAAAATGTTTCTATTGTTTTCTGTCCACTTTTATTGGGGAGGCGTCACCGGGGTATGGGGATGTGTCCGCTTTTATTTGAGAGACGTCGCAGGGGTGGGGATATTATAGGTCGCAATGTCACGCAAGGTGTAAGATCTGTTAAATTTACATGTTGTGGACTTTGAAGGTGTCCTTAACATATTCCTGGCCTTGAAACTGGAGTGTCTGCTATTGTAGGTTTTTAGTTCATGCTCATTGACAGGTATGCTAACTATAAGGCCAAAGAGTTAATTTGACATTGCACCTTATACCAGCTTATTGTCAAGGCACAAGCAATTTGTCTAATTTCCTGGTTCTGAATGTGATGCCTTATGGTTTTACCAGTTGCTCACCTTAAACATCACATGTCTCGAGTGAAGAAAGACATAATTAATTATCCTGTCTTTCGTCCTTCCCTATATTTTTGGGTATTTTACTAGTGGGAGTGGGGCTACTGACTGAGTTTGTCCTCTGCACTCTTGTCTGTATTTCTGTCCATTTTTCCAATTCAGCAAAAATGCTTCCCAGATGTTTAAATTCCTGGCATCAGGGCAGGTAACACTTATTAGTAACAGCTGATTTTTGGGTCCATTTTTTCTGGGATCTGACCACCATAACTAAACTAATTCCAATTTATTATCTATATTTTTTATACTGAGCATATATTTTCCAAGGGAAGTCTACTCAACTTCCAATAAAGTACATTATATTTAATTTTAAAGCTAATCCTACTTAGTATTTTGTTATTTTTAAGTCATTGTTCCAGTCTCCACTGTTGGGTCTTTTTTTTTTCTGTGTAATCCCTATTCCCATACATTATAAATTTTCAATAATTTTCTTGTCTAAAAATGTATAATAATCATCACATCTCAAATTTGATGAAAATATAATTTACAACTTTAAAAAAAAAAAAGTTGTCAAATTTGAACTGTCACCATTTTATTTCTAGTAGTTTTTGTGCTTAAAAAATAAGTTAATTTTTGCATAATGCAACCTAAAAAGCATTAGGATGCAACCTAAAAAGCATTAGGTTAGATAAAATTTGTCAAAAATATTGAAGGGTTTCCCATGCTATCTTTAAAATAAATGTGTTTACATTTTTATGAAGGAAACAAATTGCCAAAATTAAATTAGTTCTGTGTCATGCTGTTTCATTAAAAGCAAAATTGCCATTTTACTACTTTCTGTGCATCTGCCCTTTCAAGAGCTTGCACATGCAAGGTAAGTAACACTGTTTTATTTTTGAGTGACTTAATTTTAAAAGAGTAGTTACCCGCTGATCCCATGCTCTCGCTCATTTTGTCTCACATGCTTCACCTGACACCTTTTTGGTATTGCCTTACTCATTCTGACTAGTATCTCATAAATGACTATAGTATTCCTGTCTAAGCATGGGTTACTTTTTCTTAATACTGTATTATTTACTACCCCTTGTCTTGGATTGTGAATGTTTTATCTTAAGTACTATTTACTTGGATTGAAAAACATCTTTATCAGACTGTAATGAAGAAACTTTATTTCTTATTTAAGTTATGTTTAGTATACAACAGTATAACTTGAAATTTTCCTAGAATAATAGTTTTTAATTTTTTATTTTCAGGCCTTTGTGTAGTTCCTCTAAAGAGTTGGTGAAGGTAAATATTCTTAAATGTTTGTCTGAGTTTTTGTCAAGCATGCCAATTTTTAAAAATGTAATTTGGGAGAATCAGCTATTGATGGGGAAAATCGATAATTTTAAAGATAGTTTAAAAAAAACAAAACATTCCAACACAGAAATCAATGACCTAGCTCACTTATTTGTGGAAACTTTTTGCAAGAAGTAAGCAAAGAGACAATAGAAAATTATTTGGATATTTAGATATTGGAGGTTTATACATTTTTAAACATATTTTGTTACACTGATCCCAAGGTTGTAAATATAATTTATATTTGTTTCCTTATGCTTAATATGAGAAATATGAATTTCAAGAAGTTATTCATCTGCTGATTAAATGAAAAGCTGAAACTTGGAAATAAATAGAGGTCTTAATTTGATGTTGTATAGCCCTTTATGTTGTCATTTGTTGTTCTTTTTTAAAAGAACTTTTGCTTTATAACCTGTGAATTTTAAATTAGCTTTATTTTCTTTAAAACATCTCCCTTTTTTTGTATTATTGTGTGCAAAATTTCACCTTGCTATATGCAGATTAATCTGGCGTAATTTTCATATTATGAATATTTCTATTTTTATCAGTCGCTAATACTGGAATAATTTTTTCAAACAATTAGTTTATTTAATTAATTATTAGTTTAAAAAGTTGAAAAATTTAACATTTCACTAACAGAAAGTGAAGTTGGGTTGGCAATCTTTTCTGTTATAGGATTACTTCAGGAATATAAAGAAAGTGACACATTTTAAACATAACAATAATAATAAATATAATGTCTGAAGAGGAGCAGTGTGATTACACATTTAAACATGTTTTTAATGTATTTACACACTTTATTATTATTAAATACATTTGTTTCTTCTGGGATTTCATTTAGAAAAGTAAGAAACCCTTTTTCCAGATTTATCTGCTTAAAAATATTTGCACTTTTAATTCTTATGCATTTGTGTTGTGATTGCACTATTTCAGCATGCCTGTCAAAGTCTCAGATTTTGTTTTATCGATATATTATTTCTTTTCTTTTTAAAATAGTTAGATAGCATTTAATGTTGTTCACACTTGTCTGTCTATCCTAGCATGCCAGCCTACACTAATGCACGTGAGGCTGAGGCCCTTCGAAGAGCCAAAATGGAGCTCCAGAGCCTTCAGACTCAGTCCTGTATGAAAAGGCAAAAAACATCGGAGACCTTAAAAGATCTTGTGTCTTACTGCAATAATAATTTGAAAAATGATAGACTGGTTTATCCTGATAAAGTAAACCCATTTAAAACAAAGAAAATGTGTACAATTTTTTAAAGTTTTGTTCTTTCGAAACAAGGACTGATTTAAGGCAGTATATACTGAATTAAATTTATGAAGGTCATCTGTGGTTTTTTAAAGACTGTTGCTAACCACTGCTAGTCAGAAACTTAAAACATTTTTCAATCAACAATTAAGATCTTGCTTATTTTCATGGTAGATACAACAATAATAAAATAATTTGCAATATAGCTTTCTTTCTAATGATGCAATTTTAACCATTCCTATTTCATTAATTTTTTTCTCAAGTCTTACTTTTTTTTCTGGATGAACTGATTTGAAGCAAAAATAGTGTTTGGCACATACTAACAAAGCGCATTGAAATTTGCATTTAAAATTTCATTACAGCAAATGAGCCTGCTTAAACCCCTGTATTATAGTTACTATTGTAGATATATATAACCAATTATTAGTGATAGAATATCTGGAACTGTTAAACTTCAATAGAAATTATATTTAATCCTGATATTCATTCTAATATTTTAATAATTTCTCCACTCTTAATAAGATATAGCAATGAACAATCTATGTTATTTCAGTGCCTTAACTACACATGAACACATTAAAGCTGTATTACATAAATACTTAAAATGTTGAAGGAAAAAGGGGAACACACATTATTCAGTCATTGGTTTTGTTTTGTGAAATATCTGCACAAGGAAAATAAATGAGCATAAGCATAAAATGTTTTTAAACACTTTTACAACAATAAGATATTTGTGAATATATTTCCATGACTTGTGTAAAACGGTTTGCCTGAGATTATGTTAAAGTGATGAGAGTTTTTTATTTTTAAGTGGAGTTTGCTTTAATTTTTTTTTTTTTTTTAACTAACTTTAAAATAATATTTATTTCATCAACCCATTTGAGAAAACATAAGAATTGGGGCAGCTAGAAACATTTTTAAAAAGTTAAAAGTTTTGCGATTGGTAAATATAGTCCCCCCCCCCCTCATTATGCAAATAATACATGTTATTTTATGTTATTAAAAATGCACATCTTCAATGATCACGTTTTTAAATATTAAAAGAGATTTATAAAAGGTATTAGGTTGCAAATCTGGTATCTGTTGCCCTAGTGGCCTACTCCTTCTATTGGGTCATCTTGCACCAATTGACTTCATTTATGAATACGTTTGAAGCATCATATTCCTCACGGCACTAATTTACTAAATGGTAGTTGGGAATGGATAGTTTACTCAATAGCTCCACAATAGGGGCAGTTTTACATTCCTGTACCTATTTAAATATTATTTTTACCCTCTGATCTCACTTGAAGGCTATTCCATGTTAACTATAACAAAGGTGTTTTCTTGTGATCTGTAAATATTCAAATTGACTTAAAATTTTGAATATGCTACTTGACCCACGCATGAAAAGATGTTTTCTTTTGTTAGTCTGAAACTTTAAAGCACTTGGTAGATAAATAGTTAAAAATGCCTGTCAATGGTATTATTACTCCATCTGGTTATTGGGATGAGGGCTTCACCAAGTTGGTTGCTAGATCTTGTATATATCCAAAAATAATTTTTTAACCCTCTACTGATAAACTCATAAGTGTTTTTTAATCATTTAAAATTCTAAATGGCAGTTTTTTTATACAGTACTGAAAATTAAATAGTTTAGCAAAACATAATTATTTCATAATTGTGGAGATTTTAGTTGATTATAAAAGTGAAACATTAGATTATCAGGAGTGGGTAGTTAGTTTCTTTGATCTGGATAAATTACGTCATCTTAAAGCGTCTGCTGTCATTTTTATTTCAAAGGAATTTTAGAAAATTTAATGCAGTGGTCAGTTAGGTAGAAGCATTTTGCTTAGTAATTTTTACAATTACTCATAAGCTGCTATTGAAACTTTTCAGCTATGTAGCACATTTTAAAAAAAAAATTCATAATGTCAAAAAAGTTTTTTTCTTAAAAACGACATAATAAATCGACATTATTTTTATGAGTACATTGCTTTTTGGCATCAAATGTGTCTGCAATTGAAATTTAAATGACAAAACTAGAGATGAACTTTATTCTTGACAATAGTTGGTATAATAGAAAATGTGAATGTTAGATTACTAAAGAAAAAGGAGGACTATGTGATTATTATATAATTTCTTTTGCCTTAAAAAAACTGCTCATGTGATACTACTGACCAAGTTAATTAAAATTAATGAACAAATAGAATAACTGATATTTTTTTATTACTCCGTTTAAAAAAAAAAGAACTGGTCAACTTATAATTCTTCATTCACACCTGTTTGCATTTTTATTGTAAAGGATTTTTCTTTTTTAACTTAAATTTTTATTTGTGTAAATAGTAAACTAATGAATTAGTAATTAGTAATTTATATTCCAAAACTAAACAGCATATTTCTTAAAGATGTTTTTAAACAAATTATTTACTATTTACACATTTTTAATTCCCACACTTTGCTGTCCTTTTCGGCATGGTGTTCCTTTTTTTTCATGTTAAGAATTTAACTGTTCATTTTTCTCTGTGCCTTTATTTTTTTTTAAATGTATGTATTGTATATTGGTTTTTGTTTTCAATGGTCATTTCATAAATATATAATGTTTAAAAAATTGGTCTATGATTGATTGAATGTTGTGAACACCAATTGTAGCCCAATTTAAATATCATATATTTAACTTAAGCCTTAAACCAATTTAATGGTGTGGGGACATTTTAATAAACAATAAAATGCTGTGTGAACTAGGCGGCTGTATAAGTATAAATATATAATTATAATGAACTAATTAAACATCCTTATTAAATGAAACACATCCTTGTTGAGTTGATTGGTATTTTTGTACTGGGTCTTTTTAGTGATAACAAGGAAATCATATGCAGATGTTATTTCAGTGTCATCTCCTGACCAAGCACTCAAATTTATTTTTTATATATCCTATTTGTTTATTTTGTTTCAGTGTTGTTATAAAAAAAAAAAGGTATTCTGCTTCATTGTTGTTATAAAACTTAACTTGTTTTGTGTGTGTGTGTCTGGGACAATATAATTTTAAAGTTAATTCCAAAGAAAACATTTAAATGTGGCATCATAGACTTACATTGAATGTTAATACAGTATATACAAATTTGGCATAGAGAACTTGAAAAATGCTCTCCATAAAGATAATTATAACAGCATGAAAGGCCTAATTATTTTGTACTCAAATTTGGTAGAGATAGAATGTATATGCAGTGCTATTATTGATTTTCTTTTAAATATCTAGGAAACTGGTGTCAGGATAATAAAAAATCGACACTGCCATGGCAACAGAAATTATTATAAGGGCTTCCATCTGCATTTATTGATTTTCTCATACCACAATTCCTCTCGGTTAGACTTACAGATGCTACCTTTTCAGCATGTACATTGGGAGGTGTCCTGGAGCTTTTATTATTTGAATTTTTTGTTGTTGAGTTTTGTTTTTAATATTATTTTTTGTGTGTGTACATACAAGACATTCGTTGTCTCTTTTCTTTAAATTTAAATTAAAATAATGTTTAAGCTTAAAGGTAATGATGACAACCTTGAAAATGCTAACATACAAGTATAACAGTATAAGATCTCTTACAGAGCCAAACCCATTCCATGATATGCAGAACTATTTAGACTAATATTGTAGTCCAGTTTTAAATGAAAGTACTTGAAAATATCAGTTCTAGCCTTACCCTCCTGATGTAGGGGCATTTTTAAATGTAATTTGACAGTATAGCACTGCTATCTTTTAATCTTTTTTTTTTTCCATTCACAGTTTTACTATCTGGAACATCATCTAAAGGTGAGGTTCAGCAATCAACTGCTTTCCATATTTTTTCTTTAGTTTTAAATGTGATCTTTGCGAAGCATTATATCATTTAATTATACCCGTACGCAATTAAATGAGAATTTTGGATTTCAACAAAAATATTAGTGAGAATCTTTTCAGGTTTAAATGGTTTGGTCTGCCTGTTCACCTTTGTCAGCTGCTAAAATATCTGAGCCTTGAAATGTATGTCTGGGGGTCCCTCTTAATCCTTCCCAAATATTTTTTTTTTTAGATCCTTAGTGTATTTACATATCAATTTTAAGTCCATTTTTACATTGAAATAATTCGTATTTTGTGTCTAGAACTTTTGTGACCCATGATTAATATTAATAATTATTATTTTAGAAAATAACAATTATTATCTTTCCACAGGGTAACCATGAATAAATTCCAGGAAGGTCTGCAACAGCAGCGTCGACTTATTGAGCAGCTTCGATGTGAAGCTCAGATCACTCGCTTCAGAGTTTCTCAATGCATTGACGACCTGCAGAAGTATTGTGATTCTCATATTGAGGAGGATTACCTCATTAGTGGCTTTAGCAAGCCCAGTGAGAATCCCTTTAAAGAAAAAGGAAGCTGTGCAATATTATAAACATTTTTACTCTGTGTAAAAACATTCAATTTCATGGTCTGAATTCCATTTATCACTTGGATTGATTGCAGAAAATTGATGTATAGTATGCTTCAATTAATTTTATTAAGCAAAATTTTGGCAGTTTACTTTTTCAATTCAATTAAGTTTTTGGAAAATTTTATATTTTCCTTCACAATTAACTAATACGCAGTAATGGAGAAAATAGTTCGTCCTGAAAAGAGGCTGATTGATTTTGTCAAGTGTTCAAATCGATTTCATAATCATGCATTCATTAAAATTTAATATCTGTTTTCTTTCAATTTTACTGTAACCTCTCTTCATAGCTAAGGTACTATTGAGTTATTAAGAACACTTTTTAGCATGTCATGATTATTAAAAGTTCAAGGTAAATATCTCATCATATTTACCAATGATAAGTTCGTTCCATAATTTTAAAAAAAAAAAACACAAATTTAAAAAAAAGCGTTCCATAATTTGTCACTTTGTGTGTCAAAGCATATCTTTTTTCTAAATAAATGTCAGTTAAAAATTTAAGACATTTTTCCCTTACAAATTTATTGTAAATGTTGAGTATTGTGAATATTGTACCTTAAGAAAGGTCTCCCAAAAGAATGTATATTTATTGAGTAAATTATTCATCAATACTGGTATTTGTATGATGCTATTAATTTTTTTTATGGGGAGACATGAAATACAATGGGTTTTTTTAAGGTGTATTGGTAACCAAATAATGCTTTATACTACAAAATTATAGTTTAAATATTTAAATGAAGTGTAGAATATTTTTATTCTAAAACCAATTATACTCATACTTGTTGACTTAGATGAGGGGTTCTCAATCTTTTTTGCATTGCTGCAACCCATCTCAATTTGGAAACATTCTCCTCCTCCCCCCCTCCCAATAAATATTCAAAAAGCTAATAAAATTGCAAATAGATCAGATGTTTCTGTGTCTTTCCACATTGGCAGAGTCCCAGCACCCCTGTTTAACAACCCTTGACTTATGTGTCTTGACATGGCCTTCTTTGTGCTTTATTTACTTTGGGAAGTGTTAGTACATTTCAAATGTCACTCTTCCATTAAGAAGATATTACAAAGCTCAACATTTCTTTGTTACGGTACTCAATATTATTAATAAAGCAATCTGTTATATTGACTTCTAAAAAATACATTATGCCTTTGCAAAAGGAATGTAATATTATAAAACCTAGGGCTTAGCTGAGTGCAGTTTTTTTTACACCCGGTATTTTGAGAAATAGGCCTACAGATAGTCCTACACCCTACCTGTCGGCCTTAAAACAATAGTCCAAGAGACAGTCCTACTTAATATATGTGGCTTTTAATTATTTAAATAATAGTCACCTCCCCCTAAAGGAATTTTTTATACCTGAGTTCACATGTCATGCATGACAGCCTTTTTTTTCACTCAGTACAATTAATATAAAACATGGAATTAGGATGATGGCATGGCAGTATCGAAAAGGCAGCAGGACACCCCAGAAGCAAAATATGTATATGAGATTCTTAAGTATTAATATAAATATAGGCTACATACTCAATTCAAATGAATTTGTAATGCACCAAATTTTTTTAATCAATGACTTGCAATATAATGAAACTATTTTCAGCTCAAGTCATTTCCACCACAAAATGAGAAATAAAACTAAAACATATATCACATGGTAGTAAATAATATTTACCACAATAATCAAATAGTTACTAGACAAAATTCTTTGAATCAAGTTTCTCAATGCCTTTTTGGAGTAATAATATTAAAAACCTGAATGGCATTTAAATAGATTAATAAGACAGGAACAAATTGTGTCAATATAACAATATAAGTTACGCTTTAATAATAATTATACACAAGTAAATGTTTCGGCACATGCCTTCATCAGTACAAACAAAACACATTTAAATAAGTATAAATTAAATTGACATAATAATGGATATACATATCCTACCTAAAAAAGAAAATTGGAGAGGACGTAAAATCAGACAAAAACAAAAATTAAATTCTTACTACCGGTACATTAATTGTAAATATTGATGATAAATTTATTTTATTAATAATAATAATAGTGTGTCAACTGTCCTTAAAGAAAAAGATACAATTTCAGAAAGGTTATCTGGCTTCAGTTTTCTAAGAATTATTATTTCAAAATTTAAGTACTCATACTTGTAGTGGCAGAGTTCAATAGTTTTAACTAAAATTTCCATTTTAAAGGGGGACAGCTTATTCCAAGACATCCTAAGTTATCAGAAAGCCAGAATTACACAGAGGCAGAGTTCAATAGTTTTAACTAAAATTTCCATTTTAAAGGGGGACAGCTTATTCCAAGACATCCTAAGTTATCAGAAAGCCAGAATTACACAGAACCAGCAATCAAAAACAAAATGGCATAGAGTAGATTACAGTACAGTGGCTTTAAGTTGCTTATAAATTATTAAAATCAAATGATTTCAGAAAACTCCAAGCTTTGATCTGTAGATGTGACTCATTGGTTAGTCACCAATAATCAATCTATGGACTGTTGAGTCTAATTTCTCAGTGAAAGAAACAAAAGAAAACATTTTCTTGACCCTCTCCTTCCCAGCTTCACCCAGTGATTTTGATAAGATGCCATCTTCAACAAACTTGAGCATTTTCTGAGCAACATCTTCTGGGTCATTGTCACATAAAAAACCAGTATCACCATCTGCAACAGTTTCTAATGGCCCTCCACTTCGCATAGCTATAACTGGGCACTTCATATACATTGCTTCAATAGGTACAATTCCAAAATGTTCGTTTTCCGGGGTGTAGATTAGGCATGAGCTGGAAGATAGGAGAGTCCTTTTCTGATTATCACTGAAGGAACGAATTAAGGTGACCTTCCCTTCAAGTCCCAGTTTTTTAACAATGGATTCAAGTTCATTATAATGCTCAACATTTTCATCTACTCGTGAATCATAGCCGCCTGCCATAATAAGATGCACATCTGCATTTGGCTTCAGCTGTACAAGTCTATCTGTAAGAAAAAGATAAGTACAAGTCTATCTGTAAGAAAAAGATAAGTACTGTATATCAATCATAGAATTCTCATATTGAAAATAGAGGCTATCCATATATTACAATCATATCAGTGGAGGGGGTTGTTGATTTTGGTAGAAAGTACATTTACTGACAAATTCTGCAATTATCCTGAAATTCTGACAGTCCATAAACAGCCAATTTATAATTATATCTAATAAAGCCATCTATGACCTTTGGAGAGAGGAGGGGTGAAAGCTCATTTGCATGTATGCAGAAGGGGGTGTCCAAAAAAGTATGGGTGTGTAACAGGGAGGAGTGATGTGAAATTTACTTTTTTTTTTGGTTCCGTAAATATATAGAAAGCCCCATGGCTTACTTTAAATGTATAAAAACAATTAAGAAGTTTTACTTCGTTGGGCCTTTTTTAAATGGCCCTTTTGATTCATACCACTGACACGGATAATTTAAATATAGACCTCTTAAGAATAATACTGGTACCCGGTACCTAATTAAAAAAATTAGCTACCGACATAATATAATATGAGCCTTAAAATTCTTATAATTTAAATTACTTATTCCTATATAACAATTATACCGGTAATGCTAAATTTATTTCAGAAATTTATATTATCGGTACCGTATATAATTATTGACATGAATAATTACCCTACCCAAGGCATAAATAGCTAATTGAAGATTCTTTTTCCTTTCAAATCTGTTAATAGAGAGAAACACAATCCTTGCTTGCGTAGGTATTAAGTCATCTGTTGGTGGATCAGCTGGCATATCAAACGAGGAGAAATTTGGTATTGGGTAGAGAACTTCTGGTTGAATATGGCTCAGATGTGTAAATGTTTGATGAAAGACCTTAGCTGGAAGAGATTTAATAAATATAATGAATCAAAATATATAAAATAACGGTATATAAACATATTATTTAGAAAATCGAATATATACCTGAAGATGGAAAAAGAATGGAAATCATAACATCAATACATTTATTAAGGGTGCTGGGTGGCCGAGCGGTCTAAACTGTCTCAAACCAAATAGTTGGTGGTCTGGAGTTCAATCCCCACCAAAGCCAACATCCCAAGAACCCCCGGTATATGGGACTCGTTAGCCAGAATTACACAGAACCAGCAATCAAAAACAACCCATCTCACAGAAGGCAAACTCTGAATTTAAACCAGGAGCCAGAATGATCAACAAATAGATCGTGGGCCCCTCGAAGAAGGTACCATACCATAGCTGAATAATGTGATAAATAATTTTTTAATAATTGTAAACAACTGATTTATTTTATTAAAAGTTTAATTTCTGCTTTGGATTCTTTGAAATGTTCTAAAACTAAAATGCAGAAACCAAGAAATCATAATTTTATATTGATTTCAGTTTCAGTTCATTCTCATTTTCCTTTTGGAAAGGTGAAATACTTCTATTAAGAAAAGGCACAAACCAGGAATAGAAAGAAGGATCCGACTATAGCAGAATAAATAAATTTAATGTTGGACAGGTCAGCTAGAATCACTAGAGGTGAAGAGCAGATCAAGGCTTAAATTTAAATGGATAGATAATGTGAATCAGATCTACAGCAACATCATAGGATCAAAGCTTTGAAAAGTAAAACATCAGATTCATCTGAGTGGAAGGAAGTGATGAAGATGGCTATAACACCACAGGGATGGATTGATAATGGAATGAAAAGATAAGACATTCTTATCCTTAAAAAAAATTGCTTTGCTCAAGAATCGGGATTCTACACATGATACATACATTATACATTGTGATATTTTGGCTAAACGTTTTAACCACTGACAGAGATCATTGAAAATATTCAATTTTAGTGTTACTTTAAATTCAACTTTTATAAAAGTACCGGTAAAAGTAACTTTTTTATGGTACCCGGTACCAGTACTTATGCTTAGTTGAATGGGTATGCTCGTTGGTAGTTTTTGTACTGTTGCGTTTTGTGTTTTAATTTGGTAAAATATAGATTGTTTCATTTCTCTTTTAGTATGGTTGACTTTGTACCGCGCTTCGAGCCTTTGGGGATGAAGCATGATTTTTTTAAAATAAACTTTATTATTATTATTATAAGTTAAATAAGCTGCACACCAGTGACACATAAACCATCAACAACAGCACTACAGCCCATAGAGGGCTCTGGCCTGCACAACCACACCCTCTCAACTGGAAGCATCCATTTGACTCTAAGCAGATGAGTCTCCACATCCTCTCCACACAGATGAGTCTTCACCTCCGTCATGGTCCAACAATGAGGAAATGAATAAAGTAAAGCAAAGTATGTGAAAACCTGGAAAAGGAACGCAACAAAACAACGTGTCCGCAGGAAGCCTTCGTCAGCAAACAAACAGTATTCGAGAGGGCAGCAAAAGAATTGCACCTAACAGAAAATAAGTAGGTGAGAGATTAAATACCTCTTTAGGTTTTCACATGCTTATTTTTTACTCATTTAATATTTTTCTAACCTGATTGCAGTCTCTCCCCCTTATTACCATCCAACAATGAGCCTTGGTTTGTGTTCAGACATCACTTTTACAGCATTACAATCTGGCACGCTCTTTAAGCATCTGTCCAGCACAATCTGGCGGTTAAATTTCCACCTTGAACAACCGATATATTCTTGATTGCTGCGTGTCAATTATCATCAATAATTTAATTTTAATTCATTATCCTGTATAGGTTCATATTTCTCAGGACTTTCCTTTTCCGATTTAGTAACTAGTAGATATCATAGTTTCCTTGGGATGGATCCATGGTTCACTTGTGAATATATGACTACTGCTCTTATTATACTATACTGAGTTACAGGATATACATACCCGGTATTCTTTTAATTCCTTGTGAGCTTCTTATTTTTCTTTGGTAGACTAAAATAGAAAATTCCCTGCTGTTTTCCATTCCATATGTCATATCATTGTGCTCCTTTATTGTAGATCCCGGGTAATTAAATCATTAAATGTGATTACTATCTCTCAAGCATGTTTTGAGGTACTGGTACCTGTATGTCAGTCACATGATATTACCATTTACTTGCTCATCAACACACTCAACTCTATTCTTCCAGCTTGTACCACGGTGTCTTCAAGTTCATTAAATACACTACTTATGATGTTGCTGAAATTATTACTGCTCAGTAGAGGGTTATGTTTACATTGATTTTCGCTAACCATAAGAACATTTGGGAGTAAAATATTTCATGCTGGTTTGGATTTAAACAAATGTCTTACTATCTTATCTACTTAACACTTATTAACACTCTCTACTGAACTATAATTAATCATAAATAGAATTAACTCTTTTTTAAAAATGCAGCACTTGTTAACTTTGTCCCTCGGAAGTGCAACAATGCTGAAAACTTACTAAAGAGTTAAATACCAATACTCATTTTCTATTCATATGATTTACCAATTTGATTTCTGAGACTGAGTGCAGTCTGACAGCTATTGACCAGCAGACAATCATTTCTCTCATTGTCAGTATGGTACCAGTAATCATTTTATGAAGAGGTTTT
This sequence comes from Lymnaea stagnalis, assembly GCA_964033795.1. Lineage (NCBI taxonomy): Eukaryota > Metazoa > Mollusca > Gastropoda > Lymnaeidae > Lymnaea > Lymnaea stagnalis. The sequence goes on along the minus strand of CAXITT010000909.1, from coordinate 89,446 downwards.
GTCTTTTGGGAATAAATTTTATCATATTCTTCTTATTCTGTATTAAAAAATATATAGAAATAGAAGGAAAATACTGCAGTATTTTCATCTCTCTTTATAAAATGAAGTTTATAATTTTGATTTTTTAAAAATAGATTATCAATCAAAAAAGTAGAGCTGTAATTGTATCATCATTCTTACCAGTAAACTTGCTGTTGACAAGTACACAGTCAGCCATTCCTGTCGTTTTTTGTTCTATAAAGTCAATAGGAGCTCTGTATATTTTCTTTCCCAAACTCTTCCTTTGTGTCAGTAACATGTCGGGGAAATGACAGTAAAATATTATTTTGGCAGATGCTAACTTTAACACTGGTATGCAGGCTGAAATTTGATCAACAAATATTACATCAGCTTTGGATCCACATATAATGAAGTAGATGGCTGCAAAGATCATGCGAATATAGGCACATAATGCATAACATTTTCCAAATAATTTTCTCGGTAACCAGTCTCCTACTACTGTTACTTTCAATGTTCCATCTTTGGTTTCTTGAAAACAGTGTGATTTATCATGATGAGCCGTAATGAATTCGACTACGTGTCCTCTGGACTGTAAAGCGAGTGCGGCGTCAATAACCGCCCTTTCAGCTCCTCCAATACCAAGATCTGGATGAATAAATGTAACTTTTCCCATTACGTTTATACATATATATTAAAAATTTAAAAATAAAGAATTTGTAATTTTGTCCAGTATACTTTCTTATATGTCGGTTCGGTTAGTAACATACGTAGCCTTTAAATAACGAAAGCGGAAGTGGCAATTGGTACAATTTTCAACCAACTGTCGGAAAGTGAGAGACTATTCGCAAAAAAAAGTTTGCCGTCACCCCGCATGATTTTAAACAGAGATGTCCCAGGAAATCCCGAGCATTAACTTTTAGAATACAATTTTTTTTCTTTTTAAATTTCACTAAGCCAAAAATTGTTGTTTATGAAAGGAACTGTAAAATCTTGTTAACTTTGACATAAATTATAAAGCTCAGTAGCTCGAGTAGACAGATTCTGAAGCGTTTTCAAGTCGCGACCATAAAGGGGAAAATGGCTTTTAAATTTATTGAATTTTTGGAAAGGAAAACAAATTAAAACTAGATTTTCAGTGCCAGTATTATGTAATTTGCGACATATTTAATGCCATGACTGAAATTGTAACTCAAACCTAAAGACATCAATTAAAAAAGGAAACCGTTTAAAAATCACAATTTTCTTAGTAGGCCCTATAATATTGTTTCAGTCGGTGACCCCAGAATAATCCCTTCACAACCCATTTGAGATCACCTACCAAGGGCTGCAAACATGCTGTTTACGTGGCAAACTGTATTTGTACGATATTACTAGCTAATATACACGGAGTTTCCCGGGATTGCATTCGGAAAAAACAACAACTTATACAGCCTTTTACTTTTAATTAACAATGAAATTAAATGGCATGTAATTAAACACAAACACAACGCTATAGTAAAAAAAAAAATTATTTGTCTCCTATAAAAACACATTTATAATAACTTTTGTAAACCTTTCGTTCTCGATTCCGGAGGGATCCCGATCCCGTGGGATCCTGTTCCCTGGAGGGATCCCGATCCCCTGAGAGATCCCTATCCCTGAATGGATTCCGTTTCCCGGTGGGATCCTTCTCTTCGATGGGATCCAGTTTCCCGATACTATCCCGATACGGGATTGAACTTGATGGGATCGCGTTACTGGTGGGCTCTAGTTTACTGTTGGATCTCGTTCCCCATTAGGATAGGGTTGCCAAATACGTGGACACCAAAAGGAGGACATAATAAAACAAAAAGAGGACAAAGGAGGACATTTTGAATGTTTCATTCGAGTCGTCCCGGATTAAACTCACAGTCAGCACAATTTTATAGTTATAGCTGCCAATCAAGTGTATCTTACTCTTAGTGAATCGACCAAGAAACAGTCACGTTAAAAAAAAACAAATTCAATGGACGCATTTTTCAAAATGTCAAAAAAATCATTTAAATAGCCAATTGTACAATTATTACCATATAATCTTTATTAATTAAATGACATATTTCTCGGAGGAGACAACTTTTCGCAGAAGATCCTCGTTAGCAATCACATATGCATAAAACTGTTCACAGGTAAGATTCTTCAAATTGTACTTTGTAAGAATGATGCCCTTTACAGAGTCGAGTAAGAGTCTATTCCTTTCCTTTGTCCATTGAGCATTAATCAAGGAGAACACTCTTTCCACATTGGCATTGTGTCCAGGGATACAGAAGAAAAATTCACAAATTTTAAGTAACTCTGAAAAGCAACATGCACTTGGGCAACTTTGGAAAAATAAACTCCACTGTTCATGCAAGAGTCTTTAAAGAAACTGTTCATTTTTGTCTTGTACAAATGATTGCAGTATTGGTCAAACAATTGTACATCATCTACAATAACACCCTTCTCTTTCAGATACAATATGCATGCCAAAAGGTCATCAAATTTACAGTCTTTGATTTTATCTAAGTACATCCAATTAATAAAGTCTTCTCAACATCTCCCCGACTTTCAGTGAAATAAATGTCTCCTTCAATCTGTTTTTCAAAACTTGCAAGGTTGTGTGAAGAAGGCTCATAACCTCTAATACTGATGTTTCTTCTCTTTCAATGAATGCAATATTGACTTGGAAGACAGACATCAAGGAATGCAGAAACCAAAGGAAAACTTTTGAAAAATCGTTCTCATTTTTTTTTATCATAGCAGTTGGTTGGTTTACTGAAAGAAAATATTCTTTCAAAGCAGTAAACAGCTCTAGCAGCCTCTCAACAGCTGGAAACAAACTAATTAATCTGGTTTTAGAGTGATACAGTAGTTGCTGATAGTTAAAGTCAACATAGTTACAAAAATCGTTTTAAAGTTTCTGTTCTGACAGTGTATATAGAAAAGTGATTGAATATCTTCAAGACAATAGTTTCAACGCCAATCTGCATTAAATCTGCGCCATGTTGGATGCAGTTGTGCAGAACGTGAGCCGGACATCCAACGCATACTAATGGCTTGCTCAAGACTTCCTTCAAATGCGAAAACACATGTTTACCTTCTTTTCTGTTAATGCCTTCAAAATTTACATTTTCATTGTCACCATCAAAAGCAATACATTTGGAGTACAGATCATTGGTGTGTTGTCTAAATCGAGCATCTTAGTTTGGATTCAACCTGCCTTCCAGTCAAAGTTTTGAACAACGATCGGAAATATTTTCTGCGAACCGTGATTGCTAGCACTGCTGAAAGACCAAAATGGGAAATGCCACCTAAAGAATTACCCAATTGATCAACAGTGTGGGGGCCAAGTACCTGGTTTATTATTGCTTCAGTCTCTGTTTTTGCACAAGCAATATATTTAGCGATTCCCGAATCTTCAAATTATGTGTGCATCAAACCAGCTGTGCAGGTCATCGAGTTGTAAGATTGATGATGACAAACTGTATGAAATGTCAAAGTTGCTTCAGCCGCACGTGCTTTCAACAACACCTTTGAATACTTAGGCTGAAAAAAATACGTCGATTTGTTTGATGACGAGGAAACTTTTATTAGGTTTCTATGTCTCAACTGTCAACATGGCGCTCCAAGTCAGTAGCTCCTTTGTTGGTAACGGACAAGTAACTATCGCAAATCGTACACTTTGTCTCACTCTCATTGTGTCCTTCAACGAAGCAAGGAAACTTATTTTTCATAGTGTTCGAGAATTAGCATTTTCTCTTTGTCATAAAAATAGACGGCAAAAATTACAAATTTAAAAAAAAAACAATTTAAATTTGCGTCTTTGTTACCCGAACCTGAAATAACATTAACAGTTTGACCATAGATAATAAAGGACAGAGCTAGATTGTTAGAATGACTAAAATCGACTGGTTCGCAGAAATGCATAGACTTTGTACATTGTAACAACGTAAACGTACGATGTAATAGTTGTAACAACGTTACATACACGTTATAATGTAAAATGAAAGAAAAGCCGGACATTTTAAAATATTTTAGCTTTGCCTGCCGGACGGAGAATATTGAGCCGGACGTCTGGAAACCCTACATTAGGATCATGTTCCTCGGTGGGATCATTATAAAATGTTGTCAAATATCGACCAGTGGGGCTCTGAAAATTGTACAAAACATGAATTCAAGTATCGCACTTAATAAGAATCTCAATTATTGCGCCCCCCCCCCCGACGTCATTTGGTTAGGGCCGAGGGGGGCATTTGCCCCCCCCCTCCTAAATTTTCAGGTTTTAATAAAATTGCTTTAATCTTGAACTAATAGACAGGACAATACGATTTGGACGTTTTGGTTTAAAGCATTCCTCATAAAACAAGACACATAGAAGTAAGACGAGGCTCTTCTGTCTAATTACCCCCAGTTTCAACTAAAAATTCTATTTAACTCTATCAATCAGGGGTCTCAAACACGCGGCCTACAAAGATATAATATGAATAGGTCTATATGTGAGATGATTTTTGATTTTTAAAAAAAAAATCATGAAGGTAAACTTATCCAACCAAGAGCATATTTGTCTTGCAGGAAAGGCACTGGTAGAAGTGGAATCCTTCAAATACTTAGGCAGCACCATAGACACAAATGGTGGATCCGATGTGGACGTAAGGGCCAGAATGGGAAAAGCTAGATCAGCATTTATGCTGTTAAAGAAAATATGGGAGTCGAAGGAGCTGAAACTGCAAACCAAAGTCAGAATCTTTAATACAAATGTAAAAACAGTCCTACTATATGGTGCAGAAACTTGGAAAACAACAGTGACCCTTATGCAGAAAGTGCAGACATTCATAAACACATGCCTTAGAAAGATCCTGAAAATCAAATGGCCAAATGCTATCACAACAAAGATCTACTAGAAAGGACATACCAGGTGCCCATTGATGAAGATATCATAAAGAAAAGGTTGAGGTGGATAGGGCATACGCTCCGAAAACCCCCCAGATAGCACCACCAGAGAGAGAGAGAGAGAGAGAGAGAGAGAGAGAGAGAGGGAGAGAGCGAGAGAGAGAGGGAGAGAGAGGGGGAGAGAGAGAGAGAGAGAGAGAGAGAGAGAGAGAGAGAGAGAGAGAGAGAGAGAGAGAGAGAGAGAGAGAGGAGGCTTAAGAAGGCGTAAGTAAGTAAATATATTGGAGATAAGTAATATGGGAGTTATTGCTTATAGAATATACAGATTATTGGGACTTGAGAAAAAACTGGCCAATCAGAGGATAGCAAGCAAAGAAAAATAAGATGGAAATAGAATCAAATGGGTGGTTGAATTCACGAAGATATATAATTGAACAGTTTATAATGTGTTGATACATTATGAAGTTTAAGAAGTAAAGAATATTATCCAGAGAGGCTAGTAATTGAAGTATTGAGATTAATATGATATTAGTTCCAAGTACGTTAGGATTTTCATGAGATGTATTTCGTATTGTGATTGCATTTAATAAAATATTAGTTACTATTACTATTTGAACCACTTTGCCTCTGTTATGATTGATAACGAGATAGTGATTGTGACAGCCGGGACTACAAATGTAAAATAAACACACATTCCAATTATTTCCGCAACTACAAATGATTCCCAGTTCAATTATAAGAGGGTTGGACTGCGATACATCTTTTAAATATATTAAATAGACCCAAACATTTAGAAAAAATACAAGTTTAAATGTTTCGGTTAATACCTTCATCAGCAGGTCTACAACAAAATATTTATAAAAATTTTAATGACATTTTTCATAATATAAGTATAGGATACCTAACAAAAATGAAAGAAAACAATAGAAATGGGCACAAGTCCCTCACGAAAACAAATCTCAGGAGAACAGAAAGAAAGTGGGTTGGAAGTAAAATTTAAAAACCAAACACGAAAAAGACATTGCAGCTTCGTAAAATTGTGAATTCGGCTTTTACCAGATGACCAACGTATCAAATCTGTTTACTCATTTTATTTCAAAATAAATTCTATCACTCGCATACAATAAATATGTTGTTGTTCGTCCGTCGAAGTCGACTAGGACCATCGAATCATCTGGTTAGGGGGAGGTTGGGATTACGGTGAGCTCGTAGGTTGCTTGCTAGACCGATCCTTGCTCGGAATAATGTATGACACCGTGGGCATGGAATAGTTGCTTCAGACGGTGACCTAATGTTGCTCTTTCGGAAAAGCCTGCATGTCTCAGCTGTGGTTATTCTATTAGCTTCATGGGATTTAGCCCCTTTCTTGACAGCAGCTCTCCACCTGGCTCTGTCCTGGGCTGTCTGCACCCATTGAGTAGGGTTTATGCTGAAGGCCTTTAGTGCCACTTTCAGTGAGTCTTTGTACCGCTTTTTTTTTGACCTCCTTGGGAGCGCTTGCCTATCGTGAGTTCTCCGAAGAATAATTGTTTCGGGAGCCGGTGGTCTTCCATACGGGCTACGTGTCCCATCCAACGGAGCTGAGACTGCATCAGAGTGGTGAAGATACTATATAGGTTCGCTCTACGAGGACCTCGGTGTCGGGGACTTTGTCTTGCCACATGATTTCGAGGAGTTTCCTGAGGCAGGCAGTGTGAAAATGATTCAGTTTCTTGGCGTGACGCTGGTAGACTGTCCACGTTTCACATCCATAGAGCAGTGTCGGGAGAACTGCTGCGCTATAGACCTTGAGCTTTGTTTCTCGTCTGATAACTCTCCTGTCCCAAACAGTGCTGCGGAGCCTGCCAAATGGGGCACTAGCTTTTGCGAGTCTGCCATTCATTTCATCATCCATGACGACAGATCTAGAGAGGCTGCTGCCCAAGTAAGTAAATTTATGCACCGGGTTGAGACGGTGTCCGCTGATGATGATGTTGGGTTCAACGTAGGGCTTACTGGGAGTTGGCTGATACATCACCTCAGTCTTCAGAGAAGATCACCGCTGTGTTGCATGACGGCTTCTGAGGGAGCGTTGAGGGCACAATCGTCTGCAAACAGAAGCTCGTTGATCGTGGTATGTTTGACCTTGGTTTTTTCTTGAAGCCTCCTAAGGTTAAATACTGATCCATCAGTACGAAACCGGATTGGCAAGCCCGTGGTGGAGTCCTTAAACGCATCAGACAGCATTGCGGAATACATATTACTGAAGAGTGTGGGAGCAAGAACACAACCCTGGTTTACACCGTTTGTGACGGGGAATGCTTGAGATGATTGACCGTTGTCCTGTACTCGGGCCATCATACCATCATGCAGCTGACGGATGATGTTGGTGAACTTGTCTGGGCATCCATATTTCTTTATGATTTTCCACAAGCCAGCTCTATTGACCCTGTCAAAGGCCTTATTCAAGTCGATAAATGTAGAATATAGGTCTGTATTTTGTTCCTGGCATTTCTTAAATTAGTAAATTCTATCCCTGAAACTATATTCAAGATGGACTTTGATTATTGTATATTATTGAGTTATTTGTTTATACGAAGTGGCTATTCTGACCCAGGTATCAGAAATGAGAAGTTGGGATTTTAAAAAAAAATATTAAAAATATTATTGTTGGGTTTGTGAGACAAAATTTGGTATCAAATGAAAGATAATTGATTGGACTATACGGTTGTAAACTTACTTCTTCAGTTAACTAAAATAAACTACCAGAAATGACATTCGAATAGCATTTAGTCTAAAGGGACATGGGTACGCATAGCCTCTATTAAATTATGGCCAACAATAATATTTTTAATATTTCTTAATAAACCCAACTCTAACTTCTGATACCGGGTCCGAACAGCCACAGCCTTGTATATAATGATATGGATTGGGAATCAGGGTTAAAAATTGAGACTGGATTTTAAAAAAAAGTAATTTGTAACCAATATCTGCACACATGCATTTGAAAGATTACTTTTAGCAGAGCCGTTATTAGGAGTTTGGGGGCCCTAAGCATGGAGCGTAGGTTGGGGGCCCCGGAAGGGGGGGTCCGGGGTGGAGCTCCCTCGAGCTGAGGAGAAAAACCACCCACCACTGCGGCACCTCCATTCTGCCAATTTCCTGTCTGCCATCCCCAAAGCTCCCCCCTGCTGCTTCCCTTCCCCTGCCTCCGAATTCAACTCAGAATGATAAATTTCAGGATGAGGAAGGTAACGTGAGGGACACAGACGGCTGCAGTGCCAGTTTTAAAAAAAAAAAACCGGTGGATCGAGGGTGCCTCACGGGGGCCCCCTCACGTTCGGGGCCCTACGTGGATGCGTAGTCAGCGTATGCCTAAGAACGGGCCTGCTTTAACTTTTTGCTATTATAGATTTGGGCTGAAAACAATGCGAGACCAGATTAGTGGTTGTTATTATATATATAGCCTAAATATGACGGACTCGGTAATCTGTTCTGGTGTTCACCCACCCTATTTATTGACAGTGAAATCGTTACAAATTTGTAAAAAAAACGTATACACTATTTTATCAAACATTGTCTCACATACCACAACGGCTTTGTGAATGACAAAAGATGCATGAAATGTACAATTTGCTGATGTTGTACAAATTGTTTTATGGTTGGGTTAAATTATACTTTAAGACTCACCATGAGTTCTTATAAATGAGTGAGCTATCCTTGTTTTGTTACTAGAGTTGACTATTTTTGTTTATATTATTATAGAGTGTCGTATAAGTCTTAAGATTTACAAAATAAAAAATGGTAATCAGAAATCACTCAGATTAATTCATTCTTAGTAGGTTACATGCATAATTATAACATGTGGAATTAAGGGCTACTCACTGATACTACTTTAACTTCATCATCTGTGATCTTGACACAGACATAATAGGCCCTGGCTTGTCTTATTAGTCTTTCTCATTATCTTCTCGGTTGACAGCAGAGTGTTTTTAATAATGGCAGACACACCCGATCTGCGCACAACGATAAATGACTTAGTTTGTTGTGGCTCAATTTTGGCTTGGGATTTTTGTTGCACTTTGTTTAAGTTTAAGATTATTAATCTTCTTTTCGTCTTAACGATCTATAAATAGATAGATTTCGTCGTCAATGAGGTACTATAGATTTTTTTCCCCGAGCATGTCAATCTAGATATAGAAACGAGGCTATTCGTTTTACGCTTATGGCTTAGTGAAATGTGGCGCCTCCAATAATAAAAAAACTCAACAAGCCTGCCAAGTTTTGGTTCCCCCCCCCCCGAAAAAAACCCTGAAATAACGTTCCAGCGCCCCCCCCTCCCAGGCACATTGTTTTCACGCCCAGAACTATAATAGTCTTTAAATGACCCACCCGCCTTTTACACCACAGATTTATTTCACCAACCATTTCAGAAAAACAAAAGAAAATGTTACGCACCAAACATATGTGATATGTGTTTATCTTTTCTCTCACTTTTTAAAATCAATTTCTTCGCAAATTGAATGGATAACAAATACATATATTTGTGATAAATCAGTCATCCGCGCGCCACATTATTGAGGCGTGACGTGCCGTACGCGGCCTGCAAGCTCCGTTAAACGAACTCTAGGACACTAGTAACAACAAAATAAGAGAACCTGCTTGTCATAAGAATATAGTAAGCATTACGGTGGGTGATGATCTTCCCCTCATATTAAGTAGTTGCAGTTCTGTTGCTCACAGTTTAAGCACAGCAGAGGTGTACCTAGAGTTTTTTGGCACCAGGGTACAAGATTCATTTTTACCTCCCCCCACCCCCTCAACTCAGAAACCAAATACTGAGTAATAAAATACCACCAAAGCCCATGCTGGCACCCCCTCCGAACTAGTCTTGCACCCGGGGACATCTGTACTCCTCTGCTCTTATAGCATATATATAAATGAAAGGACTGCTTTTAAGCTTAGTAAATGAATGAAATAGCAAAACGAGGTATGCGGAAGCTTGAAATAAGATAACAGGACAACAAAAAAAAAAATAAGGACGTTTCGGCATAAAGCCTTCCTCAGCCAACAGTAGAAATGAAAATATAACAAAGAACAGAGCACAGTAGACAACTCAAGAAGTATCCATTCGTGTCGCCGGAAGTGGGAACACAGGAACACAATCCTATAGCTACGCTTCTGAAGCATAGAGCCTAGAGCGTAAGTTGTCTATGAAATATTGATAGAATTGAGAGAGACTGATCTTCATGATTCTCTATTCAGCTACAACAAATAGCTGCATTGTAAGTCTAAGGAGCCTGCCTAGTGCAGCTGGACGGAGATTGCGGCAGCCAGAGAGTGAAGCGCCCTACTGTTAGCAATATCGAGAGCAGTGCTTTCCAAACTTGTCATGCTGGTGACACACTTTTTAGACACATATCATTGAGCGACACAGTGAGTCTGTATCAGAAGGCCTTTACTTGGGGTTAAACTAAATCATTTTAAGACATATAGCACACCCAAAAAAAAAAAGGAAAAAAAAAGACGCAAGAACGCAATGTCATGAAACGATTTCATTTATATTTTAATTGCAACTTTGAGAAATAAATTAAAAAGCCAAATCTTCTTCTTCATACATCACTAGAATATTACAATCATTTGTTATTTCACCTATTGTTATGGCATATTTAATGTGAAGGCCTAATTTCAGCGACCACCGCTTGTCTCCACCTGTGTTTTGCTATGATATTGATGTCACTGAGTAAATATGCTGTGTCGTTCCTTACCCACCCCTCCTTTGATTGGTAAATCAAGGTTGTTTATGTTCGGTTCGAACGCGTTCTATTTGTTTTAGAGAATGCTATTAAGTTACGCAATATCTAGAAGCTCTTTACTAGATGGTTATGATTTAATTCCTATACACAGGCCGGCAGCTTTCCCAGCTGAGGAGAAAATTTTGCTATATTTCCTAACAAATTCGAAAGGTTAAATAGTTGTGTGTGTGTGTGTGTAAATTAAATTCATAGTTTTGAGGAGTGTTCCTAAAGTACATATAAATTCATCAAGATGAAATGAACGAAGAATCAAAATTACTGGCAGATCAATATCCCGCTGACTGGCATCAGTGAAAATCTTGTAATCGTGATAAGTCATTTTTCATCTGTTCATGACGTCAATTTCGGAGAGGGTCATTTCAACTCAGTTCATTGGAGCTACTTAATAGCTTGAAAAGATACACGCTGGAAGGACTCTTTCAAAATATATGCGTCTGCCTCCGTCTTGCTCCGTATTCTGTTCACTATTCATGCCACTGTCACCCAAACAAAAAGCTCATTCAGCAAACTAAATCTGATAAAAAATGATCTAGGTTAGACTATGTATCAAGGGAGACTGGTAGATTTGGCAAAACTCCGTATTGAGTCTGATCATGTAAAAACGATTAGTTATGATAATGTGTTTCGCAATTTTGCCTGGAAAAAGTCTAGGACAGCACCTTTGTTTAGCATAATATAAATGCCATTATACCTCAACTAATTGGTATGAGCTTGTAATCAATCTAGTATTAAATTCATTTCTTATGTATATTGTTTCATTATTGTTTTTAATACTTAGTATATTATTATGTTTATCATCCTTTACAGAAATACATGTCCTCTTTTTAATATTTTGCAAGTATGTTAGAATATAATTAATAAATTATGTCATTAATGATTTGCGTGTCCATGTGTAAGTGAGGTTGGATTAGTCTTGTTCAAGCACTTATTCTCTCACTCTCGGTTGACCTGCCCTGTGACAAGCGACCCAAAAGATTTTCTAAATGATACAACAGCCCACTTTTATATCATTTCTTAGGATTAATTAGCTCATTTTGCAATCTGCGTCTGCTGCCTGACACACATCTCACATACATCAAGGGACCATCCCGCAGGACTGCTAATGAGAATGGTGAGCCTTAGCATTGGTTTATATCTGATCTGCACATAGCTACATGTCAGTGGCGTCATTAGGGTGGGTATCAGTATCACCCAATGTGGTAAACTTACGGTGTCATTCCTACAGTCTTCATCCATGGACTTCCCCCGGGCGTCTTTTCTAGTGGCTACCTGCTCTGGTAGCATCTTGGTCTGATGGGTCTCTGCTCTGAGTGCAACATGTCTTGATGACACCCTGTTCTGGTGACAACCTGTTCTGGTGGTTCCCTGTTCTGTCAGATTGACAATGTTCCATTTGGTGAAGGTGTCACCTAGTGCTGTCCAACCCCCGCACACGTCTAGTGCTGCTACTGAGGGTTTAAATTTCACCACAGGGAATGAACATGTTGGTGTTTGCTAGGCATTCATGTGGAGTATTATTTCAAAGGAGAGTAATTAAAATGTTGCAATACAGTGCTGGGAGGCCGAGTGGTCTAAACTGAGCAAATTTCAAGTTGATGGTCTGGCGTTCAATTCCAGCAAGAGCCCAGTCAGGCAAAAACACCACCAGCACCCCGGGTGGATGGGACTCGTTAACCTTGGATGGCAACTCATCTAAGAGAAGGAAACTCTGAAATCAAACCCGAAAGGCAGATAACATTGATACAATGAAACATTCCGACAACTCCTGCGACGTCACTGGTGCCAAGCTGTATCATCCAATGATGTTCCCTTGGGTTACCCAGCGGCGTGGAGAGAGGCGATTTGCTGTTGGGAACCAGCTTATAATCCTTGAAGTATAATCTCAGGCCATGTAGATTTCGTCCTCCGAAGCCCACTCCATCGTCACATTGTGACGGACGGATGCCAGCAATTAAAATGTTAATTGACGATTAGAATGCTTTCCCGGATTTAAACCTTTAAGATTTGATTTTAAAAATAATTAATGTTACTTTAAAAACAGTTTAAGTGATTTGGATTTATAAACTTTATCATCATGTTTTGCGGGTAGCAATAAAAATAATTACGTCCATATTCAATTGAAAGGTAAGCTTAATATTATGCCTTTCATGTCATAAATATTCTTTTAGTTTTAGCACCATCACTGTCAGTCGATCAGTAGTATTACTTTATAATGGAAATTAAGATCAATTTGTATATAATAATTTAAGAAATCAATTTTGATGAATAAATAAAAGAACTAGAGTGACTATACTATTTATATATAGTTATGAACAATAAATACAACGTAATTATTTATGATATCCTCCGGAATTGTTAATTTTTAATTTGTTTTAAAATTAGAACCATTTCCATAACACATGTTTAGATCCAAAGAAACAGTTATTGCAGTGTTTTTGCAGACGACACTTAAAAAATTATTTACATTAAATTCCTAGCATGCATATTGTTTTAGGCGTTTGAAGTCATTTATCCTAAGATCTTGCAATGTTGCTTACCTGGCAATCCTGATAGCATACGTAATGCGCACAAAATTAAAAATAAAAATAAAACATATTCCAAAATGGCCGAATCCAGAGACCAAGTTCTCATTGACTTTCAGGTAAACTTCTTGTAGTTATTAGTTCATCCTAAATATCAAACATATATTTCATTATGTAATCTCAACAAAATCTAATTATATATTTCGATTTTAGTTATTGTTTTAATTCTCTTCTCTTTCCAGTATCTCTTCCCTTTTGCTCTTTGTCTACTTGTATGATTTTTATGAATCCATTCATATTTTTCAAATCAGCTGTTTCATTATTGACATGAAAAAACACGCAACAATAACATTTATATTTTCAAGATTGAATTTGGTCTCATTTTTGGAAATATTATTAAGAAAGAAAAAGTTGAAGAGTTTTATATTAGGTTAAATCGTACTTGAATAAAATTGTCAAAAATTATCTTAGTGATTGTGAGTGATTGTGTCATTGTCATTGTTGTTTGTTATTAATTTATTAATAATTTAAGTGTCATTAATTTAATTAAAAATAAAACATTAGAAATAAGATAAGAAAAGATCATTCTATTGATCCAAACAAATGAATATATTTTTTGATTGCTTTGTACATTTTCAGCCCATAAATAAAATAATTTGAACAGAAGACATCTATAGTCTATAGTCATAGTCTATATTAAATTAAATTATTTCACCAGTGAAAAAAAAAGCCATTAGTGAATTTTCTTACTCTCAGCCATATCAAGGACTTATTAGTTCTCATTAAGATTTGTGACTTCAGTGGGAGCACGCTGGTAAATTCGTACAGATTGGGGAACAAAAGAATTTTTATATCTTTCAGTCCTCGCCCTGACGGAAAGAATTCGTCCCAAACGGGCCGATTGTAAGAATCTGTGATGAAGAGGGTGGGATGTATCATCAAAAATGTGTTTACTTTCACAATAACATCTTTCTTCAAATAGTTCTTCAAGAAAAGGATTTATTTTGTGTTATGTTCCTAGCTTTCTTGATTAGTCGGTTTATGGGGGGTTTAATATCAGACGTTGAATTCCAACACCACAAGGTAATACTGAAATTAAGTAGGCTTCCAATTGTTGCACTTTAGAATAAGTTAAGAACTTTTTTGTTTACGCCGAAATTGTAGAGTTTTTTGAGGTAGAACAGTCTTTGGTTGAATTTCTTATACAGCATTTGGCCATGCTCATGCCATGTTAGCTTATTATTAATGGGGACATCTAAGTACTTATATGCCTCCACTCTCTCTACATTTGATTTTTTATGTTGAGATCTGTAATCTGGTCTTTCACCCACCTGAACAACCATTTGCTTTGTTTTTAAGACATTCAGCTGGAGAAAATTTTCATCGCACCAATTGATAACGCTTGTAACTAAGTTGCGGTATTTAAGCCTTCTCCCTCATATATTAAGATATGGTGGTATCATCAGCAAATTTTAAGATTTGAGTGGTGTTGCTTGAGCTCTGAATATCATTGGTATATATTGTATACAGTACGGGGGAGAGAACGCAGCCTTGAGGCGCCCCGGTGCATATTTCTCTGGTTAGAGAGAATTGGTCATTTACCTTGACATATTGTGGGCAATTTTTTTAAAAATGTCAGTATGCAAGCTTGAATATTTAGATTTACACCTAACGAGGAAAGTTTCTTTATCATAAGGTGTGGTTTGATAGTGTTAAATGCGGATGAGAAATCTAAGAATAGCACTCTGGCATATTTTTTTGGGGTGTCTAGGTGATGGTTAAGTCTCTCCAACAATAGTAAGATAGCATCCTCAGTGCTTCTGGCAGGTTTGTAAGCAAATTGGTGGGGGGTCAGTTTTTTGCTGTACTTCATTTAAAATTTGTCTCAGAATAAGTTTCTCAAAACATTTCATTCCAATAGAGGTACATGCAACAGGACGTAAGTCGTTGTTGCAACTTACCTTATTTTTCTTTGGAATTGGTATGATTTCTGAAGTTTTCCAAATTGTTGATAGTGTGTGAGTTATGTAAGATGTATTGAATTTGTAACCAAAAATGTAGGAGAGCTGCTCTGAGCGTAGTTTAATGATTTGACCACTTAATTTGTCTGGCCCCGAGGCCTTGGCTGCGTTCACTTGTTTAAATAATGATATCACTTCCTTTTTGGTGAACAATAAAGTATCAGTATTGCCTTTTTATTGATACCAAGTTTATTTTTTATCTTAGTTATGAAAAAAAGTTATCACATTTTTAATGTCACAATTTGGGCTTATATTATATAGAGCCTTACTTAAAAATTACCAAGTGACAGGGTAGGGCGAGTTGAGAGCTTTGAACTGTGATAGAACAATTTCGGCTTCCCAGGGTTCAAATGCGCATACGCACATCTCACCCTATCCATCATTGGCCAACTTTTTTTTACCCGAGTCTGTAAAGTAAAGTTAAATAGAACCCTCAAATTTTCACAATAGTTTAATTAGGTATTGGGCTTCCATAATAAGTTATTTTGGTGTTAATATTGACATAAATGTATTAATGAGTTGTATTTGAACAATAGAGGGTAATTAAATTTAATTTTAAAAATTAGATATGTTCTTCACTCAAAATATCTTTCAATTACTAAGAAAACCAATCTTTGAAAAACTTAAATGAGCTTGGAAATAAGAGTAGAGTAAATTGGCTGCTCTTTGTTCAGATCTGAAGAGTCCAATATTAACTCTGTTATCTTAGTCTAGTCAAATTTCTTTAAGAGTTTTACAAGGGTAGCTTTACCTTAAATAGGATATACCGGTTTAGCTCCACCAACTCTGTAAATAAAAATTCTGACAGTTCTTTATTCACATAATGATTGCAGCTGCCTTCTCTGTGAGTGTTAACGCAAACAATTTTCAAACTTTTACATCACTATTTGCTATTGTTTATTCTCATACAAATCAAAAGTTGTTGCTATATTCTGTATGGACATTGTATTTACTCTACATACTGGACACTGATGACAGCTTCATGGTTAATTGCTGACCATTAACAACTATATGACCCTCATTGACATGGAAGCTTCATTTTGTGATAGCTGTTTTGATATTAGTTCTGTTTGAAGTTTTGCACTTTAATATGTTACGACCTTCTTCTTTGAAGGATGTTCCATGCTTATCAAATCTTATAAGTGTTGTTTTGATTTCTGGCTCCCTTGTCTTACTTCACTACATAACACAGACATGCTAGGTCCACACTTAAGTTTAGCAACCAATCTTCAATGAAAGTATAACTGGCTTTATTATTACCGCAACTCACAGTTGACAAAACCTTCACAAAATTTTTCACTACCCTTCCTCTTGTCCTCAGACAACTCTCATCTCCACTGACTAACTAGCTTGCCCGTTCTCACTACAATGATCAGTCAGCATACTGATTATAAAACTCCACAAAATAACCTCGCGAACTGACCTTTCATCACCCGACAAATCACAACTCGCCCCCACAAAACCACTGACGAACTCAAGATGAACAACTTTCATAATCAAACATTCATGCTCCCAATTCCAGTTCATAATGTTAGCATCCCAAGAAACTCGCAGTGACATTCCTTTCATTGAATAATATTTCCCCTATCTGCAAATCAGAAATGAAACCCATCTCATTGGCTATTATAGATGATGTAGAGGGTCCCGGTTTACTTGTAACTTTCCATTGGCAGAGCTCTTTTGTAACAAATTAATTATTGGTCCTGTTTTCTCAATTGGAACTTGATTGAAAAGGCATAAATACATTTTCTATTGTATCACATAATTCCCATTAAAAATGGGCGGGGGGAACAAGTTTAGGAAATCAAAAGTTTTAAGTACAAATTAGCATTGTCTATCTTCCAGCACAGACACTTCATTTCTTTGCTATTAAAATCAAGCATTCTAATAAATTATAATTTTTTTTTAAAAGCATTCTAAATATTTATAAGTTCTGATTTGAACAGAGCAAAAAAAATTTTTTTTATTACTGCATTTTTTTATTTATGGGTTTATATATTTTTATCAACCTCTTAACTCCTCATGTAATTTTGATTGCCAATTCAATAAAAAAAAAAGGTTTTGCAAAAAAAGGCTTTGAACAAATCACTTGTATTAAAATATAATGTAATTATAAAAATGTTATGCCCACAAGAAAGTTATTAACCTTATTTTCTTTCCTTGATAATGAAGTATATTTTACCATTTACTATCATTTCACATTTTGGAATATACTTCACATCACAAAAACAAAACAAGTTTTATTAAAATTAGATGCATTGTATATTTAGTGGGGGGGGGGGGTATTATTTCAGCATAAAATGCATAGAGTCGCAAAACATTTAAATCTAGTATCCACATTAAGAAAGTTATAAGAATAAAGTGAATGAACTTAAATAATTTGATTAAATTTGAAGGAGAATGATTGTTACAAGCCCTAATTCTTTCACAAAAACAAAACAAGTTTTATTAAAATTAGATGCATTGTATATTTAGTGGGGGGGGGGGGGTATTATTTCAGCATAAAATGCATAGAGTCGCAAAACATTTAAATCTAGTATCCACATTAAGAAAGTTATCAGAATCAAGTGAATGAACTTAAATAATTTGATTAAATTTGAAGGAGAATGATTGTTACAAGCCCTAATTCTTTTTACACATTATCAAATAATGTGAACATTTGCTTTAAACAAAATATGAACATAATTTTTTTCTTGTGTTAAATCTTTTGATTTAAAAATTGCACCCCACACACCCCTTTTTATTCTTTAGGCTGTTACTGGTATTGATGACTTTGATTTGTGCACAAATATACTGACTCAGCATGACTGGAATTTAGAGGTAAGCAAAAAGAAAAGTTGTTTATTATATTGTTAATGAGTATTAATGACTTTGTTGGTATTTATCAGGCTTTATTTTTATCTTTATTTTACGGACTAAGCTACTGTATTTTTATTCTGGCATCAAAAAATTCCCTAATATTAACATTTTTTTAAAAACTTGCTGTTAAAATTAAGAAGCTTGGTGTCTTTAAAGTAATTTCATGTCAGTATTATTTAAAATTATGTTTGTACTTTTTCATGCTTATTTTTAATCTTGTACATTCTTGCTCATAGCGTGCAGTTAACAGCATCATGGGCTTTGGCCCATCTGATGGTGGTGGGTTTCCACCTGATGAGATAGGGCCCTCCCCTGCTGAAGGAAATATTGATGATTCAACAGCATCTTTAAATTCCATGGGGCTTGGATCAGAACGTTTGGAGGGACTTGGAATACATCTGCGACCATCTGATCATGGTGCCTCTGATATGGCATCAGGACCTTCCTATAGCTCATCACCACTTAACTTTTTGGGGCGCATGATTCACTTCACTGTTGAATATAGAGACAAGAACATTCCAGTTGTATTAGCTGATACAGAAACTGTTGGTATGCAAGTATTGTTTAGTTTGAAGCATTAAAAAAAAATGTATTTCCTTGTTCTCTATAGGACACTGCAACTGCTTGAAGAAGCAGGGGTTTTTGCCCTTTTTCATCTTTTTTGCCTAGAAACAGTATCTCTAAAAGTACAAACAGAGGTGGCGATAGACTCAGTCGGCTTTTTTTTTTTTTTTTTTTTTACCAAAGTAGTGTCTGTCACCAGGCCTGCATCTAGGTTTTTTTACCAAAGTAGTGTCAGTCACCAGGCCTGCATCTAGGATGGGGAGACAACCATGGCACTCGTCAGGGGCCCGAGCTAGATAGGGGCCCACCGTTTTTCGAGTTTTAAAATATACATGCATGTTTGAAACACAAAAGGGCCTCGGACTCTGTCAGCTGCCTGGGGCCCAGAATTTCCTAGGTGCGGGCTTGCAGTCACTTCAGTTTTGCACTTTATTATTAGTAAACTGAATCTTCCAGTCATTGGTGTAATAAATTAAAAGTTTGTTTAGAGGATAATAGTTGTGTGTGGAAATGATATTTAACATCAATATTGCGTAAAAGATTTTCAAAGAATTAATTTTATTAATGAAGTACATGAGACGATTCGAAGTTGAAAACTAAAAATTTAACGTTAAATGTTAAATTCTTCATAAATGCTTCATAAATTAAATTTTGTCATTATCAAAGCAATAAAGAAACTTAATCTGCAATTATATAGTTTATTCTAGTTTCATTTTTAGTTTCATTGCAACAATGTCAGTATGCTTTCAAATTCTAAGTTGCTACCATAACCAGTACTCAAAATTTCAAATACGCCTAACATGCACAAAAAGCATACTTTTGGGAAGGACTAGCATTTAGATTTACAATGACACCAAGATTACCTTTCTATCACGTATAGAATAAAAGTTATGGATATTTTTATCAACTTTTTTAGGCCTAAAACCATAATCTTTTTTTAAAATTAGTTTTTAACTTTCTTATTTTTAAAGGTGTAGCAATCAAATTATATAGAGAACAAAGCAGTTTTTTTACAAAATAAAACACATAAAAAGTGAATTAATTATATATTTTTCCTTTAATTGTCAATGATACTTTTCAAAATAAAAATAAAATAGCATAACTATTCAATTAATTAAGCTATTGAAATACAATTTTCCATACTAACAGTTAGTGTCCAGCTGAAATTTAGTCATTTATTAATTATGTTTTCCCATTAAAATAGTTAACCTTCTCATTTTAAAAAAATTGTTGAAAAGCTACTGAAGCCGACATATTGGTACATTTAAATACTTAATTTAAAACTAAAAAGCTGTAGCAATAAAATTTTCTAAAGTAACAGATATTGCTCCGCTGAAAATAATTAACCTCATATTTTAAAAAAAATTGAAGAAAAGGTATTGCAGGCTGACATCTTGGTACCTTGAAATAGTTCATTTTGAAACTATAAAGTCGTTTTAAGAACAAGTTTGATGAAAAGCTACTGCGGACAACATATTGGTACATTTAAATACTTAATTTTTAAACTAATAAAGTTATTGTAAAAAATTTTACACAGTAACAGATAGTGCCCAGCTAAGAGTTAAGAAATATTATTATTATTTATTCCACTCGCTAGGTCTCAAATGCTTATAAATTTGTTTTTTCGCCATGTTCATAGCCAACTTTGTAATTCTTTCTACTTCCCGTAAAGAACAATAATTCTGGGTGACAATGGAAGTAGTAACCCCAGTTGCAGTGCCCTATAAATAGGGACAATGAATGCAAAAAAAAACGTTCATTTTATAAATTGTATAAATATTTTAAAATATTTATAATTGTAAAAATACTTTCACCATAAACTTATTGTTTTCAGGTCGTATCAAAGAAATTCTTGAAACAGAATTAGGCGTGCCTAGAGATAAACAGGAATTGAGAGGATTAGTGAAGCGCAAAGTGGATGACTCGGTACTAGCTAATTTTTGAAAAATATTTTTTGTTTACTTTGTCATGTGTATAGAACATTAGTATAAAATTAAACAAAGAAAAAAACACAAATAAATCCAATGTTGTTGAAGCTTTTCAAAATCTGTTTGTTTTTCTATAATATGTCTATTTCAGACTATTTTAAGAGACTTAAACTTGCCCAAAGAAAGAAACCTTTACTTGCTGACACCTCAAATAACAAATCCAACTGTAAATAAGACACAGTCTCAAGAAGGAGAAGGGTAAGATTTTTTTGCTTGATCCATTGGCATCCATATATAATTATTACTGCATTTCAGAAACCAACTTTCAATCAACGTTAAATTTATATCTAAAACTGTACAAGTTTTGTTTATGTATGGACTCTCACTTATTTGTCATTAATAGTTGCTTTCACTGCACTATCAAATTTTGCTATTCCTGACACTAGACTTATTTTTTACATCAATGTTAATGATTCTGTATTTTTTAAATTACAATTACCAAATAAACTAATTTTGAAAAAAAAATGTATAAGATACTTTAATCAGACTGTTTATTTTCAGTACATCACAGGGCTTGGAAGGTGAAAGAGAATATACACTAAAAATTACATTCAAGCATGATTCTAAATACAGGAACTTCAGCTTAAAATTCGATTGTAATAAAACTATCAGAGAAGTAAGAAAATTCAATAATTTTTCATTTTCCCATAAAAATTACCCATACATATTTTATAAAAAAGATTCTGAAATATTACCTACACAACCTGGTATCAAATTTAATTAACATACTCTCTTTGTTTCTTTTAAAAATATTTATATTTTTAATTCCATTACTGTTTGTTTTAGATTAAATTAGAAAACAATTTGAATTCTTGTTCAGATTAGAATGTAACTTTTATTGATATTTTGAAAGTCTAACTACTAGCTTTAATAAAACTATGTATCAACAAATAAATAAAAAGATTTATATAAACTTTCTGTTTAATGTTTATAAAAAAAATTGCATAATTATTATCTACATAGAGCAGCATTGTTGTTAAGCGTGCTCAAAATGGAAACTATGCTGCCTTATTTTATTGCACGATTTGAAATTTAGTTTCATATATTTACATAATTGGTATAGTAAATGTCGAGCTAATATGATGAATTTAAAAGTTACTTGACACTGTGATGTGAATCGAATTTCAGACTAAAAAGCATTCCCTTAACCCGAGATATAAGTATTTGAATGTAATTCCCAAACGAAACATAAGGATATAAATGCATACATACTTACATCACCCATCAGTGTTTGAAGTTTATAGAAAGTTGGTAAAAATAGTTTTCATCCAAGACAATGTCACCAAACTTTTGTCTTTTTATTCTTTCTGTTTGAGTAATTTTATGTTCATATCTCTATTATATGTGATCATTCAAACATCTTTAATTTTTATATCTCTTACTCTTAAAAATATATATTAATCTTATTTTGAAAGGTGAAGCAAAACTTGTTCACATTGACAGATGTACCAGTGAGACACCAGGTTTGGACTGGTTGGACAAAGCCAGTCTCAGATCAGGTAAACAACTGATTTAAATGCAGTTGCTGATTTTTATATGCTTATTAATGCAACAGATGATAGGTAGCAGTTAATGTCTGTGTAAAAAGCATCTATCAAAGAGGTGTTTTAATTTAACTCAGCATTTATCCATAGAAATATTTTAACACATTCCTTCATAATTCCCCCCAACCAACATCCTCCAAATTTCAAACATGCACCTGGCCACAGACAACCTTTTGCAGTAGTATGCCTTTTAAAAATGTTTTTGCATATGTAGCGTTGTTAAAAAATTATGATTTCTTAATTTCATTATCATTTGAAACTTAATAATAAAATCAATTGATCACTTTTAATTTTTAAAGAGAGAGAGAGAGGTTTTATGTCAAAAGCAGTTTATGCAGGAGTGGGTTAAGAGTCAATGATCTCCAAAGACTAAGTTTACTAAAGGACAAGATAAAAGACAAGTAAAGATTAATGTGACATAGTATTTAGGTAACAAAACATATATTTATCTTTAAGG
Source organism: Lymnaea stagnalis (assembly GCA_964033795.1). Taxonomy (NCBI): domain Eukaryota; kingdom Metazoa; phylum Mollusca; class Gastropoda; family Lymnaeidae; genus Lymnaea; species Lymnaea stagnalis. Next base: position 66,812 of record CAXITT010000909.1, on the reverse strand, counting down.
GTGAAAGTGGATCCCTGAAAGTCTTTGTTTATCTTTTAATATTTCAGGAGTAGAAATATGACTCACGTGATATAGAAATCATTGTTCTATGATTTTTATCTTTATTTCAATTGATAGGATAAACTTTTCAATTGTGGTCTTCATTATCCATCACATGACTTGGAAGTCACCAGATCAGATATCTCACATACCTCAAAGCCCCAAGATGCAGATGTGAGTGCTTTTAGCATTTCTATCGAAATTAAGTCAATTTTTTCATGGAATTACTTTTTTAGTATGCTTATTGAAGGTGTCTTTGTATTGTGAGCTCCCCATTTTCTCATTTCAATTTATTCTGAGGCAATGATTCCATAAACATTGCTGGATTAGTATCAAAAGTGGGATAAATAATATTTTATTTTGTGAAAGCTGATCTACTTCTCAAAAGCCTTGATTGAAGAAAAAAAACTGATTATATTTTCATTAATAATCAAAATTTCAGGAGTTTAAACATCTTTTAAAACAATTAGTTAAATTTCATAGGAAATGGAAGTTGACACTGATGAGGAAGATGACAATGCGTTGGAACATTATTCATTAGATGATGACCTCTTCTCACAAGATGAGTTGAACTCATCTCGAAGACTTCAGCAGCTCAGTAAGTGTGACTTGTGTTAATGCGTTTTACATTTGAAACTACTTCACTGGAGCTTATACACCATTGGCGTGATTCCACCCTTGGAACTAATCTATGTGACTTGTAATTTAGAATCATTCATATATTTAACCCCTGAGCGGTCAGTTTAGAATTTCCCTGAAAAAGAATATAAGTTTATAACAATTCTTAAAATATTCAGGCAATACTTTATTCAGTACTTAGAAAAGTTGCAGACCCCTACCGTATGTCTCCATTGCTTATGTTGAAATTGTTTCTGAACCATAACTCAGTTTATTCACGCACCATTTAACTTGATATATTGAATTAGTCTTGATCATTTCAAAATATAAACATGAGGATTCTTGTCCAGTATAAAACAAATCAAAGTAATTTAATTACATTCTAGTGCCTGATGGCATTGACAATGATAAGACAGCACTGGAACACTTCACCAAAGAATTTGCCAATAGGTAAGAATCTGATTTTGTTTTTTAATTCACCATTGAATATGGTTCTTTTAAGAAAAGAAGAAAAAAGTTAGCTACCCTGGCACACTGTTAATAATAATATGTATTATTTAATTGCATCAATCAAACTGTCAACTTATCTCTCTCCTTGCCTTATAATCGTCATTCAAGTTGCTCAACCCTTACCAAATCTCACATTGCAAAAAAATTTATATTATCAACTCAAACAAGTATTTCATCATTCTTATTTTGTTATTGTTTTTTTTTTAATTGTTCAAATGGACAGTACAGTAGGGTGCTATTGAAATGAGGGAGGGGGCTGGTCTTACATGTCGTGTATAAAAAGTTTGTATGCGATCGCAAAATATATACACAGATTTTTTATAACAAATATTTGTGGATGATGATGCTAGAAACTGTTTTATAATTTTGAAAGAATATAAACAAAAGAAAAAGACATATCTAATTAAGAGAAGGAAGATTTTTTCAACTAAAATATGATAATTTATATCATTCTCATCATGTGAAAGAAAACTTTTAGCATAATTTTATTTACAAAAGTTAGAACCAAATATGCATAAACATTTTTATTTTGTTTAAAAAAAACTTTTTAGTGAAGGTGTTTAAAGAAGATTTTCAACGCATTTATGCAACTACATTTTTTTGTTTTGTTTTCAGATATGGAGAATGCCACCCTCATTTCTTCATCGGTAGTCTTGATGATGCCATTCAAGAATCTCTGGTTGTTAAAGCTACAGATGTGAGAATTTTATATGTGAACAAATAATCTCAAAAAAGTTTTCTCTGCATATTTTCAGTTAAAATTAACCAACTATGCTATCAGAAACTTAACATTACCAACAGTTTTCTAAGACCTGTTGTTTTTTTTTTTCTAGCGCAAACTTTTAGCAGTGTACCTTCATCATGACAGCAGCATTTTTGCCAATGTATTTTGTTCTCAATTATTGTGTGCTGAAGGCATTGTGAATTACCTCAGTGTGCATTTTGTGACTTGGGCCTGGGACTTGACATCTACAGAAAATTCTAAAAGGTATACTGGATATTAATCAATAAAACAGCTCAGTTACATCAAAAACATTCTTTTCAACAAAAGCTGAAATGTTCTGGATTAAAATACAGTTTCTTTAGGGAACATTTAAAAAAGTAATTCAAATTCCAAACAAGTATGTTCATATTACTGAAAATAGTTTTAAAAACATACATTAGGTCTAAAACTGGACCGAATCATATAATATTCCATCTGTGAAATGAAATATCTCAATAATTCTAATAAGTGTCTCAATTTTGGCATCAGAGCCGTTCTTATAGTTTGGGGGCCCTAAGCATAGAGCGTAGGTTGGAGCCCCGGAAGGGGGGCGGGTCTGGGGTTGGAGCTCCCTCGAGCTGAGGAGAAAACACCACCCACCGCTGCGGCACCTCCATTCTGCCTTCATCAATTTTTCTTCTTTCCCATTCCCACGGCCAAGCCCCCCGATTGCCTGTCTGCCACCCCCAAAGCTCCCCCCCTGCTGCTTCCCTCCCCTGCCTCCGAATTCAACTCAGAATGATAAATTTCAGGATGAGGAAAGTAAATTGAGTGACACAGACGGCTGTAGTGCCAGTTAAAAAAAAAACAGGGTTCGAGGGCGCCTCACGAGGGCCCCCTCACGTTCGGCCCCTCACGTTCGAGGCCCTATGCGGATGCGTAGTCAGCGTATGCTTAAGACCGGGCCTGTTGGCATTCCAAAAGATAATGGACTAAGGGATACACCTTTATTGAAAATACTCTATGCTGAAATAAAATAATTTAAATAGAGGCTTATGGTTTTATTGTTAAAAAAATTAATAATAAGATTATTACTTTTGTTCATCATCTTTTCAAAAGAAGGGTGGTTCTTTAATTCAGGCTCTTGAAAATACTAAACCTGTGTGGATCCAATTATGAAACTGTGAATATTAATAAATTCATTGAAATTATTTTTTACTGACAAACCATTGTTTATTGTAGATGCTATAAAAATTATGCAGGAAATAAATCCTTCTTGCTGTTGATTTAAAAAATGTCTCTGTGACATTTAAATTTTCATTTGTCAGATTTGTTCAAGCTGCCACTCGCCACTTTGGCAGTGTAGCGGCAACACAGATGAGGAGTTACAGTGCGGATCAACTGCCTTCTCTCCTGCTTATATCAAGAGCTAAAGCCACAAACGAGGTCATTGATGTAATTCAAGGTTTGTTCCAGTCAGTTATTAATTTTATTGATTTGCAATTCTTCCCATTTGAATCATTTTAATTATCTTAGTTGCTGTTATTGATTTTTACTTTGTATAATTATGGTTTTGTTAATAATCTGTACTACTTTCAATTGAAGGGAAATATAATTTTTAAAAGGGTTCTTGTCATATTTTAAAAATGCCTGTATTTTAATTTATTTTTAAAGATAACCTAATGAGTGTAGAGCTTAATAAACTTGAGCTTTAAATACAGTTTTAGAACATGTAAGTCAAGGTAAAAAAAAAAATTTTTTTTAATTCCGAAAAGTTGTATACAAACATGAACAACAAAAACTTATTTAACTGTGAATGAAACAAATGAACACAATGCTAGCAGTTTTTTTCTTGAATTATATATAGTTTAACTGTGAGAGATATATTACAGATCATGTCTCAGAGCACAGAACTGACATTGTAAGGGATGACTACTAGTACCTTAACTGAAAAAAGCTGACAAATCTTAAGTGTCTGCAGTTGTTAAAATAAACAAATGATTTCTTGTATCAACAGGTCATGTGACTCTAGATGAAATGATGACACGTCTTATCCATGCCGTAGAAGTATTTCAGGAACAGAAACAGGCAGACATCAATGAAGAGGTTAGTCGCATATAAGTGGCTGGAAACCAAATAATAGTATGCACCCAAGGAAAGAAATTAGCATTGAAACAAATTGGAGCTGACTTTTTTTTTGTGGGGATTAAAGACTTTGGAAAGCCATTTTCACTCCTCAAATATAAATTCTATCACTGCTGTGCTAAATTTGATCATAATTTTTAAAGTTTGCATATTTATATCTAAATAGTAATTTTTGAATATAACTTTTTGCTTAGCAATTTATCTATGCTGTTTGTAATTATCTGGTTTACTTTGTCCTCTTATAGAAAGAAAGAGAAGCTAGAGAAAGAATTAAGCAAGAGCAAGATGCGGCTTATCAAGAGTCATTAGCAGCAGATAGGAAAAAGGTAGGAATATGTATTATGTATGTTTTCAGAAGAATTGGAAGTGCACATGAACTTAATAATTATTTAGTTTTAATTTTAACATTATATAGTTCTAATATAATGCTGAATAGAGTTTAAATTGCTTACACTATATATTTTGATTATATCACATCATTTTTGATTAATTTATTTTAATTGTAATTAAAACGGAAAGAACTTAATCTTATGTTAAAGAAATTCTTCGTGCCATACGGTTATGTAAATTCTACAGAATTTTATATTTAAAAAGAGGCTATATTAGTGAATTATATCATTAATTTTATTTTTTCACAGTGCAAGATGATTTGCATTTAATAATCTCTGTTGACAGGCTGAAGCCCAGAAAGTTGAAGATGACAAACGCAGAGAAGAACAAGAACGACAGATTGAAGAACAGAAAAAGTATGAAAATCAAAAGAAGGAAGCAGAACTGATAAAACAGGTTGGTCATGTCACATTGTGTTATTAATGGGGTGATGCATTAAGATCAATTTTCAAATTTTTAGAAGAATTTATTTGAAAACTACCAAACAAATTCAAGGTATGTTGTTAAGTCACATGTTATTCAAACCCATCATCCGTTTTTACCTGCTTTACATGGCAAGTGGTAATTACAGTAAATTATTCTGTGAACTGCTTTTTGGCCAACCAGGAAGGATGTGAGACATGGTATTTTCTTTTTATACATTAGTGCAGTGATTAGGAACCCGTAAGGAATAGATGCAACTCTGTTTTTACAATTGTAATCTAAATGCCATGGATCTCCCAAAATATTTTATAAACAGATATCATTTATACAAATGGCTTCTCAAAAAGTTTGCAGAACCATGCATTAGTGAATCAGATGAAAATATAACAGGTCAAGGAGCTGGAGGTCAGATACTTGGAACTGATTTTTAGTGCACTTGTTGATTAAAACATGATAGTTTTGTTTAGAAACTTCAAATAAATCTTCAGACCATTAAAAAGTGTTCAAAAGCATATATCAAAAGGAAATAAGAAATTATAATACAGTGGAACCTCTCATAACGAGTAATTCCCATAACGAGCAAAAAAAAATTTGAAGAAGTTGCTCCCTTAACGAGCGAAGTTACGCAGAAAGGGGAAGTCCCTTTTTCCCTCACTTCTGCTTGGAAAAAACTTTGGCCAGAGAGTGTTGTTAAATGTGATTTTGAAACAGTACCTGTGGAGTCTACAGTTAACGAGATTGTGTCATTCTCGAGGTGGACAACAACGATATTGAAGAGCTTGTCAAAGAGCACAGTCAAGAGTTGACCACCAAAGAGCTTATGGAGTTCCATCGTTTTTCACAGCAAGAAATTATGGAGGAGAGCTCATTAATGGAGGAGGAAGTAGCAGAGCAACAATCTTCTAGCGCAATAAGAGAAATGCTAAAAGCATGGGAAACTGTTGCATCGTACATTGAGAAGCATCACTCTAATTAGGAGGTGGCTATTCGTGCAACAAATTTATTCAATGATAATGCTGTGACACATTTTCGTCAAATTTTGAAGCGTCGGCAAAAACAAATTTCTTTAGACAGTTTTCTAGTTAAAAACGATTAATTATCTGTCATAAATTCATATTTTTATTTACATTTTTTGTTTCAAATCTAAATTGTATTCCAAGTTGTTACACTCCTTAACAATTCATAAATAATTTAATTTGAATAAATGCTAATAAAATTTGTTGAAAATTTAGTATTTTTTCAGCATGGAACGCATTATCGTATTTTACATCGATTTGTATGTGGAAAATTGTTTCGTTTGACGAGTGTTTCGCTTAACGAGTAAGATTCTGGAACGAATTATGCTCGTTATGAGAGGTTCCACTGTACTTAAATTTATTTTAATACAGAAAATCAAATTTATCATCTTTTTGTTTTTGTTGCTTAAAATAGTAATGTGAGTTTAAATCTTAAGTGAATGTCAACTACATTTCGCCGCCTGCAATTGTTTTTTTGTGTGTGTTATTTTACTTTTCTAACAGGCCATAAGTAAATCCATTGCCAATACAGTTCCTGATGAACCTCCTGAGAGCAGCTTGAGTCGTGTTTGCTCTTTAAGATTTAGAGTTCCTCACGGCCAAATACTCACTAGGAGATTTTTAGCAGAAAACAATCTCGGGGATCTCCTTAATTTCCTCACATCAATGGGCTTTCATAAAGAGGATTACAAAGTTATTACAACATTTCCACGTCGAGATGTAAGTACTTCTTTAAAATTATTTTTATTGGCCTACCGTGGCTCTCTTTTTAGTTTCTACTTCTAACATGGTCTGTGTAATTGATGAATTATTTTATATTAAATTGATTTATGATCTAAAGCAGGGGTCACCAAACGTTTTTCACGGCGGGGCGGACACAGAAAAAAATTACGAGCGCGGGCCAGATAATCATTCTGCACAATACTTGCTAGCCAGAACCAAAGCTCTGGGGAAAAAAGACGAAAAACATAAGTTTAGTATTCCATGTTAATCATGGGTGAGTGGCGTGCTATGCAAAAAAAGCAAACGCAACCAACATATTTATTTACTAAAAAGGTTAGCAAAGAAGGCGACGTTAGCAAAAAGATAGTTACATCAGACCTAGTGCGCACATATTCGAATCTCGCAAACTAAACAGCAAAACAGGTTGGTGAGATTTGTGATACTAACATTTGGCTTTCAAGATATCATCAATGTTTGGTTTGGAATTGCTGCATCCAATCAAAAGAATTTTTTTCAAATGCTCATCAATCTTTCTCGTTCGATGTGTTTATTTCACCTGCTTTATTTTTGAAAAGGTTTGCTCACAGACATAAGTTGTTCCATGTATGCTGCAAACGGATGCCAACTCTTCCTTTCTATGAAATTGGAAGTTTTTAAATGATGTCAATATTTGTTAATTAATTGTTATATAAATACATCTTGATCTTTATTCCCTGTATATTGGCCAGTAAAATATAAATGTGAAGAATTAATGTTTATTACTTTGAATTGGACTATCCTGAATTCAGAGATTATTCTTTGCATTTATGCTATACAAATTTAGAGTTGTCTCACATGTCAGGGAATCATAAATACAAAATACCAAACATTTTATTTCTCCAGCTTTCTAGTATGGATACATCCTACAGCCTAGAGACATTAAAATTGTACCCACAAGAAACATTAATACTTGAAGAACGGTAGGCCAGTGAGATTATTTGCTACATTTTGGGAAGAATGGTGCTCTTTATCAATTTGTATGTACAAGTGTGCAAGAGATTATCAACAGTTCAAGCAGAACAAAAAGACATCAAGTTGAAATAAATTTTCAGTAAAAAAAAATTTGTTTGAGATCTTCACAAGTACCACTATTTATTAACATGGAATTTCTTTAGAAAATTTGATGCGCGCAATTCAAATATAGTTGAGACAGATTTTATTTTCTAATAATTAACAAAAATATTTGCGTTAAACAAAATTGGGCATTATTTAAAAATGCAATAGAAAAAATGTTCATTAGAAAAACCTAACTTACGTTTGATTCTCAGTTTCATTACATTGTTTGGGGCATAAAAGACATTTTTTAAAGCTTTTTTTTTTATTGGCCAGCTATAATTGTCAATGAGGTGGCAAAATATTATCCTCTGTCATAATATTGGGATTCTCATTGGTTAACTGAACTATTGCCTGCATGATGTGATTGCATTGTTATAAAACACATTGTTTAGGCTGGCTAATGGTTCAATACTGAAATGAAGTCTCATGAAATACAAAATCTCTTACTTCTTTTTTTCTATGGAAAAAATTTGTAAGGTCAAGGCTGATGATTAACTTTAGTTCTTCAGGTCTTGTTTTGGCATTGGACAATATATAAAAGTAGTTAAAGAAGTAAGTGTAACAAATAAATCATAACAAGTTTTAAAAAACTGAATATATTTCAGAATTTAGTTATTAATCAAAGCATATAAATATTCATACATGATATTTATATGTTAATTTTTATGCACTTAATTTTGATCATCAGCTTCCTTGGGGAAATTTTAAAAAATTTTTGCCCTAAAAATTAAACAAGCGAAGGCTGCTCTTGCTTGGATAGATGGTTTGTAAGCTAATGCTCAAAAACTCCTCCACATAGTCAGCATTAGTTTACTTGCTTCAAATTTTGTTGTAGCTAAAACTTAGTTAATTAATAGAGATGGTTGAGTATTCTTTATGTCTAACAGCTGTGAAAAGCAATTTACCCATTGAAAATAAAGAAAACTTAATTATATTTTTAATATTAATGAAATATATATGTATTTCATTTTTGATAGAACTTAGTGGCCACGGATGAAGCTAAATTTTTGTGTGAATATCTCAGTCATGTACAGTTGGTTTTTATTATATTTATGCCTACTCTCACTCTCCTCTTTTAATCTCTTAATTCCCACATGAGTGAGATTACTCTTAGACTGCCATAAATGGAAACTGGCTTTTCCCTTTTTGTTAAGAATTATCATTGATGCCAGATTTTCAGCAAAGCAATTTTTATAATTTTTCTAGATATTTAAAAAAAAACTTGTTCCTTTTGAGAAAAAAAAAGCTATGTCTCAGGACATAATTTGTGTAAAATTTTAAGCACGGTACATGATTCATACCGGGTATTTAAGTATGTATATCCATGAGGGATAATACTTTGTCAAAACGTTTATTACTACACATTACAGCCAAAAAAATGTGACTGGTAAGAATATTAAAAAAGCTGTAGTTTCATTTTATTTATTTAAATCCAACATTGTGACAACTGCCTGCCCTCAGGTCACATGATGTACTAATTGACTAAAGCTTGAATTAACACTGTGATAAGTGTTCATATCATCAACAAAATGTCAGATTAAATTTTTAAAAAGCTTTGAATTAACATAAACTTTAGTTTGATTTTGAAAATGAAATAAAAGTGTACAAAATTGTGTAAACATTCCTTTGTTGTTTGTATTTAATTATTTTAAATTCAAGCTATGCATTCTGTTATTGCTTAAAATGTATTGGAAAATTCAGACCTAGTTTTTGCTAAATACTAATAAGTAAAAAGATCTTTAATTCAATTCCAATGAAACATTGAACATTGCTTCAATAGAACTGATCAGCGTTATTACAAAGCCATCTACATATTTTGCTTTCTTTAGAAAAAGTGTTTTTCTTTTCTGACAGTGCCAAGAACTGGTTTGAGATTAAAACCGTTTTTTTCCCTTCAAATTATTGAATTTTTTTTTCTTAATTGCATGGAATTAATCACAGTTTTTGTGCATATTCAGCTTGAATAAACAATTCTTGACTAAATGAGTTAAAATGGCACAGATTAAAATAAAATTATAGTTATAATTGATTTTTTTTAAAATTAAGATATAAGCTGCCAATTATTTATGATTATATATTAAACATCATTTTCATGGGTTGTAAATTAAATTTGGAATACTGTCCTGATACATCAGTATTAAGCTTACTTAAAGTAGTTAAAGAACAAGAACAAAAACTGCAGTAGTTTATTTATTGAACATGTAATGTTAAAACATGTATCCATTTATAATTGTTATTTTCACCAATTAAGTGAATTAAAATTTAATACAAATATGGTTCCTAAATCTTTTTTGGCGAGTAATAAATTGCTTTTGAACCATTATACATTTATAAAAATAAATAAAAAACATTCTTGCAAACAAACATTTATTTTTAAGAGCAGAGAAATAAAAAAAAATCCCAGTAGCATTGCAAAAGGATTATTTAGCTGTGAAGAAATGCCAGTGATTTGATGATTTTTGAGTTGATTGGATCAATATCTTTGATTTCTGTATATTTCTTGCAATAAGTTAAGATTAGATTCACATAATACAACCTTTAATTTATAATAAAACTATTTTAAGAATATTAATGTACCAGTACACCAGTTTAGACAATATCACAGTTTTGTTGCCAAGATTCACCAGGTCCAGACGATATCTTCTCAACATCTTCTCGACAGCTATTTGTAGTAAAAGTCAATTTGTATCTTATAATTGACTGTAAGCAGTACATAACTTTTAATACACATCAATCAAGCTCTCATAGCTTCTTCCTCTTCAACAAGTTTTAAGGCCTCTTTAAATGTTAGTGTTGGTTTTCGATTCTCATCAATATACTGAAATATAATTTTAAAAATTCACAATTACATAAACCATAAAAAAAAATTTGATTATAAAAAAAAGTATGGTCATGTCCTACTGAGTCTAGAGACTTAAGTAATTTAAGAAAAATTTTAATAAGTGAGGAAAAAAGATGTTAGCTATTGCAAAATTTTGGTTCAAATTTGTGGGCCTTCTGGTTAATAGAAAGATTTATCTGCATCCTTCAAAAAAAAAACAACCTATTTAAGTTCTATACATTTGTGATAACATCAGTTACTTTAAATTCATAACATTTGTTCGACAGTAAAGAAATGATCACCTGTTTCACACTGTGACTGCCTCTTTTAGTGCATAGTTATATAATTGATTAATGTCATTTAATAACATTTACACTCAATCACGTTTAAACAATATTTTCCGAGGCTAATGTGTAATTCCAAAGATTTATAGATAAATATGAGATTCAAAATGTACCTTTTTAGTATCTTCCAAAGTTGTGTATTTATAATCATAGCTTAATCCAGCCATACAAGACTGGTATATTCTGCTTTGGATGTCCACAAAGTTTCTGACAAGATTCAGCTGGGCTCTCATCATTTCCTGTAGTGCCAACATGTTAGGGCTGTAGGCTGTCAGAGCTAAAACAAAACAAGGTTAAAGGTTGACAATATTAATCATCCAAGTACTAAAAGTTCTGATATATTATGATTAGTTTGGTGCATCACATCAAGACAATGTTACATTTAGTCCTTCATACTGTTTCGTATTGATACCATTGTCCCTTAAATTTAATAGATACAACTAATTCAGATTTTGAAATAATGTAAGGATCACAGCAAATAAAACAAACTGAATTCACTTGCAAATGGCCAATTATAATGTTGCTACTTTATGCTCCGTGGTGCTCTGTGTTCCTCACAGGGACTTGCAAATTTTTAACAATGGTAAAAGAATATAATTGAGTTGCATTGCAACACAGCATTGAAATAACATATGATGGGATCTGTATACTGAATTATGGATATCAGTAAAAGATATATAACGGTAGCTTCTTCTGAATGGTAAAACTCTGAATTTTATCTTCATTCACGAGTTATTTTTGCGAAGCCAGCCGTAAAAAAAAAGTTATCTAAAAATAAATGTGAAGAAGAAATTGAAAGTGGCTATGTCCAATTAATTTGATTCCAAGATTTGAGAAAATGTGCAACAAACAACTCATCCCACCAACTACAATAAGTTGAATTTTTTCCATTTCATGTTTTATTATCTTTAAGTAAGTGTTTTATTTATTTTTACCTAACCCATAAGCAAAAAAAAATAATCCCTATTTCATGGTATATGGTGAATCAGAAATTGGCATAGGGCAAATGGGAAAACTCAACAGTTAGGGAGCCACATGTCTATGGCATTTACCGTTTGCAAGATGTTGGCATTTGAAAGTATAATTGCCCATTGCATGTGTGAGAGGTAAATGTCAATTTTAAAATTTAAAAAAACATGTTTAGATTATTTTTTTAAAAATAACAGGACTTGTAGACAAATTATTCGTTTTTTTTAAAAATAGTATGTATTAGTGAATTTCTGATTTAGCTAAAAATAAACTATTTAACACTGGTTTTTTCAATCAGATAACCAATCCGAAAGAATTTTAATATGAAGGAGAGAGAGAAAAAAAAGACAGATAATAATCCATGTTTAATTAATACTAGAGGCCTAAATCTGTTGACCATCTGGTAACCCAAGGACCAATGAAAATCTCCCACTTCAACAACTATTTTGTGTTGGTGGCCCAATCAGATAGAGCCAACCATTCTGTGCTTCTATGACATGGAGAGTGTGTGCCAAGAATAATCAATAAACATTAAAATAACTAGATTTTTTTTTCTGTTTGTTATGCTATTGATATTAGCTAACAAGAATGAGAGATGACCCAGGGGTTGTTTAGCAGGTATAACACTTGAAACAATGACTGGCTGTAAAGACTAGGTGTTATATTCACATATTATATTAGGGTAAAGTAAAATGTGATTTAAAAAAACTGGAGTGTTAGAATGCTTAAAAGAACAACTGCATTTCAAAGAAAGTGTTTTTTTGTACAGTGAATGAAGGGATGGGGTGGTAGGCAAACAGAACTGCATAAAAATAGAAATATTTTTAACAGATTCAGTCAAATTAAAAAAGCACAACAGAGTCAGTAGTGCAGAACAGTGACTAATTTTGGTAGAGATACTTTCAAAAGACAAAAACACAAGAGAAATATTAAGATAATAAGATATATTTTAAAAAATTGTCTAATAAAAGACAAGACATTTAGATACACAGCTGATATTTTAATGAAGAACTAGATGATAATAATAAGATAGTTAGATTTTTCATAGTTAACAGGGGATCTTCATATTTTTTTAGAGGGCTGAGTAGTGAATATTTAAGGTGCTGTGAGCCCAGGGGTAAAATTACTTATACTTATTAAGTACTGGTATCAGAAACATGGTAATGTAAGAGTAGGATGGTATTGAATGTTTACTTTTATCACAGTTTCACAAGCCTAGCTTAGAAATAAATAATTATTTATTTCGGCTGGTTGGTTGGTTCCCCCCCCCCCCCCCCGGCTTTAACCCCCTTTTTAATGCACTCCAAACTGTTCCTCGTCACCATGTCAGATCAACTTAGTATTTTATATTTTATCCAGGGGCTTGGGGAGAGGGGATGGAGAGGGCTGTTTGCCTCAGGAGGCAATTTTTACAGAGGGCTGCATGTTCAGTCCACTTCATACACTTGAAATAGTTCATTGGGAGTGCAATCTGGCAACTTGTTAGAATCTATTGCACAGTAAATGCAATAGCAAGGCAACCCCTATTCCCTGTAAAAAAAAATCGGGGTCTTAAACGATTTTATCATTGTTCAACTATCAATATAGAGTGTAGTACGTTCAGATATGCATTGCATTAGTGAGTTGGCTACCAATTTTATGCATTAAACAGCATTTTTTTTTTATTAAGTATTTTATTTTTCAGCATTAAATAAAATTTACTAACCGGTTATCGGTTTCAAAACCAAAAACCAGAAATCCGGCTTTCCTTCAATATCCTTATATTTATATAATTGCAAATTTAAAAAATGTATAAACTTAAAATCCATTTTTTTCAAATAATGATGTACAGAAGTGCCCCACAAAGGATGTATGTGGTGGACACTGTGACTGGGGTCATAAAGAACTAATAGCTTGGCCCAAAAGAATATGAAGAAGCGCTCACTAATCAATGTCTAATATATTAAATACTGAACGCATGCCTTTAGTTCTTAAAGACAACAATTTAGTTTACCACTTTGCGTACTAAAATATTTCCAGGCCATGACCAATACAGATTGGTGCACATCAGAAAATATTTTTAAAGCACTTTGAATGCAGTTAATTTCTATAAGTTTGTTTAAGATATCAAATATAGTAAATAAAAGCTCTCCAACATAGGCTATTGTTTTTCCCATGTAATTTATACAATTCTTACTTTATTTTGTCAGCGTTAAATTTCTAAACTTTTTACTCTATTTCCGCAAAATTGTGTAAAATGATAAAAATAGTGTTTGATCTAGAGTTTATTTTTAAGATGCCCTCACGTTTTATCTGTTATTATTTCTATATTTTGCACTTCATTTTCAAAGCAAAGTCTATACAATATACCGAACAATTTTAATAAGGCAAATAACATATTTTAGAAAACTTTATAATACCGGTACAGGTAAATGAAAACTTTTTTCTCACCCTTATTAATGAGCATAAAGCTTAAAAATTAAAATTTTGACATAATTTTAATCCAATTTAAGAAACAAACAATCATTAACATAATATGGTAGACCAGGAGATGGAGCAAATATATTGGACCCAACAGCCCTGTAAGTGTTGGCAGCAAGCTGGAAACACTGGGCTGGTCACCATTAGAAGAACAGCGATGATTATCCAGGCACTCCATGATGTTCAAGATAAAAAATTGGCTGGTCCACTCCAGCAATAAACAACTCGTCCCTCTCCCCCCTAGACAGTGACGAGGCCATGATAGACAGTCATAATATCAAGAACACAGTACAGGAACTGCTCATTCCTGCCAAAGACAATCAGGGACTGGAACAAGCTTCCAAAGGAACAGTTGAGATGACAACACTTGACACATTTGCATCTATTGCCTCCTGCCTTCCAACCCCCAGTTCCTATACTATAGCTGAGTATCCCTTGCAGTCGCAGCCAGTGAAGTATCCTTTTCAAAACCATGCACAGAAACATTGCGAACCCCATCTACAAACATAGGAGCCAGAATGATCAATACATTGATCGTGGGCCCTCATAATATAGAAGAAGAAGAAAGAAGCGGGTTAGACTGTGATAAAACTTAAATTATATTAAATAAATTGGGTGTGTAGGCCCACACAAATATTTGAGGTCCTCATTTTAAGGTGCGGTTCTGTTTTAAATGGTGACGTAGCTTGTAATTTGCTAAGTACCCTACTGACATATAAACTACATGTATATATGTATTTGTAAATATATTAGTATGTAGTAAAATACATATATATGTATATTCACACATCACGTTTAAGATATTTAAACATATTTAAGATATTAAAACATAAAAATGAAATTATTAAGGTAGCTTGGGATGCTGGACGTTGTGTGCTAGCTTACTAGCTTCCATGATGAATTAGTACTTACTCATGGTGCATTAGTACATTTAATAATTTTTTTCATTTTGTGCCCAGCAATGACCGACATAACATCAGATTCACCGTAAAATGAACTGACATACATTGAGAACCTTCTGTATAGGGTAGTTTTTAGGACATAAAAATTGTACTGAATATTTTGTAAATATTACAGTAAATGATTAGGTATAATTGGTAATGATAATGTTGTAACAATTTTAAAAAAAAACAACCCAGAGAAGATGGGCTTTGAACCAAAACAACACACAACCACTTCCACTGTTTTAAAAGTGTTTTAAATATCATCATTGGGATCTAAAATAGCATTAGATAAATTTATATAATTTATACCTTTATTCTTTTATGGCACACACTTTGTGCTCATAATATCTGTGATCTATCTTTCTGTCCCAGAGACAGGGTAAGATCTTGAGTAAAATTTTGATATATGTACTCAGCTGGTTAGTACTTGTACAGGCCCAAAACTATTTTACTATACCAAGTTCATCAACAAATATTTTTGTTTATTATTTTGTGCCTACAAATGTAAATTATTCAACATTTATTCAAGACTACTTGATGATAAAACACTTCCAAGAAATCTTTAATTTAATGTAATAATGAAAAGATAATAATTTTTGGGATTTTACTAAGTTATTTTTTTTTGTGTTGACATTTCTTTTTACCTTTTTTCTAGATACTGAGCATTAACTACAGAGGAGGAAAAAATAAAATTTAAATATTATTTATAATATAATTGAGTTAATAATCTAGGTCCAGTGTGGGGGTAAGTTATAAAGTGTATTTGGAATTGAGGGAAGGGTGAAAAATACAAGGCTATCAAAATATGTTGGCTACTGAGAAATAGGGTCTGATGGCTGAATTATTTTTAGTTTTATTTACAAGTGGAAAAAAAGTGTAAGGGGTGAGGGCAATCAAAAGGGATCTGATAGGGTGGGAGAAGGTAATGAAGTGAAGGTGGGCTGAGGGGAATAGGGTGTATCAGATGTGGGTGGACTGGAATGAAACAATAACAAATTATTTTTCAAGTCATCTGTAAATTTTTTTAATTGAGCAAATAAATTTATTTTTTTTAAATTAAAAAATTTAAAAAAAAAAATATATGAGTATCCTGACCTTCTAATGCATCTGCACTGACCACATGAGTAGCCACTGGCTTGGGATCAACATACTGAAGGCCATAAGGCCCAGAGATGGCAAATCCCATCTCACTAGTATTCCAGTGGTGTGTGCCACCTTTTTTGTCTGTTGTGGAAATATCAACATGTTTTTCTTCTAAAATGATTTTATGTTCTCTCTTTCTTTTACTTTTACTGGCTTTACTGTGAATAAATAGAAAAAAGTTTTAATTCCTCAAGCATGCAAGAATAAATTCATTGAAAAGAAAAATAACAAGAATACAGAATTAAAATAATATGACACTGAAAATCATGGATATCATTGAAAGCACGGTATCAACAATTGATTTAGAAGGTGTGTATGAGCATTAAGGTGTTTTCCATATTATTTTACTACATTGTTACTCAAATTATAATTATTTTTAGTTCTAAATGTTGGCTAATTAAAAAAAAACATACGAATCATCATGTTTTCTCCTTCCTTTTGTGCCTTGGGAAGTCTTAGAAAGACTATCAGTGAATGTTCTTGATTGATTTGTTGATCTTGACTCAGAATCTGACAAGAATGAATCCGAATAATCTTGATCAGTATCAATGTTGCGCCTTCCTTTTCTTCCTTTACTGTTCTGTTCACTGAAATTTGAAACCAGGGAAGAGGGGGGAGTAAGAATTACATCCATAATAAAGGAAAGAAAATAAGTGACAAAATTTAATTTTTTTAAAACTTATTTTAAAAACAAAGAGGGTTTTCTTTTCAAGAATATATTATAAACTGTAAAATAATTTTTAAAAGCCTCTAATAACAAATGTATATATTTTTGATGATCCTAATTTTGAAAACACTACCTGATACTGCCATTAGACAGATACTGGATTGATTTCTTGGCACTACCTCCAATGTCTGTGACAATTTCAGACTCTGACTGCTTTCGCTGTGTTACCTTTTTCCTGTCATCTTTACCCTCCGTTTTTATTTCTGATTCCTCTGAGATATCCACATCATTAAAAGGCATGGCAACTGAATTTACATCAAGCAGCTCATCCACCATGTGGATACCAAAATTTTCAAACAAACTGGTCTTAGAATTTGACTTCTTTGGAGAAGCTTTAGAAGTTTTTGTTGGTGCTTTGTTATCTCCTTTGGTGAAAGAAGCTTTGAAATTGGAAGCAGCAGGTTTACTAGAAACTTGTTTTCTTTCCTTTCTAGTTGGTGACCTTCTGCCTCGTGGTGTGGGACTTGGTGATGCTGGTGCAAGGCTAGATAAATCCTTGAGGTTTACTTTAAGAAAAAGACAGACAAAACCTTAGAATGATGCCATTGTTTTAGTTTAAGGGAGAGCTATAAAGTGCTGTCCACGTGATATCTAAAAAAAAATATAAATCACTCAACAAACTTTACTAAAGTCCCATGCTTATCCAGATCAATAAAAGGTCATTGTCACATTATCACTTTTCAAAATGACAAAATGAAAAAATATCCCCCAAACTAAAAATTAATTTTTCTTTCCATAAAAATTATGTACAACAGTTCATACACCTTTGTTCTTTAATTACATGTAGTTTAACTTTTATAGGCAGACCTTTAAGTATCTCGCGTTCTCTCTAAATTACATTAACTAGTGACAGTGATTAATTAACTAAACCAGGAAAACATTCAAACCAAAATTCCACATACCGGTATTCTTGTTAATATTAAGACACTAAACTTATGTTCTTTAATGTGACTCTTCTGCTACCTCACTTACAAAAATTCTCATTTGATGCATAATATAAATTAATGTGACCAAGCAAAAGAATAAAATGAACCATGAGATTCATAAAATACTAAATTTTAAAAATAAGTAACCAAGCAAACTTTCTACTGGGCATAGCCGGTCCTTCAGCTGGTAAAAAATTATGACAATTATTGTAAATAATTTTTCACTGCTGAATCCTGCACACTTAAAACTAAGGAGATATGAGATTTTCAAAATCTTATGGTATGTCCAGCATACAACAGTTGTATATGGAAATAGATATTTTGACACTATTGAGGCACTGTCTAGCACACTCTAACTCTTTTTTTGGTTTGGGGGCTTTACTGTGGACATAAAATGGTATAGACAGAGTTAATTCCTTTTTCTATATATTTTCAAACATTGTTTTTGTATTGTTTGATCATTTATGTTTTGTAGCACGCTTATGCAATAAAACATTCCTCTTTTATTTTTAAGGCTTCTATAAAAATGTGCGTTATGCAATTCACCTTAGCAATTGTTCAGTTTTACTTTAAATTACAATTGCATTTATTAATTCATACACATATAGTAATTTGAGTTCATCTTCATTTGATTAATGTTTAAATCTTTAAAAAAATTAAAAAGGCAAAAACAAGAAATTTAAATCTAAAATAGTGCATTGTTCCGAGTATAGGCCAAAGTTTTTCCCCCAATGTAAATCTTTTAAACTAGGGTTGTAGCCTACATTCAGGATGTTGCAACAAAAATTATTTACATTTTGTTAAATAGTTAAAATTTTAAGGGTGTTGATTATAGTCAGAAGAGGCCTATATTTAGAACAATACAGTAATAACAAAAATTATTACTGTGTATAGGATCATCCAAACTGGTTGATTTATTTCGAGCTCTGCTGTCCTCTAGTATCTCACTGTCTATAGAATCTATCAGTTCAGAATCTTGTGACTGAGAACGAGACTGTTTGCCCAAAGGTGATGGAGATCTTTTGAAGGGTGGTGACCTAGATCTCTCAACAGGAGATGAACTTTTCCTTGCTACTTGAGTTTCTGTTTTTTTAATCCATTTTTGATGCTTCTTAGCAACCAGCTTTTTGCGATAAAAATAAATTCTTTTATAAAATGTGATTCATTTTTGCAATAGCTTTAAAAATTATAAAAATAATACTTAAAAAAAATAACTTCAGATCTAAAAAAACACCTTTTATTTAAACAAATTAAAATCAATCAATAACATTTAAGATATGATTAAGATTTATTATAGTACCACACATATTAGAAGGTAGGCCTACTACTTACATTTTTTGGCTGTTTTTTGGAAGAGTCTGATACTGATAAATTGTGTATAAACTCTGCCAAACTTTCCTCTTCTGACGTTAAGTAAACACTACCAAGGGTTCTCACAATTTCATTTTTCTTATTTCCTTCATAAAAAAAAAAGAAAGTAATATAAAATGGGCATTTGACATCAGTCAATATATTATCATTAAAAATGTATATACATTCATCAACAAATTACATTTACCTCTCTGTTTTTCTTCCATTGATGAGCTCTTTTGAGAAAACTGTGGACTGGCAGATCTCAAACTAGTTTTACTTATTCCAGATTTATTGTTCTTTACAAACTTGGACCTATCCTTCCCAAAATTTCTGTCTGAGGAGCCAGGCCTCATATCTATCTCAGATCCTGAGCTGACATCCATTTCGCTGTCTACTGATAATTGTTTGAGAAAACTCTTGCCTTTTGTTTTGTTCATCACATTTTTTGCCTTTACAAGAGTTTTAGTGTTGGATCCCTGTAACTTTTCAGCTGATGAAAAAATATATTAAAAAATCTAATTAAATAATTACATAAACCCAATTATTATATAATTTTAAAAGAAATCAAATGAAAACAGTTTTTTTTTTCAAAATAAAACCAAAGTAAATCACTCCCTTGTTTGAACTTTGCAAACATAATAACAAAAGCCCTTAACTAATTTCACTAAATGCAGAATAACTTAAAAATAATTCTAACCAGCAATCGGTGTATTTTGAGTTTCACTATCTAGCTTCTTTTTTTTGAGAAACTTATTAGTTTTTGGAGTAATGGGAGTCATTTTAGGGCTGGAGGAACGACGGCCTCGGGGAGTGAGAGAGCTCCTGACATCAGCACCACTGGATATAGAGATGTCACCATACTCCTCAAAGTTAACAACTTTTGGTTGCTGTGTCTTTTGAGCTAAATTATTCAAGTAGGACTGAAAAGAAAATAAGACATGTCTATTTTAATCAGTATAAAATAATTTACTGACAGACACAATCATATTCAGTTTATAAGAGTGTAGTGAGTTGGAATTGCTGAGAGGCCTTAATGAGTAGAAGGAATTGTACTTCTAAAAATTTAAGTGTAAATTTTCAAATTTCCTTTTGTTTAAATGTTTTCATTCATTTATTATTAGGCAGTAGATAAAAAGTTAAAACAAATTAAGTTTAATGAATAGGCCTATTTCTAAATCATCAAACAGCAGGTGGCACTCAATGGGGTTATGTTCAGGGTTGCCAACCATCCAAAAATTTATAGACAGTCCGTAAAATGCGCTTGATAAATAATTAGAAGTGTATGCAATGCATGATATTTATATATACAATCTAATTTTCAAGCGATCCAAAAAATAAATCTTAAATTGTATAATGATATTTAACAACAACTTAGTGCAAGAAGACACACTCACTGCAAGTTCATCCTCATCCTTTGATTTTACTGGAACTCTTTCACCCCGAAGTTGGCTGTTCACTTTTTGAAGCAATGACAGGGCATTGCTTCGTCCAGCTGGCATTTTAAGTTTGTGATATATTCTACTTTCCTAATTTATATATGGAAGTTGGAATTCAAAGCTAAATTTAAAAAAATGCAAAAACATAATGTAAATAATAGAACAGAGTTCTCATTGAATTTAAATGATTTTTATTTTATTATAATGTTTTTATAAAAAAATGACAGGGAGCACCTTAAATAAGGATATAAAAATTTGCTGTCTCAATAAAATTATCAGTTGCATATTGAATAAAAAACTGTATCTCTATTAACCCTAAAGGCTACAACAGTGCACCTGTTATTGCTGATATTAACTCAGTTGTTAACTGATATTGTGAAAGATGGGGTAAGTACTGACAAAATTTTGGAAGAAAGCCTCTAAAGTGAAAGGTGGGTTGAGGAAATAAGATAAAAATTTGGAAATAGTCTAAATACAGTAGTGAAATTAAAGGGTCCCAAGGGGGGCTATTGGGCTGGGCAGCACTTTGGTGGAGAGGGAAAATTTTTGTGTTTTTATAATTTTATTTTTAATTGCAAAAATAGTCAAATTTCCTTTAGGAAAAATGAATTACACATTTTTAAATCTATATCTGTATAATAATGCCCAAAATTTTGTCCAAAAGTACATTACTGCCTAGATATGATTTTGCAACTGCAGTTTTGGTTTACTTTTATCAAATTAAATGATAAAATTAGTAAAATGAGTCAATGAATGTGAGTGTTTGTGCACTGTTCAGGTGTAAGAGAGATTTTTGGGGGTAAGAGATTTGGAGAATTCTGACATCATAGTCACATTGTGGTTAAGGGGAGCATAATAAAATATCTAAAGGAGCATAACAAAATTCTGCAATGATTTATCAGGTGGCCAAATAATAAGGGGTAAAAGTAAAAGTAGTAATAAAAACAACCCCTAAAAACTAAGTTTTTTTTTATAAATCCTTTATATGCATTTTTTTTTGTATTTATGTAATTGAATATGATTTATCTCACATTCAATGGTAAACTTCTAGTGAAAAAACATTTCAGATTTCCTTGAATTACCCCTTCAAAAATACATATTATTTTTACTGCATACCCAAATAGGTCACACAAACAAAGCTCATAGCAAGAGCTAAACAAGTAATCTCCACACCAAGACATGTATTTAACAAAGCATTAACATTCTCCACATCTTGAAAAACAGGATAAACTTCTTGAGGGGGGGGGGGTGTAAAAATGCTAAAGAATGTGTTGCTATGTGCCAAGGTTTCAGTTCAATAGGATGACAGGAAGTGGGTCATATAGCATTCCAAAGATTTTTATGTATTTAACAAAGCATTAACATTCTCCACATCTTGAAAAACAGGATGAACTTCTTGAGGGGGGGGGGGTGTAAAAATGCTAAAGAATGTGTTGCTATGTGCCAAGGTTTCAGTTCAATAGGATGACAGGAAGTGGGTCATATAGCATTCCAAAGATTTTGCCACAAACTCACAAACAAAAGTGAAGTTAATATAAAGGACATAAAAATAGTTAAATAGTTCACTGTGGAATAATGGAATTTAAACTTTAAAATGTTATAATAATTATTTCAGTTATGGTAAAATCAAATTTCAGAATCTTAATTTCAATACAAATGAAATAGGTTAGGGTATTTTAATTTTATGAACTGTTTTTTTTAAAGAATAAAACATTTTTCATTTTGTGTGGGCCTTATTGTTCAATTACTGTATCAAAACAAAATTTAACTAGAACCAAAAAATGAGGTGTTCTTCTTTTTAAAAAAATCATTAACATCTGTATAACGGCAATCCATCAATAACCCATTTAAATTTCACTATAAGACTATAAACACCAAATAATGCTGAATAGTATCTGAAAATGATTTTAATATATATATATATAAGAATGAGCTATACTGACGTAACTCCAAAGAACAGAAAAGATATAAGTACGTTCAGATTCCTAAAAACAATCATAGTTATTTTCTATAATTTTACGGAAATCGAATAAATTTAAATGCACAAAAAATATTTGAAATCCGCTTTTATTTTATTAAAAGTTAAAGTTATATTATTATAAATTACAAATACATTTAAAGTATCAACTAAGGAACTATTTTAAGCATTTTATATGTGTTTGAAAGTTATGAAAAAAAAAATAATTAAAAAATCATGATCAAAGAATTACACCGTAATCACATTTATCGAGAAAACCCAAGCATCAGTCATTTTTAGTGCATCTTTTAGTGCGTTGTTAATATTGCGTAATAAAAATTTAAATTAATTTGTTCTTAATAATCACGCAAATGACATCATAGCGCGAATAGACTATTTCATCAAACCTCTTAGGTTTCTTTAAATTTAATAACCGCGCGTGACAAAATTGATAATGTATTTTCTCTTCTTAAAAGTAAAATTAATAAATACAATTGATTGCTTTTTAAATTTTTAATAAAACACACACACAATGTTGCTTTGTATATTTAAAAAGTTTTGCATTGTTTTGTTCCAAAAAATATGCTTTTATTAAATTTATAATGTATTAATATTAAAAAACTAACCTTTAAATATAATTCTAATAAGAAAATGCAGTTTAATTAAATCAGTGCAGCGCAACTCCATAGCTAAATAGTAAATAGCATTCACTAATCCACTTATACCTCATACAAATAAGATCGAACCATATGAAGTGCATGGAAGGGACTAGAATCCGCAGGAAGATTTTCTAAATTTTTAAAAATCTGGATGGGGAAGGGATTGGTCACTTTTCCCCAGGCAGCACAAGATACCTCTCAAAATAAAAAAATGAATTTGATAAATAATTAACTTTCTTGGGTACATTCATATCGGAGGTAGGAAATAGGATGTTTACATAAAGTACATTATTACATGGATGACAATATATTTAAATCCTGTCGTATTACAATTGTCAAAAAAGAGATGTTGCATTCTCTTTTTACTTTTTACAAATATGTGTATGTTTATTTTGCTCAAGACAGCACAAGATAAGTCTCAAAATAAAGGAATGAATTTGATAAATAATTAATTTTCTTCGGTAAATACATGTCGGAGGTAGGAAATAAGATGTGTAAATTCTTAAATGGATGACAACAGAGTTAACTCCTATGGTATTACATTTGGAAAAAAAAGAGATGTCACATTTACTAATTTAGGCTATGCACATAGTACATTTTATCTTTTTTCGGTTTTCTATTTCTATGTCTATGATGACTGTCTATCATACTATTATTCTGATCTTTCTTTTTTAGAGTTAGAGCATGCAACAATAATTATATTGATTTTTTTGTTGTACTGAATGAAGGAAGCATTTCCCAAAACGTTTGAATTTTGTCTAATCATAATTAAAGCTTAAGATATATTGTTTTATTTACACAAATTGTTTGTTTCTCAGTTATTTAGATAGTTGGTTGTTAACCGGAAGTTTATTATTAATTTTGATTTAAACGATAGAGTAGTCTTTTCTTTAAAATTCCGTAATTACGACGACCACCTCCGAACAAGCAATCGTACACTTACGCGGGTCATTCCGAAGCCTAGCGCGTGGTGAAATACCATTGGTCTGTGGAAAAAAATACCGACCAATCGTAACTAGACAGCTGTATAGGTCACGTGGAAACACCGGCTTTATTTATCGTGCATATTCCTCAGCAAGCATAGTACACGAAAAAGAAAGTTGAGATAGTCGATTTGTTAAACCTGGGTTTCTGTTATATGCAACTAAAATGAAGGCCTTTCTGCTTTTAGTTTTAGTAAGTGTCACATTTGCAGACCCTACAGTTTTCTTCAAGGAAGAATTTGCTGATGGTGGTAAGTAAATGGTGCTAATTAAATACTAATAATTTGTTAAACTAACTATATTAGTAATTAGACCTAATAATTAATATTTGTATCATTCTGAGTCAAGAAGTGAGAGGCCTATATTGAGTGGCTTCATTTTATAAAGTATGACTAAGTCACTACGGATTTCGAACGGTATTTGCAAAGATAATATTATTTAATTTGATGATTTAAATGTTGGCTAAATCCCAGATTTGATGAAGCCAATGTTTTTCTGTAACGCTGGTTCTGATAGTCTTTTGTAAGGTAACTCTTAAACTTAAACTAGTCTCACTAAATCTTGCCGACTGCAAATTCTGGCCCGTTGGAAGTATTGGTAACTTAGCCTAACAGTTTACTACAGTGTCACATTCAATGTGCCTGCTCTAGCTTTTGTCACTTTTGATTTGATAGTGTGACTATGTTAGTACTAAGGCAAAGGTTCCAAAGTTAACTATCACCAATACATATGGTCAGGACATGGCCCATATACTCCCACCAAAGATCATTGGTTTGAGGTTAATGAAAAATGACTCACTAGTAGGAACTATGATTTACAGAGGCCATGACCAGTCTATTATTCTCTCATGTTCTTTTATTTTTTTTATTTGCAGCAAAATGGACAGAAAGATGGGTGGAGTCTAAACACAAATCAGATATTGGAAAATTTGAGTTGTCTGCTGGGAAATTTTATGGAGATGAAGAAAGGGACAAGGGTGAGTAAAAGAATTTGTTTAAAAAGAATTGTATAATTTTTAACTGGTTTATTGTTTTTAGGGTTGCCTATTATCTCTGTTATGACATACACATTCTAATAACTTTAAATATATTTTATTCTTTAACCAGATTTGAATTATTAAAATTAATTAAAAATGTATTTGCAGGTTTGAAGACAACTCAGGATGCTAGATTTTATGGGTTATCTGCTAAATTTGACAAGTTCAGCAATGAGGGAAAGACTCTTGTTGTTCAGTTTTCGGTGAAGCATGAACAGAATATCGATTGTGGAGGAGGCTATGTGAAACTGTTCTCAAGTGATCTAGATCAGACTGACATGCATGGAGATTCTCCTTACAATATTATGTTTGGTAAGTTTTCTCTCTTTATAATCTTGTTTATCCTAGCATGTCACTGCAACACAATTTTTTCATAAAGATTTAGTAGCAATTAATGTTTGTTAATTTTTTCTTGGACTTTGTTTTCTAACAGGACCAGATATTTGTGGACCCGGAACCAAAAAAGTTCATGTTATTTTCAACTATAACGGAAAGAACCTGTTAGTCAAAAAGGACATCAGATGCAAGGTATTTAAGATTGTAATTTAGGCAAGATTTGATTGTAATTGAGGCCTCTTGATGTGAAGCATGTCTTTTAAACTTGTTAAAAAAAAATCTTTGTCTTTGAATTAATGAAATATTTCTTTCAATAGGATGATGTCTACACACATGTGTACACATTGATTGTTAAGCCGGATAACACTTATGAGGTCAAAATTGACAATGAGAAGGTTGAGAGTGGAGATTTGGAGTCTGACTGGGATTTCTTGCCTGCAAAGAAGATTCCTGTAAGTCTTTATTTTTACTTGTGTGAAACTTTTTGGGAATGACACTATGTGCATTAAGTTAAATTTGTGTAATATTTTTTTTTTTTTTTTTTTTTTTTTTAAACTGAATTTTACCCCCTTGTAACTCACCTGTTATATTTTACTTTTATTCTTAGGATCCCAATGCCAAAAAGCCAGACGACTGGGATGAGCGTGAGAAAATTGATGATCTGAGTGACACCAAACCAGAAGACTGGGACAAGCCTGAACACATCCCAGAACCTACAGCCAAGAAGCCTGATGACTGGGATGACGAGATGGATGGGGAATGGGAACCACCTATGATTGATAACCCAGAATTTAAGGTTTCATTTCTTTCTAGTCCCAAATTTGTCAAGTTTTAAAGTCTTCCCATTCTTGACTGTAAAAATTATGCTTTTATTTAGGGTACGTATGTCAGTCTAGTTATAACTTCACTTAAACTTTGACAGCCCTAGTTTTAAGTCATTACCTTTTATTGTTTAATTGTTTTGTCACCTCTTCATTCATTCATTCCTCTTCTGCCCTCTCTAGGGAGAGTGGAAACCTAAGCAAATTGACAACCCAGACTACAAGGGTAAGTGGGTTCATCCTGAGATTGACAATCCTGAATACAAACCTGATGATAAGCTGTACAGATATGAAGATTTTGGTGCTATTGGCTTGGACTTGTGGCAGGTCAGTGATCAGTTATCTAGAGAGAATGTTCGTAACAACTATTTCAGAACTCATCCATTTACTTATTCAAAAGGGCGATTTCTAATCTCTCTGTCCTTTTAGCATTATGTTTTTTTGTTTTTTTTTAAATTAAATTTCCAGTCTTGCATGTAGTGATGTATCTTCTACTTCCATCAAAGCGTTTGATATATCTATTGGTTGTGGGTCTTGATATTCTCTCGGATAGTATCCTGTTATTGTACCTCATGTGTAAATATGTATGTTCCTTATAACTTAAGTTAAACTGCATAGTGAGTCTCTTTGTCTTAGGCCTTGTCAAATCTGAAATTCCCTTGAATATTCTCCCTGAACCTTGGGATTTTGCTGCTTTTGGAGTTCTTTAATGTTAATGTATCCGTCTTGTCAGTTTGTTGGTATGTCAAACTTCTACAGATTCTGATGCTGTCCTTAGGGCATTTTATAGTCCACATAGAGTTGATACTGAGGTATTATATTCTTAACTTTTCTCTAATAGGTTATATGATGGTGAAAATCTGATCAGCTGTCCCCATTTCAGACTCAGTTAGCATGATACCTAATGTATTTTTAACTTTATTCCACCTAATGTATTTTTAACTTTTACCTTATTTCAGGTGAAGTCTGGAACCATCTTTGACAACTTCCTAATTACAGATGACGTAGATTATGCTGAACAGTTTGCAAGGGATACATGGGGCAAGTCTAAGGATCTTGAGAAATCAATGAAAGATGCTCAGGATGACGAGGAAAGAAAACAGAGAGAGGAGGAAGAAAAGAAGAGGAAAGATGAGGAGGATTCTACTAAAAAAGATGATGATGATGATGAAGAGCCAGAGGATGAAGGTGAAGATGAGGCAGAGGAAGAATCTGTACCAAAAGATGAATTATAGGCAGCACTGACAAATAGGTTGTTTTCATTATCATTATGCATTAGGGTCTCTCATGTTAGCTTCATTACCTTCACATGTTTGAGTATTAAGTGTCATTTTATTTCATAAGTCTTAGAATGTGATGATTTTGGCAAATTTTGATCCAAACATTAGGTTGAATGGGACTTTTTCTTTAGGACCATGACTGGTTTAAGCCAATTTTCAAAAATTATGTTTCAACAGAGCCCACATTTGTCATAATATATTTGCTCTGAGACACAGCTAAATCACCAGTTAACTTGCTATGTTGCAATTTTTCATGTCCTGTGACTACAATCTTGCATTGTACTTGTGGTCCAATATCTGCTGTATTCCATTGTAGACACATTGGGATGTTTGTCTACTTTTTACTTTATTTTATGTGTGATTGGTGTGACAATTCTACTTTATTTTAAGTGTACTTGGTGTGAAAGCAAGAATGCCAAAAAGGTATGTAAGCTTTGTGTGGGTGATTTTTAAATATATATATTGCAAAACTTCTTTATTAAGGAGTTATTTCCCCCCAAGAGTTGAGTTTTGTTGTCAAGTGAAATAAATGATTGTAAGTGTGATGTCAAAGATGGTGATTACCAGATATCATTATTTGGTATTAAATTAATTTCTTCTTAATTGTTGACTTTGTTCTGTTGATTTACCTGTTTATGATGAGTTCAAGCTTCATTTAGCACATTTCCAGAAAATGGATCAATAAAACTCATGCATTTGTAAATATTCTTTTGCAATGATTTGAGTTCAAAGGTGTGTTGGCTTGTGTAGTAGATATTACCTTCTAATAACTTCTAATAATTATAATCCAAGATTCTCAAACTTGGGCAAGTAAAGACATAAGTACCTAGCTTTCACTATAAATAATGGCAAATTCTTTATAAAAAAAAGTCAACAAAATTTCTGGTAGATTAACATAATTCTACAGTGCAATAATTGGAAGCCTTGGGATTACGTCTGGTGTGGTAACAAACACCATTTACTCTTAAAGCTAGCAAGGTCACACAAACTAAAGATCCTTCACTTGAACTAATTGAAGAAAATAGTTTAACAATATTTTTGGATTTCAGCCACTTCATCAGCAGGGGTGAATTCTTACTCCAGTTCTGGGATAAAAAGATGTACAATTTATTTTATGGCTACAGAAATACTAATGATATTTCTTGTGTTTAAATTATTGTAACATATCTTGGTTAAAAGATAGGTATTGCCCTGAAAAAGCTTTTTGATTTATTTGTATCAAAGAATATTTTTTTGCATAAACACACCCAAGTTGTAGCTAATGTAATTCTAAGAGTTCTAATTAAAATATTAAAACAATTCAAAGTTTTTAAAATCACATTTTATTAACATTTTCAACTAAGGGTTTAATAATTACTGCTCTCAGCATGTTTGAAAAATAATAAAAATATACAATGAAAACACCTGTCTTAAAATACCATATTTTCCAGCATCACCCCCTAGTTTTCCTTTAGGGTTTTGGGCTGTATACCAGCTTATAAGACACCCCCACCTCATTTGAAAAGATTTTTATGGGTTTAAAAGTCCACTTATTATAATACACCAGCATACCGGAAAATAAGGTAATAAAAGCTATTGAAAAAGAACCATAATACTGTATTACAATTATGTATATAGTATAGTTTTTTGTTTGTATTGGGAGGGGAATCTGGAAATTAAAGTTAATTCTTTAAATTAAGAATCAAGGTGAAGATTTTAAAAGTAATTTTTAGTAATATTTTATTGAAAGTTTTAGGGATTGAAAGCTCAGTAAATGGGCAACAGGTGAAATTGAGTTGTTCTGTCAACAACAGTTCAGTCAAGGAGTGAGTTGCCACTGACCTGTGAATGGAAATATATACATCATTACCTGTACTACTATATACATTATATATTACTAACACCATTTGAACTATATATTATTATTACTACCATGGGACTATATATTATAACTATTATTATGAACCTTTTCTCATTGCCTTTACTTCCAGGGCCGAAGGCCATATTTTCCCTTGCTTAGTTTGCTGGCTTGAATTTGAAAATTATAATAATATATGCTACTTTGTTAGGTCTTTAAAAAATGAACCAGTTTTTCAACAAATTTTTTAAAAAAATTCCTAACAGCCAGACTTCACAAAGGTGCCTAACATATGGCTAGGTTCAAACCTCTTTGCACTGAGTAACTACAATAACCACTCTGTAACTCCCGCAGAAAAGGACAGAGAGAACCTTCAAAAGCCAATTCCTTAACTGTCTCGGCTACATAATAAGTGGGAAACTTTTAATGTTAAATTTTAATTAAATTATATAGAAACCACTTACTGGTTCATCAGTTAGAGCAGATGAGACACCAAAGGGATTTATTGCTGGCAATGGCTGTTGAGTAAATAATTTTTTCATTCTAATATAATATAATAATAGAATTTGAGAATTTCATGTTATTTACAAAGGTTTATGTGTAACTTGGAGGGGTCTAAGTCTAAATGTACAGAAACTCATCCATCAGTAAAGTATTATTAAAATGAACGATACTCACAGTTCCATTGGTAGGTTGCAGAGAGGCACTAAAAGCATCAAAAACAGGACTTGGCTAGTGAAATAATATAAAATTATTCATTAAAATTAGTATTATAATATAAATTATAAAAATATATGAGAAAAAGAGTTACTCTTAAGTTAAAGGATAACACATTAAAAAAATCTCTTTTTAAAAAATTCTTTGTGAATCAAACTAATCAAATGGCCCAAAAGCTGTAGGTTGCAACTCCTCTTGCGTTGCCTGACATTATGCCAGGAGTCCATTGAGAACTTAAAAAATATTTGTTGTAGAAATGTAATTTTTCACCTTTCATTTTAAAATGTAAATATTTACATTGGTAAGGCTAGATTCTTATTGGTCACTACACTGTGACTGTGCTCTACAGCTGGCGAAGCAGATACACTGTTGGATCACACTCTTCAGTGAGTAAACATAACGCTCACTTTTGGATCACACTCTTCAGAGAGTAAACATAACGCTCACGGCCAAAGAAAACATACATGGATAAGTTCTAGTAGTTAGTATCATCAACAAAGACAACCATTTATAAAAAGCATTCAAAAAAAATTTGCAACACAATCCATACAGTAGGATTGGAAAAGAGCTTGTGAACTAAAAATAGCTGTTATGCCACAGCACTTATTGAAAATTTGATTACCCTGAGTTAGAGTTAAGCTTTTTGAAGAGTTTCTGCTGTTTAAGACTACGGTACTGAAATTTAACTTGTATTCTCACCATTATATATAACATTGTGAGCCTCTGCCAATAACCAAATAAGATCAAAGCACCCACAAATTCTTAAAGTACACTAATCTCTTTTTAATGAACCCTTCAACCTAATAGCACTAGGTGAGCATCAATAAATACACTTGGGTATTGTCAATTATATTCTGTTATTTTCATTGAGGTAGTGAACTTGTATTAATGTTCCAATTTAAAGATCAGGCCTACTCACCAAACCTACAATATCAGTAAATGTTAACAGATCAAAGTTCCTGGACAGCAGGCAAGTTAATACAGAACAATACAAGCAAACAACGGCTCATTAGGAGATTTCTGTTAAATTTCATAGTTAAAAATATGAATCCCTATTGCCTTTTTAGACCCGATGTCCCATGAAGCAGACATCTTTGCACCTTCTTCAATTTGGAGTAAATTTGAATGCATTGAAGTTTTGTGTCATTGCCTTAGATTTTTAAAGTTCATTGTAAATTTAAAATAACATATGAAGCAATGTAAGGAAAAGAGGAAATATTTCATGTTACAATTAGTGCAAAATTAGCCTGTTAATTTTTCCCCATTTATGTAAAACCAGTTAGTTCTAGGTATTAATATGAGATTACAGGGCATTGTAATAAGAGTAAAAATTCAAGTTCCTTATTTATTTACTTAAAGTGAAAGCATGCAGCAGGAACAATTGACAATTACATTATTCTTACATCTCAGGCTCAAAAACGTAAAAGACTATTGTTTCCAGTGTTAACCAGGGGAAATAATTGATTAAATACTTTAATGCAAATATCACACATATAAAACACTAAATAATTAAATGATATTGAATGTGCTACATATTAAAAGCAATAAAATGCTTTTCTCTACATATTTATGCATATATTAATAATATTAATATATACACAAATATGTAATAATATACATTTCATTTTTATATATTATGTTAATGCCATATTATAGTTCCTTTTGATTATTGAAGCTTTTTAAATATTTAAAAAGAATTAGTTTAATTTTAATTTACAAGTGACAAATTTGTGTTCTAAGATAAGAATTTGGTGCAGTAACATCTACCGGGCTAGCTAAATTTTAAGCTACTGAAAGTAATTCAGTGACAAAACTGAACATGTTAAAAATTTAAATTTATTTCAATTCCAATGTAAAGTTTTCATGTCTAAAATTATAAGAATTCAAGGGATGGATATGAAAAAAAGATTACACAACAAGCGAGGTTATGAGGTAAACAAGTGGGTGCGTAAATCTGATTGGGGGGAAAGAAAAGGTGTTCACAAGCAGAATGTGTTAAAATTGCCAAAGAGTAATAAAAATTATTTTTTAAATAACCATGATTCTTCCCATAACAAAACAACTCTTAACAAGCTTTGCTGAAATATTTAGAACTCAACATTTTGCATTATTTTTACTATTTTTATACTAAATGAAAGAACTGCTTACTTATTAATGCTCTCTTGTTTGTATTTTTTTTGGTCAGAAATGTTCACATCTGCAGCATCAAGAGACAATGAAAAGAAATAAAACATTGTTTGTCTTAGTAGCCTGGTGCTAAACGGTTCTATAGAAATGATGAAACTGTCTATACTTTTTTAAAAGAATTATTAGTAATAATTTAAATGGTAAAAAGCAGGTGAGTGCAGTTATTTCATGCTGGGGTTGTGTAGATACACATTAAAATCGATTGATGCTCAATGTATATATGTTAAATTTTGAATGCCAGTTAAATATTCCATACAGCACCTCTATTTTCATTCCTTATGTGGTCATCAATAAACTACTTACCACACTGCTGCCACCACTTTCTAAATTTGCTCCATGTTCTGATGCACCAAATGCATCCCAGTGGTCTGCTTTACTGGATGAGAAGCCGCTAAAGCTGTCATCAAACGGATCACTGCCAAATTTGGCTACAGCTTTGAACCCGGGTGTTAGATGAAAAGGTAAGTTAAAGGGATCCTTCTCATCTTTGGCAACAAATGATTCTGAAAATGGGTCACTCTCAAAGTGGATATCGGACTTGTTCAGGCTAGTAATATTGTCATGAAATGGATCAGATGCATTAAACATGGGGTCAGCCCCATGAGGCTCACCCTTACATACAAGAGTATTGTTATTTAATGGTGGTGTACATTTACCGGGATCAGCATGTGATATATTGCAAGTTTCTGTATTTAAATAAAAGTCAGGAGATTCCATTTTCTCTTCATCAGGGAAATTTTGAGATTCTATTGTGTTATCACAGACATGAGAAGACTCATAACCAGCTTTGTCTGCAATATTGAAATGATGACCTGCTGATATCAATATAGGCAGGTTTTCTCCAGAGTTTTTTTGATGGGTGGGAGATTGTTGTGACGATGATAATGATGATGACGGTCGAGGTGGTGGAGTAGGAGCAACAACCGGGGATGTTAAATGAGGCGGAAGGGGAGGAGGCGGTTCATCGGGGGA
The DNA here is from genome assembly GCA_964033795.1 of Lymnaea stagnalis. Taxonomy (NCBI): domain Eukaryota; kingdom Metazoa; phylum Mollusca; class Gastropoda; family Lymnaeidae; genus Lymnaea; species Lymnaea stagnalis. Next base: position 33,242 of record CAXITT010000909.1, on the reverse strand, counting down.
GGGTAGCATACATGAATAGTTGGTAGATGAAACAGACAAAATTAACTGTGGAAACGGATGTGGTGCACCTGTAAGCAGTGTGTCTTTACATTTGATATTTGATCGTCTGGGCACTGGCGGATTAACCTGAGTGGAGGATGAAGGGTTTGCCTGCAGAGGTTGAGGTGTGTAAGTATGTGGGTCAGCATAACTGTTAAAAAGTTGTCTCTCTGGAACAGGGGGAGGTGCATCAAGATTTAAGGGATCATTTGAAAGTATTGGACAGCCAGGGGGATCCATTTCTGGGGGATCAGGTAAAGTCTCTGAAGGAGACCCTTCGCTGGTTTCAAAAGAGCTAGGCGGGAAATCTGTTGCAAAAAAATTGGTTTGTTGAAAGGGATCAGGCGAGACAGGATCACTTGCCTGAGCACTAGCCACTACAGCTGGCTTAGGAGAGGATTTCATTTCATTTAATGATTTCCTTTCAGGTGCGTTGGCTTGGACAAACAAATCCTTCGGTGACAAGGCAGCCACCGGAGTTGTCTTCTTAATATCCACTAGGTCTCCGAACAGATCATCTCGTGGAGACTTTGATCGAGCGAGTGCTGAATCTGCAGCAGTGGTGCCACTTGCTTCTGCTCCACTCTCTTTTTTCATGGGTTTCAGAAGGTTGGGTTCCTCCTCAGCAAAAAGACTGGTCATCTGCGGGGCAGCAAACTGTGGAGCAGCAAACTGTGGTGCAAAGGGGTTGCGTATCCCTCCCACTCCTGGCTGTGACATAAAACCGTGCGACACTAAACCCGGCATGAGTCCTGATGTCATCATGTTTCCACCAGGGGGAGCTCCAAATTGAGGGGCCATGCCCCCGGATCCAAACATATTGGGTGCAGCCCCAAATCCAGGGGCTGGCTGGACACGCTGCTGTGCCCCAGTGTTAAATGGATCATTTCCAAATGGGTCTCTGTTCACTGGTAGACTGCCACCGCCCATCACATTCTGAGTAAAACAGTCAAATATTAAATTAAGTTGTAGGCTGAAGCAAATTTGTAAATGCATGATTTATAAGTCATTGCCAATATAACTTATCATCAATGACAGAATGAGCTTTGTCAGCACCCATATTTGTTTGGACATAAGGGTACACCGTTTAAAATCCTGGCCATAAGGGCCTTATGATAAGGCCCTCTTTATATTCCTATTAAATTAAAGCCTCCTTTATGTTCCTATTAAATTGAGGCCCCCTTTATATATTTAAAAAAAAAGCAGAAGACTGTGTTATGAGGTCAGCTTGAATTGACAGTCTATTGGGGGGGGGGGGGTATTTTTGTTGTACTTTTTTACACATGTACTATATGACATTGAGATATGCATAATGATACATGTGGTGGCCTGACATGAACATCATGTTGTGTAGTAATGTGCCTACATGTACAGCAGTGACACATGTCCAGTGTGTCTTGAAAAAGTCTGCCCCAATTTTGTGGCTGAGCAGTTCATCAGACTTGCCAACAGTTTATGTATAGTCCACCAAAACACAACAATAAGGAAGATCCTAATTCAGACCTGTTTACTCTTACGATTTTGGCATACACTGTACGATTTTTAGGTGTATGCATTATATATATTGTATGTTTATTTTTTTACTATTAAGATAATGTATTGAACGATTTTGAGATGATATTGTACGATTTTTAAGAGTCTGGGGGTAAACAGGTCTGCTAATTAAGCTCCACAGAGTATAACATCACAATAAAAGTATCAGTGGAATCAATTGTCTTTTTTTTGTTGTTGTTGCTCATGCAAAACATCTACATTAAATGTATGAAAATTGCTAAATTTAAAAAAAATAGTATGGTTTTTCAAATGATGTTTTCTCATTCACATCAGTAATAGGGGCCCTGATTAAGCTTTAGGGGCCCTGATTAAGCTTGCTTCTTTTAAATAAACCAGTTCTAATTCACATCAGTAATAGGGGCCCTGATTAAGCTTGCTTCTTTTAAATAAACCAGTTCTAATTCACATCAGTAATAGGGGCCCTGATTAAGCTTGCTTCTTTTAAATAAACCAGTTCTAATTCACATCAGTAATAGAGGCCCTGATTAAGCTTGCTTCTTTTAAATAAACCAGTTCTAATTCACATCAGTAATAGGGGCCCTGATTAAGCTTGCTACTTTTAAATAAACCAGTGAAAATGCTCACAAAGCGTGGAGCGCCCATGAAGCCCGTCTGCATCTGGAAAGGACTTGAAAAGGGTGTCTGTGGTGTAGAAGAGAATGGGCCAGTTTGTAGCCCTGCCAAATCTCCTAAAGCAGATGAAGCAGGGGAGACAGCTGCCAAGCAAACAAAAATAACAAGTCATTTCCCAAAACACCATTTCCGTTACAGATTTAAAATAAATATCCATTTTATTTGTAACCGCAACAATAAACCACACAAGTCTTGTTTTTTAATAAATATAATTTTGATGATGTCAGTCAATAGGTGTTACCATTTTAAAGGCTTCCCCAACCGTTGCACAGATGCCAGTATATGGATGCAGCAACGTACACTACCAGAACCAGAACATGTTTCAAATAAATAAAATAGCATAAGTTTGAGAAGAATCTTGGATTATATTTAAGCTTTTAGAAGTCAATATCTAATGTCAAAACACTTACGGCTTGGTGCAGCGTTTGATGACAGTCCCCAGGGATCAACAATGGAAGCAGTCCCTGCAGATGAGGGTGTAGCCAAATTGGCTAACTGTGATGTTAGTGATGGTGAGGGTGATGTTGGGGAAAATAAAGAGTCACTTGTGAGGGAATCGAATTCCAAATTCTTGATCTGCTCTATATCCTGGTAAGAAAAAAAATGAGATAGCTAATTTAAATTCCAAGATATCTAAAAATAACTAAACTTCCATCAGGTGAGCCTTGCTGCAAGAAGCTCTTCTTAGATGCCAAAAGATAGCATTTTATGAATAACAAGGGCAGATCACATTAATGGCCATAATAATCTATAGATCAATACACAATTTCTGATGATATATTCCTATTCAATGACATAAAACTAATAAAAGAAAAACTTCCAAATTAGGTTTTAATTCTTTGCAAAAAGTTATTTCTTTAAAGTTTTATGAGTCATCAAGAAACAAAAATAAAATGTACACTGGAAGGGTAGTTACAATTTGTATATTTCTTTAAAAATACTTAATTATCCCCTTGCACAAATCAGAAAACAAAAATACATGTAAAATAGAATAACACACACGTTTAATTCCAGTTTTAATCAAATTTTACAATGCAAAAACTTTCTTACTTGACTGTATTCATTGTTATCTGAGGTCTTAACTAAACCAGAAGCAGGTTAGCTATAAAGATGAGCCTAAGAAACACTAGCTTGTAGAAACTTTGGTGATGCCAAGTATTGAGGTGTAAGATATTGGGACAGGCTCTGCTTGACTTAAGTTTTATCAAATAAAACCAAGAAAATTGCAGTAATGGGTTGCATACTTGGCAGGCAAGTTAGAACAAGTAAAGACGGTGAACTAAACAATTCATGGGCAGGAGACAAACATCAAATTTAGTCATTAGTATCCAAACTGCAGAAATGCCAATGAAATCTGGGCAGCATTAAATTTTAATAATTAAACGACTGCATTCAAGTTCAAGCTAAGTAAATGAAATAGCAAAACAAGGAATGTGGAAGCTTGAATTTAAGGACAAGATACAAGTTTACTGTGCTCTGTTCCTTGTGATATTTTCATTTGTCCTGTGCGTTGAGGAAGGCTCTATGCCGAAACGTTCGGATCTTATTGCCTTGTCCTTAAATTCAAGCTTCCACATTCCTCGTTTTGCTATTTCTTTAATGTTTAAAAGGTTTTTATTCTGGTACAACAATTTGAAGGTGAACGAATCAAAACCAGAAATTCATTGTTACTGTTACTGGTTATTTTAAATCCTTTATTAAAATATTTCTGAGCAAGCATTTAAAGTTTTACATCCATTTGATTCTACATATCTAAGCAAGAGGGAATTTCGGTTGTTTCTTCATCTCAAGAAAAAGATCAAGAAGCAGATTTTAAGTTCAAAATGATATAAGCCTAGATGCAAGTACTGAAATTGCAATCGTATTATCAGTCACCGAGATGCAAGTACTGAAATTAAAATCATATTATCTGAATTATATCCTGAAAAATTTACTTTTATATTATCTTAATAGCATGTATCTTTATGCATATGTATAAGTACCATGAGTTGTATGGCTATATAATAAAAGGGGTTCACAAGACAATTTTGGTAAAAAATGGTTTAATAATTGAACTTTTTTTTTTTAAGGCAGAGAAAACACCCACTTTAAGAATATGATCCGCCTGGTCTTCAAGGTCAAGTAAGTTGGCAACCTGCTCTGCCTGGGTTGGTGGGTTCACTGGAGCATTGTTGGTTGGCACCTGCATGGTAACTTATGCATTACATTCTATGCAATAACAGATGGTACCAGAAGATTTAAAAGCAAAAAAAAATTTTTTTTAAATGCTGCAATGTATGAATACTCAGATGTAATCTAACATTCTCATATGACAATCAATCTATTAACCATCCATTAACTACTAAGGCCTCAGTATTCAAACCAACAGAAATCTATATCATGCTTAAAATTGCATGCAATAATTATTTAAGAAATTAATAATTTTTTTTATGGTGATTAAATAAGCATCAAAAGCAAATTGAAAAGTTACTTTAGCAATAATTATTGCCTTTCTTCTTTAAAAAAAAATTATTAAAAAGTACATCATTTTTTTTCCACTTTTTTCTGAGTTTAGCAGTGGCTCTTCAAAGTGGGTAAAAATGACCAAAATTGGCCTTAGAAACAAAAACACTAAAATTGGATGATTTATTTAAAGAGAGAATAATTCTTAGAAACTAAAACGAAAAATTAATTTTGCCTTATATATGCAGACCTGTTTACCCTCATAGTCCTAAAATGTACCATTCGTCTAAAAATCATAAAATTCAGTACCGGTATCCTAATAAAAAAATTAATTAACCTACAGCATGTATAAGGTAAACAAAAACTGCTTGCATCTCATGTCTAGTGGAATCGAGTTAAGCTGGTGTCAAAAAAGGAACCTTATAAAGTAGATATTACAGTCTCATTACTATCAAAAGCTGTAAATGGGTGGAAGGAAGTCGGCCTATTAAAAATTGTACAGCTGTTTTGTGCATTCTAAAAATAGATTTCAAAGGTCCTCTCAGATCCTATAAAATATGTTGAAATCTAATGTTGCTGCTCCGAACATTTGAGAATGGATCCTCTAGTTTTCTCCATTTCTGCACTCATAGCGGTTAACTATAAGAAATTACTTTCACACCATTATGTAATTGTCACAAAATTATGTCACACAGTGCATAGGCCAACAAACGCGAGGGCCATCTATTTGTGGTATATAAAAAAAAAAAAATTCAAACACCCCCCCCCCCCGTTGTTTGGGTGCTTTTTTTATTACAGAAAACCCCCCCCCCCCCCCTTTTCTTTATGAGTTCCTGCGGCTTGTTCACGGGCTCACAGAGAAATATTTTTTAAAAAATTAATTTTCACTTTTAATCAATTATAACATCTAGCGGTCGTGGTGCAAATAGTAACTCATTTGAGTAACTACTGTTTGCAGTTTCTAGATGGAGCTTAGTGACCTACATACGTGTTATATTTATTTTTATCCAACTATTTATTTCATTTTATTTATGTTTTTGATATTTTGAGGTGTATTTGTAAGAATTTAACACAGGGAGCCTGGTGAAAACCTAAATTTGGCCTAGGTGCCGGGAAACGAAAATTTTAGAACCACTGGCATAACCCAACCAAACATATTTCACATGCATGTTGCACATTTGTGGGATATATTTTGCTGTAATACCTTAATACTGAGTACTATCTGAGTATATCTAGCGACTTCATTTATGAAAATACATGGCAACATTATGACAATAATCCCTACAAAACATTGTGTGATATGTTTACAGCATTCGAGATATAAATATGCTATTTATGGACTTTCGGAGTAACAGGATGAATATTGTAGAATTTTTAAATAGTGTACATACTTTCTGCTGAGACAGCGTAAGCAAAGTCTTAAATATTGACATACACCTCAGTGTATACCTTAAATATTGACATACACCTCAGTGTATACGTGCTATAAAGATGGCCCTGGATTTACTAAAATTGTCACTAGGGCAACTGCGCTAATATTACTGTTGTCATGTCTAGCGAATGTATTATGAAAACACAAAGCAACTGTGTGACCATCACTATTATCATTACCAAAATTTGGCTGAGTTCATTTTTTAGACCCCAATCCTTCCGACACAGCCGTGCACAAAATCTCCTAAAGCAATACCTATCCATTCCTCTTTCAGGGCAAAAGTTATATAATTATAGATGGTTCCCAACCAATCGTATTTCTCAATTAATTCACTGCTGGATGTAGAGTGCAAAAGTTAAAACTAAAAACTGAAAATGTACTTAGAATTTTTTTTTTTATCTTGGAAAAACTTCGGAATGTATATATTTTTAACCCGGTCTCTTAAAATCCTAGTCCTGACAGGTCTTTGCATACAATCATATAAGAGATCTTAAAATCTTATATTGTACACCAAAATCGTAAGAGTAAACAGGTCTGTATATGCATCATGCATGTAAAGATATACAATGACAGATTTCAAGAGACACAACATTTTTAGCGATTCATTCCATGGCTATTGTTACAGAGGTCATGACAAAAGCTTTAGATCACTAATTATTTAAAGTGAATTTAAAAAAGAAATAAGAAATATAAAGTTTTCTACACACTGGCATTTGGCAAGAATTAAGGCAATCATTGAAACTTATAATGTGATATCATACCTGATAAATATTTTCTCCATCAGCATTCGCTTTCTCCAGAGGGGCCTATGAGAAAATTTAAAGTATTTGCTATGATTGATCTTTTAAAGTCAACTTGGCTATATTATTTAAAAATATATAAAGAAATCAGAGTTTGGCAAATTAAATGACAAAGTTATGATCCCCTGAATTAGAAAAAAATTAATAAATAAATTAAGTATGTCATATATAAAAAAAGTTTAGCATTAAGAGGCTTAATTCATTCCTGCCATACATCATAACTTATGACATTGCTTTGTTTGAAACTAAATCATGAGACACTTGAATGTCACAGAAACAATTATATTTTGTCTGGAAAAATTAGAAGACCAAAGCCATGACCAGTTAGACCAGATTGAAAAGTACATTTCTGATACCTGCCCATTCCCCGAGGTAGACCCATCCCCCGAGGGCTGTAAGTTTCCCTCATTGTTGTTTTGAGCAATTTCTCCTGTCTCTAAATTCTCTTTGGCTTCATCCATCTCCTTCTTTTTCATCTCATAAACCACCTGAAACAGGTCCCTCAAGGCCAAGACCAACTGTTCAGCCTAAAATAGTCAAAGGAGGAAAGTAAAATAAACCTTTAATTACAAAAAAGCTAGCCATTAGAGTAACTGGATGTTGAACAATAGTGTATCCTAGGTGCTAGAAAGCTTTCCAGGCACAAATAGGATAGCAAGCCGCCTTTGTACTCATGGTTGAAATTAACCTTGGTCATCTTCGCATGCGAAGAACGAACAACAAGAATCAACATTAAAATAGGTAGTGTGCTCATCCTAATGAAATTTAGATACTGTGATGGTTGAAATGTCATTGATAAAAAGTTGCAGCCCCATCCTGATTTCATTGCTCAACAATTGTCAAAATACAAAATTCGAAGGTATGAAAGTTTTTAATATGACAGGAGATTTTGAAATCAAAACAAATGAATGGGAATAATAAAGGTCACTTTTTTTCTGAACCAAAAATAAAAAAAAAATTAATTACCACACACAAAAGGATGCTAAAAAATTCACTTATTGAAATTGCCATGACACACATTTCCAATAAATGTTTAAGGACTTAATTAAACATAACCAATATTTTATGAAAGCAACTAATATATTTAAGGACTTAATTAAACATAACCAATATTTTATGAAAGCAACTAATATATTTCTATGTAGGCCAATAAAACCCATAATTGTTTTAAAATTTAATTTCTACAACCAATAATTTGTCTTTTTAAAAATATCCCAAATTACCATTGCATTCATAATAAAAAAATTCAATTTAAAAAAAAACAACTTTCTATTGAAGACAAGTTTAAATGAGTTTAAACGCACTGAACAGTAGAAAATAATTTTCTTAAAATTCATTACGCTAAGAAAGTATGTGCAGCATTGAGAAGCACTCTATGTAGCCAAAGGATTCCCATTCAATGTAGAAGAATCTTAGATATATTTTTTTTTCTTCGTATTTTTTGAAAATATTTTCTGCACATTTCTTTGCATAATGAATTTGAAAAAAATGTTAATATGAGTTTTAAAACCAAGAGGTTCAAATAGAAAAGATGAGAACAATTATTTGTTGAGGTGCTTACAGCTGATGCTGTCTTGATGGCATAAAACTTGTGGGTTCCATCCTCTTCTCCATAAATATAGCCAAAAGCTCTGTTATCTGTAGTATCTCGAGATATGAAGGAGATCCGGTGGACAGCATGTGTATGTAATACTATCTGAAAATTAAAAGGTTTTCAGTAAATATATCTTTAAAATTTTAACTATGACTTTTTTAACCAATTGATAAGCTTACACTTTTTAATTTAAAACGAACAGTTTAATTATTTCAAAACATCCATTTAATTACATATTGTAAAAAATTGTTACCCTCTAAAAACATTTCCCTCTTTTTATATCCTTTCTTACATCTTTAAGATAGTTGAAATATTAATATTCTAAGGCTTATTTCATTTGATCCAAATGTGTCTTTCCCCAATCAGCAGGAACATGCCACCTAGTATCTATTTGAATTAAGGTCTCAAGCAAGGGTTTTTATATGGTTTTTCCAAAACATGAAAAATTAACATTTTTGGACAGTATCTGCTTATTCTAAAATCAGATTTTCTACATGGATAATTGTGTTAAAAGGTAAGGGACTACTGGTCTAGACACAAGCCTACCAAATCTTGTTCCTTTTCTGTTCTTTCAGTTACCTCTCCTGGTTTTGGACTCTTAGGTTCACCTTTTTTCTTAGTGTGGTTTAAGCTCTGTGAATGGGTGGAAGTCAGGAACAAGGGTACAATGGGTGGGCAGGGGTGTGGATGGCATACAAACATCCAAGAGGTTTTTGATTACAGTAAAATGGGGATGGGGTAATAGCAGGTAAATAAAAATAAAATAGTTATTAATTTTAAAGCAAATTAAATAGTGATATCCAAATATTCAAAACAAATAATCCTATCCTTGTTAAAAAAATAATTATTGGATTTAACTTTAAAAAATTATTTTTTCAGCACAGATCATTGTCAAATGAATTGGGGCATAATATGCTTTTAAGTTGCAATAAGTTTTCAGATGAAAATGAGATCTAGATCAACATAAAAAATCATTAAGAAAGCACAGAAAACCATTTAACTTGAGTTTTTTTATTTCTTGGTTAAAAACATATCTTCGTTGGAAATAAAAATGAAATGTGTCACAAAAGATATTATTTTCATTCTGATCTAGTGCCCACATGAGTATGAGCCCTAAACCTTCAGTCAGATGCTTTGGGAACAAAACAGTATTTTTTTTCAGGAGAGAGAAATTTTAAAAAAGGGTTAAATGACATGGATATAGGTTGGAATACATCACAGCATATAATAAAATTCATTTGTAATTTTACAAACTTTAAATAGTGTTTCTCAAACTGTGTTAATGGGGTCCATTTTTTAAATGCACTTTTATTCTGCTTTTCAATTCAAGTTGTGAGTTTTTTCTCTCCGTGACTATGATCTATAAACATCGTTAGTGTAGAGGATTTTTAACTCACTTTGAAAAACACTACCTGGGAGAAAGCATTTGAATGAGCAGTGGTTGAGTTTTTACAACTAATTTCTTAAACAATCTTAGAATCCCAAAACATGTTGTTGAAAAAAGTCTTGTACACTTTCAGCACTCACATGCTCTCTGTACTCCACAGCAGGTTTTAAGGTCAAGCTTTGTCTATGATCCCCTGAGGGCTGGGACAATTTTAACACATACATTTTACTTATTAAAGTCACTTTAGCAGGAGTTGGTTTCATATTTAAATGAATTATGGCTAAACACCCCTACTTTTTGCTATAGTAACATATTATATATCCACATAAATAAGGTAAAACTATTATGAATTTTAATAACATTCTTTGCTGTTTCAGTATAACGGTAAAAAAATGCTATGCACTTAAAACAACTGATACTTACAAAGCAAAAGGCTTGTAGGATGAGGTTTCTAGTCCTTAAACAAGTGACAAAACTACAACAAAAAGAAAAGAATAATTCTCACCAAAGAAATTGCGTCAATTATTTTGAGTCCTTCAAGTGTGACCTGAACAAAGATCTTTTGCTTGTGCTGGCCAGATATTTTGACAGAGTTCTTCAGTTTTGTTATTGTTTCCTGGCACATCTGATCCCCCCGAGCCTCAGGTACATTCTCTATTCCTATAAGTTTGGCTTTGTAGCTTAGACCATTGCCAGCAAATCTGGCTGGGTCATTGGGACTAAGAACTGAAATAAAATTTAAAATGTAACAAATAAAAATAAAACTTTTATATATTGTAAGGATATCCTAAATTAAGTGAAAAACACAACAAAAAAAATATCAAAAAAAGAAAATACCCTATGTTATGAAATACTTTAGCATAGATTCAATTCATGTGTATCAATGTTTTATGATAAAAAAAATCCTCAAACATTAACAATTGTTGCCAAACAGAATTAACAAATGGGCCACACAACGATATGTGATGTTCTTTTATGAAGCACCAATATGGACTATAACTGAGATGATGCCTTGACTTTTCTTAACTGCATTCACTTCTCATGATACATTAAAATGTAATGCTAATTTTAAATCCTACAAAAATTTAATTGAAAAAGTAGTGGCTTCAATAAATATAATATAGATAAATACCTACCTTTCTTTCCTCTTGCTGCCATAGTTCACAAAAACAACTTTCTACAAAAGATTCTGTTAAGGAAAAAATAAGGAAAAAAAAAAAAGTAAATTATTATATAAACATTTAAAAGTTGTCTTGGTTGGCCTAATGCAAATAAAACATCTTGATTCTGGTCAAGTAAGACAGCAAATAAAGTTGAGAGCAAAACCTAGTCATACTTATAGAAGCTGAAGAAAAAGGGATGAGATTAAGTCTAAGAAAGAGTTCTCCAAATCTCTTATAAAAATATATATATATATATATATATTGTTAGTGGCGTGGCTGCTTCCTATTCACAACAGTCCCACCCCCTACTCACCATATTAAATATTAATTGTACTGAGTGAAAAAAAAAAATCTGTTTTAGCAGCAAGCGTAATGTGTGATGGTTGAACTCAGGTAAAAAGGTAGACTTTTTTCGGAGGTGATTATTATATTAATTAATAAAGAGCCACGATCATGGTGTAGGACTGTCTGTAAGTCTATTGCTTAAAGGCTGGCAGTTAGGATGTAGGACTGTCTAAAGGTCAGAATATATTAGAGAAAATGAGAATGTTAACATTTTTTGGTAACATTTGGACCCACCTGGCATTTTCTCAAAATACCCCAACCTGGTGTAAAAAAAAATGCACCTGGTTAAGCCCTAGTTTATTATATTTTGTTAGAATAAAATTTTACATCTGAAATAGTTTACCTCAAAAAACATTTAAAAGGAATGCTCTACTGATGATACTTAAAAAAAAGGATCAAACAAGTATAAAATATATATATATATATTCTGATACAACACTATCACAAATCCACTAAAATTAGTCCAACTTTAACACAAGATAGATAACCAAAAGGTATTGAAAAATCCACTATTTAAAAATGAAATCACCTAACTTCCTACTTAAAAAAAAGAGCCAAATTAGCACATTGTGTGGGGTTTCACTGTATTTAAACAGGACACAGAAGATTAAAACATCTGATCATTACTAAAAAAATGTTAGCCTCAAATAAAACTGACTATTAATCCACTTCAGCTTCATTCAATTTTTTTTTAAATGTTTAATTATTATGAATTTATCTCACATAAAAATCACATATCATACTAACCTAGAGAAACAGCAACTCAGTTTTGGCTATAGACCCAAAATTATAGGGAGATAATCTTTAATAATAAATGGTATGCAAAAATATCTGGCCCAAATGAAGTAATAAGAACATATCTAGATTGATACACCCTGAGAAGATAACTAACTTTTATCTCAGCAATACAATAAATGTGCTACACAATATGGTCTGAAAGATTTATCAGGTAATATGAGTAATCACTGATTGATGCAGCTAATTATCTTTTTTTTTATACTGAATAAAATCAAAATCTATCACATATCATTTATCTCAGTTTTGGACTTTTGAGTTCAGTATAGATAAATCATTTAGCCTAAAAGATCACTTAGATCAGGTGTCCTCAAACTATGGCCCATAGGCCAAATCTGGCCTGCCAGGCCCCCAGAGGGGTACCAGTTAGAAGTGACAGATATAGAACAGGACATTGCTCATCTCATTAGCCTAAAGCAGGCACACACTTTTCATTGAAATAATAACAAGTTCATGTTGATTTTCTTCATTTTAATTATGGTAGTGTTTTTTTCTGTGCAGTGTGCATAGGAATTCATTCATATTTTGCAAACTATGTTCCAGCCTGATCTGAGGGAAAGGCACCCTCTTTAGAAAGTTTTATTGAGGACCCCTGATGAAGATAATATTCTTTATTTTAATTAGTGAAAGACCAATAACAAAGAATATGAATTAACAAGTGCAAACATGCATGCTGCAGATAATTACAGTCCAGTGTTTGAACTCGATCACTTAATTTATTACAAACCACTATGAAATTGTTAGGCTCTCTTTTATAATTATATAGATGCTGATACTGAAAGGCTTCATTGTAACTTATAAGCAATATATTTAAGCTCACAATGTCTTGCAACATTAGTTTAAGGGGAGCCACTACTCCATAAGCTTGTTGTTTTTTAAAAAATATTAACACAAAGTGAAGTGAAAAACAGATTTTGAAGAGACATTATTTAAAAAGGCTTATGAAAAATGATTTCATTGAAATATATTTTCAACACCCTTATATGCCACTATCAATTACATAAAGCCCTATTCTGGGTTAGTTTAGTGTCGATGAAAATTAATGTTGCAAAAGTGTTTTCAGAACTACAGGTTAAGAATAAGCATTAGTTACATGATAAAATTTAATAATTGAATGGCCTAAAATTAAAATCTTCTAAAATTATGTTTATGACATGGAGCAAAAAAACGGTATATGCCCCATAAGCCATGATATGGCTAAGTCTGATAAAATTCTTATTTAAATCTTTTAATTTTAAAAAATTCGGTACTTCAATTTTAATTCACCGCAAAAATTATCATTATTCATTTTTCCAATAAAACAAATGTTCTTTAGAATAAAAACGTTTAATTCAATGAAAAAATTATTGTACATTATACATTATTTCTCATTTCCATTAAAACACTTCACACTTTCAATAAAACAAATGTTCTTTTGCATTAAAACATATTTACGTCCTTTAAAGTCCTCCGCTACTGTGGTGGCCAAATTTGAACAATATCATCTAGAATGGCGCTGAATAGATTCAAAACATTTGCTTTAACACGTCAACGCAAAATGAACCCACACATATAAGAAGCAAGTATATGTCTGTGTGTGCCATTGTTTTTCTCTTTTGCCAATTTCCACGTATGTTTGATGCGTTGAGTTTTGGCATTCCGTTAACTTTGTGGTTGTTAGCACATCATCTGACAGCATGTATAATACAGTGTTGTTGTAGAAACAAGATACAACTGACTTCATTGTGAACTAATGCAGAAATTGTCAAAGAATTCATGGTGTATACAGAAGCAGTTGTATTTGTTAAACCGGATATAACTGCATAGACGTAAAATAGCAGTAATGATAATTTTTGCGGTGAATTAAAATTGAAGTACCAAAAATTCAAATAATAATTTAAAAAACATGTAAATAATACCTTTTCTTGAATGAAAACTTTGTAAAACATGAAATATTAGATGAATTGTATCAGTGAGCCTATGCATCCTAAAGAGGAAGCATTATTTAAATTACAATCCTTAATTTAAGGCTAGCTTATGCAACATTTCAGAATATTAAAACATGTGAATCAAATGGACAACTGTTGTGTAGTCAAATTTGCAAGAAAACTGATTAAATATGAGATTTATGCTCTTAAAATTAACCATCAAGACAACTGGTAAATTTACAAATTTAAAAAAAAAAAATTTTTTTTTTGTTGAGGTGAATTAAAATTGAAGTACAGTGTATGTCATAATTATTAGGTTTACCATAATTCTAAGGGTTGACACTGGGGTGAAAGAGAGTATATGATTCAGTAATTAATATTTTGCATAATTCTAATGTTCTTAGAAACAAACATATACTTTTAATGTAAAAGCTTAGAAGGAAATGAATTTTTGTAATCTTAAGTAAAATGACTGTAGCTTCTATCCACCTGGCTCTTTATCATGAAAATGGGTTGGCCATGACCACACCTGAACACATACTAAGAGACCCTAAATTTACACATAAAGCTATAATGATATGAAAAGGTTAGCTAATAAATTAAATTTCGTAAATATAACACTCTTTACTCTTTCTATGCAGTTAATCAGTTAAAGCTAAATATTGTTATGTTCCAAAACTAAAATTTTACAGCATCAAAATTAACCGCTGCAAAAAGTTTAGGAATCCATGCCCTAGAACATTTATAAAGATCACCCTCCTCCCTCCGGTCAACAATTTTTTTTCCATTGCACTTCACGTGGTAGCCCAAATTCTATGACTACTGTCTCCACATTCAAACATAAATTCTCATGACTGTCAAAATCGCTACACTCTGATTCTCCTCCACTAGGGCATCCTGTAACTAGATTAGATGCCATTTTTCAGATGTCTTTCAGTGATCTTAGTTTAATATTAAAATAAATTTGTATTTGAGAATAATTTAAATGTTGAAATGTCTGTAATTTAGCATTATTAATAATATTAAGTGCAATTTTTTCAAGAATGTTCAGTTTTTAATGTAACTCACAATTGCTTTAACTTTAACCCACCCCCTCGTCATAAAAATGTGACCCTCCAGCTCCTCCCCTGATGCCTGGTCCTGCCGTCATTTAATATCATTTGTCATGTCATATTCATTATCATTATGATTATGGATGGCAACAAAATATGCTTAATTTGCTTGTAAACTGTAACTTTAATTAATTTTGTTTTATTTTTAGAAAGATTAGACCTCTAAACTCAAAGACATAATAATAATTCATAATTAAACAGCAGAATCCACTAGAAACTCTAGTTCACAATTGAATCACTCATAGTACACTCGGTTACTCTGCCGTGGAAAGGGGGCGTGTCCAAGTATTTACACAATTGTTCATCTTTGATAAAACGATATAACAAAGCAATTATATTTATTATAAAACTTTACAACAATTCATTTTAAAAATAATTACTTAAAGTATATGTTCAAAAGGAATATTGAGTCAATCGATAACTTCTTCATCTCAATACTTACGAGTTAAGTCTCATTGATTACGTTACTCATACTCTATGCATTTACTACACTCCACTAAAGTGAGTGAACTCTGTCTGGGACACTACGGTCCACCCAATGACAGTGATTTAGTGGTAATTGCCAGATTTGCATTTATTATGAGTAGATTTTAAGATAATTTCATTTTTAGAATTTTAAGTTACAAAGAAAAGATATGTATGCTTGAACCTAATAAAAGTGTGAACCTGATTGGACTCAAAAAGACCGGTGGATGAACTTCCTTATGTAGCTAAGTTCTTAATGTAATGCATTTATTTATGTAATATAGGCAACTGGTTGAAGAGGTCATTTTTACAAGAATTCATAACCATTGAAAAATATTTTTTATTAATGTTATTGTTGTGGAAATAGTCATGCCAGATTTTGTACGCCTTTTAGACTTCAACAATTGAATGTTTTGAATAAAAATTATTGAGCTTTTTACATTTAATAAAAATCATTTTAACACATATTATAAATATATTTTAATTCTTATTCGTTTTAAAATGTGGATATTGATAATCAGTTTATAGAGGCTGTAAACAATGACTCGCACTGTTAAATAAAAATGTACAATTAACTTTACATAAAAACAAAACACAACATAAAAGCACACAAATGTTATGAACTCTGGAAAATCCGGTCTCTAAACTAAAATTTCAAACAGTTGAAGAACGCTACACTACATTTCACTGAACTACAAGCTCTTAGGTCTCTGGAAAGAAAGCCACGTTTTAATTTCATTTAAGTATTATTGGACAAGTTGTTATCACTAGAGGTACATTTAAATTAAAACAAACTGAATGTTATATAATAATATATAGATATAACGTTGTCATTTTATTTAATTAGGAAATTCTAGGCCTAGATCTATTATTATTTTTTTAAAATTTAAACACATGGCATAGCCACTTAAGTCTTACTTAAGTATTAAAGACAAGTGTCAAGACTTAAGTTAAGAAGACTTAAGTAAAACTTAAAGACTGTAATTAGATCTTTAAACTTAACTTTTACTCTTTCAACAAGAAGACACTAAGTTTCACTAAGTACTTAGCATGTAATTTGAACTTCAGTTAAATAAAATATTGACTCGTAACTCGTATATTAAGGGCAGGCATAAGATAAGTCTAATTTAAGTGACTTTAGGTCAGGGCTAATTTTAGATTAAACTACAAGTAAAATCATAAGTCGGTAAAGTAATTTAGGCAGTGTCATATGAAATGTTCCCCGTTGACATTGTATACATTTTTGCTTTACCACTCAACCTGAATTTCTGTGTGTACCAGTGTGCTATGAATGGATTTGTTTAGTTCATTTTAATAAACATTTCATTGAGTAAGATTAACTTTAACAGTAGGCAGTAGCCTACTGACAGTAGGCCAGTAGGAGAATAATTCACAATTTTACAAATTGTTCTTCCTCTAAAAGTGATTGTAATCTCAGTTTTGTAGCACATGTTCATGTTGTTTTTAAAATGTTTTAATGCAGGATAGGCCAGTCATTTAACTTAAGCATCAGCATAGGCATAAGAACTTATGAGTTATGGAGGTAAACGTTTATTTTGTTAATTTAATGTGGCATAGGCTACAGCTGTTTTTTTCATACAATACTATATTGAAGTATTATTATGACATATGCAAGGCATGTTCAATAAAGTTTATTTAGTATAATTTGCAAATTCTGCTGAACAAGATGTGCGTCTAGTAAGAAGTGACGTCATTTGCGTGTTTTGTTAAAAGAGTTTTGGATTCACTCCCCTTATTTTTTTTGTTAATAAAATTACATTTTCATTAATATCATGATGGTACGTTTTAATTAACTTTTTATTGCTTCATTAATTATAATTTTAAAATTTTCATTTGTTGGCATATCATCATATTTTATTTGTTCCGCCACATTTGATAGATTTGGGGTAATGTTGTCGGGTCTTGTGTTTTTATTCTTTTTTTTATTTACTTTCGGTGGAAACTGAAATAAAGTGTGTAAAAGTTTATTTCATGAAACCGTAAGTTGGGCTTTCATTTTTTTAAAATTTTATAAATAATTATTTTTGACCCTTTTTAATTGTTTTTGTTCATTTTCACAGTTTTCTTGCCAGAGTGTGTAAATGTCACATGTTTTTACTTTCACTTGCAGCTTTAGGGCCAGTTTTAGGGTTCAAGTTAGGTTTAGGGATCGATTTAGGGTTCAGGTTAGGCTTAGAAATCGATTTAGGGTTCAGGTTAGGTTTAGGGATCGATTTAGGACATTTTTTTACAAATGTTTAATGTTTTCTTCCTAATTTTAGGAAATGTGAGTTATTTTATTTTTCCATGGCGGCCATGTTGGTTTCCACGACCTGTGAACATGTTAATGTTAGCGGGTCGTGGAAACCAAGATGGCAGCCATGGAATAAGACATGGTGCTCTCTCTTCTTATTTACCAGATGTGCTATTGGTTAGGTTGTAGCCCATAGGTCTCATTTATTTTATGATATCACTTGGATATGTTGTAACCCAAGGTCTCATTTATTATCTTTTAATTTATTTCATAAATTGCAGATGCCCCGAGGAAAAATGCAAGCATTAGAGAAAGAAAAGGATCCTGTTACTAAATCACAGGGAAAGAAACGGACATTGCCATTGGAGAAAAAAGATCATCCTGGACCTGGTACTAAATCAAAACGCTTGAAAGGTAATGTTAGTTATTCTGAAGATACCAGTATCTACTAAGTGTATAATTTTATAATTAATGAAGGAAATATATTAAATAGTTACAAAGGATGGGCCTAGGCCCTAGGCCTTACATTTTATTATTTATTTGTCTGTCCTAATATGTCGTAAATTTTGAATATCGGTTTTAGAGCTCTGTAGTCACTCTAGGCATTACTAAATCCAAAGAAGTTAGTATTCAAAATATTACAATCTATTTCTAACCATCAAATGTTTAAAACTGAGTTTATTCTCATATTTTTGGTCAAGTTGAAATTTGTTCATGTAAATAACATTATTATTTCTACATTTCAAGGTTTTCAAGCCATAGAATTATAATTTTCATTATTAGACTTTGTTGTGTGATACTAAAACCTTGAAATATATTTGTTTCTTAGTCAGTCATGACTCACATGGTTCAACCAAAGGAGAAGTGCTTACATGTGGCCAAGGAGATGTAGGCCAGCTAGGTCTGGGTGCTGACATCACTGAACGAACACGTTTAGCTTTTGTTGATATACCAGATCCTGTTATTCAAGTGTGTGCGGGTGGTATGCACACAGTTTGTTTGACAAACACTGGTCAGGTATGTGTAGCCTTGGTACATATATTTATCTTTCAGAAATTATAACATGTCACGGTTAAAAACTTTGTATTTAACTTGTAGAATTTTTGCCTAGAATCTTTGCATGAGAATTGATTCCTTAACAATATTCATCAGCATGTAAAAAATATATTAAAGATTTAAAAAGACATTTCAACATGTTAAAAAGGTCTCCTCTTTTTAGTACAGGTAAAGAAGAAAAACTACTATTAATAATTCTAACTTTTTTTTTTTTTTTTGGTAATCTTTCAGGTTTACACTTTTGGTTGTAATGATGAAGGTGCGTTAGGTCGCGAAACATCTGTTGAGGGATCTGAAGCTAAACCTGGAAAAGTAAACATTCCGGCTCCTATCGTCATGGTAACAGCAGGTGACAGCCATACAGCAGCTCTTACTGATGATGGTAGAGTCTATGCATGGGGAAACTTTCGGGTATGTAGAATATTTGAAAATTTACGCGATTTTATCATTTTAATCTTTAAAAGGGAAATTTATTTGTAATTAATTGTTAATTTCATTAGGTTCTTTTTAGGTAAAATTAATTTTGCAGTGAGGTAATGAAATTTTCTTATTTCTTCCTTCATGTGTTTGATCAATGCTTTCTGAAATTTAGGATGCCAATGGATCTATGGGTCTTACATCAAATGGAATTGAGAAGAAACCTGTGGAATTAATCCAGGAAGAAGTTGTCATCAAAATGGCTTCAGGCAGTGATCATTTAGCATGCCTTACAGACAGGGGGGAATTATTAACATTAGGTAAACTTGAATGTTTGTGAGTGTTTGAAAATTGAATTATTGTTACGGAAATTAAAATAAAACCAAGGTGATTATTAAAGTTTCTTGATAATTCTCTTTTCTTTCTGTCTCTGAAACAGGCTGTGCTGAACAGGGCCAGTTAGGAAGAATTGCAGAATGTTTTGCAACTCGCGGCGGTCGCAAAGGACTCGGTATTTGCTTGTTAATTTTGTAATATTTTTTTATTTCGAGTAATGTAACATTAAGGGTGTCAGTTCTCCAAATTAAGTAAATTATTTTAATAATTGATATTTGCAACTTTTATAGTTCAAGATTTTATTCCATGTTGTTTTTAAAGAAAAAATTATAAGGATTTCTCTATATTTTTTGTGTTACTGTTTTGATATGCATAAACGTGATTTAAACGATAGGATTTTTTTTCTCCATTTTATAAATTATATCACTTGCAGCAAATTTTAAAGAAAAATATTTAAGATTTGTTTATTCTTAAATCTGAAAATTGTTTATTGTCAAGTACCTGCTATTCTTCAGTAATGATTTGAACACTCCATTGCTTTATTTTTTTCCTTGACCGTATCTCTTTTTATATTCTAAAAAATACAGATATGATTCTTTCTCCCGGCCGTGTCAAAGTGAAGCGGCACAAATCTCGTAAAATGGCTCAGTTTTCTGACGTGTGGGCAGGGCAGTATATGACATTTGCCAAAGATAAAGAGAATGGTGACATATATGCATGGGGCCTGAATAACTATTACCAGCTGGGTGAGAGCTTGATCTGATTTCATGTTTACATTTATCTTCATTATAAATAGCCCTTGTAGGTTTCTATGAAAAAAATCCAGGTAGTTAATTTTGTTTCCTTCTTTGGATCTGATCATCAAAACCTTTTAATTTCAAGCATTTTCTATTTTAAAAGATTATGCATTATTTTCCTCATAACTTCCAAGTGAGTGTTGAATTTATATGTTACAATACATAACATAAAATTCACATATATCCACAAGTGTTCCATAACATGTACACAGGAAGAACATTTTAAGTTTTTTTAATGACATGATTTATTTACTATGTATTCAACTTACAGGTTTTGGAGATATGGAGAATAGATTTGTTCCTGGCCGATCACAGACATTTTCTGAGTCAGGTCCCTGGGAAATGATAAGTGGAGGTCAGCATCACACAGTTGCGCTAAACGCTAAAGGTGATTTTATTTATTTCATAGTGTTTTTTAAAAACATTTTTCTTCCTGTTTCTGCAGTTAGTCAGTAACATCAATCCCCTTCTCTTGTTCATGTACAGATATATTTTGTTTAAATACCATACTTACTTGTTTTTATTTCATAAGTCAACATTTTAGCCACAAGATTTATTATAAAATGCAGAGTCGACTTATTCCTGTGTCAGTGCTGGTTTCGATAGAATTTTATACATTGAATGCAAGACAATGTCGAGTTCGTGTTAGTGTACTACGGGCAGCCGTATGTTGACCAAGATACCAGGTATACACATTCACACAGAGACAAAAACAGCTGTTGATGCTTGACTGAAATCTGAAACCAAGCTACATGCATCATCCCTGACTTCTTGGTTTATCTATCGTATAGATGAGAGAGAACACTGATATAAATTGCAGGGATGTCTCTTGATACCACTGACTTTGAGAGTAGTACATAGCTTAGTATACCTGAACAGTGCAATGCCTGCTGCTTGGTAAAATCGTACAAAATTATAAAAATCACAGAAATACGTTACCAAGCTGTGTTTTACCCTCAGCTTATCCAGCAGTCATGGCATATTTCATAATTGTTGGTAAAAGAACTTCCCTCGACTTATAGACAGATTGATTTATAGATGTATATAGATTTTTTATATATAGATTTTTTTTATGCATAAGCCCTTATTATGTAGTCCTTTGATTAATGTGACTGTTTTTTTTGTATTTTAAATGCATTTTTAAAAAAATTTATTTGTCCACTAAGTGTCAGCATCAAAATATTAAATAAGCTAAGATTTAACTTCACTTTGGAGGTGGGTTTATGGAGAATGAGCACAGTCTTTTTTTAATACCATATTTGATTTGAAAAAAAACCTCTTTCCCTTGCAGGTAAAGTTTATACATTGGGCAGAGAAGACTATGGTCGTCTGGGTCTTGGAAAGGATTGTGGTGAGAGAAAGGTACCTACTCTGGTACCTGCTCTTGAAGGCTTGACAGCAATAAATGTGGCAGCTGGAGGATGTGTCAGTTTTGCTGTGACTAGTAATGGTGAGTTCTTTATTATGTACTGCTCTCAATGATAGCTTTTATGTTCATTTTGGACAAATGTATCTATAAAAATAAGACTAGATAATGTTAGTGGTTTTGGATGGGAGTAACTAATACTTCAAAAATTTCATTCACCAGGTGACCTCTACTCTTGGGGAATGGGATCCAACAATCAACTTGGCACTGGTGATGATGAAGATCAGTTTACCCCAATTAAGGTCACAGGCAAGCAGTTGGAAACTAGGTAAGCATCAAATACCCTATAGTTTATTGATATTTTTCTACCACAGGTTCTTTTGTAGTTTATGCATTTACTGTTCATCATGTCAGTATCGATATTCAAGAATTGATTTTAAATGGCATTAAGTGCATATGTATGAACATTTCCGGACATGACTGCTGCTTGTCAAGAAGAATGTGGTCACTTTTTCTTTGTATACATGTATTATGATCCCATTAAAATGTGTGCAGATGTAGTCAAGTAAATGGCATTACTGTAGCTGGCACCAAACCATATCAAATTAACGGTTGCCCTAACCATTCTTAAATTTGATGTCAACTGCTGCTACAATTTGGAATACATTTTTAAGGACTTAAAATTGTGACCCAGTTTGCTCATGGTGAATTCAATTAAGGACTTTTTTCATCATTGTTGTCTATAATGGAATCAATGTTGCAAGAGAATATAATTTTTAAAAATCTATGTTGATCTGTTCAAAAGCTGAGCACCCCACTTATTCCCCAGAAATATTTGCATAGTCTGCTGCAGAATGGGTATATACGGAATTAAAATGTTATTTCAGCTAAGGTATTTTCCTAACTAAACCATAGTCAATTTGCTTCTTTTAATGGTCCATTGCAAATCAAGTTTACCTGCAATTTATGTAGCGCTAGAAATTTGTTTATAATGCCTAAATTGCTTGTCATTTTGGATTAATTAAATGTCCTTGTTGATACCCAAATGGTATCAGAAGTTTGTAATGCACTTGCCTGGCATTTTTAATGGTTAAACTAGATACCTCTAAAGGACATTTGTTGATCATGGAAAATGTTTTGTAATATTTCTTTTTAAAGACTTTCTTTCTACACATGAGACTCCTGTTTGGTTAATTCAGTCCTCATGGTTTTTTTTGTTCGTCATTATGTCAAATACTTAGAAATTTCTTTTTCAGATCTGTGGTGATGGTCTCTTCAGGGGGTCAACACACAGTTGTATTAGCAGCCACAAAAACAGGAAATGGAGTAGCCCACTGATATCAGTTTGTAATAGTCTTATTCCATTAGATATGTTGAGCCCATGGTAATACTGACATTTATATTTTGGCCTGGGGATGTTGTATGCTTAAAAGATTTTAATTCATATGCAAGTCATACCACTGAAATGGTATTGCTTTCGTCAGAGACTCTTCAAATTAACAATTAATAGTTTTTAAACATTTAATATGTTGGCTCTGTATATTTTTGCTAGGATTTTCTGAGTCTACGTTTCAAATTGAGATAGTCATTGTATTTTTTGAGTAATGGTTATGACTTGGACAAAGACAATGTCTATCATCCTATATGTGATGCATGGTCATAAATAGTTTTTTAATATTTTAATTTGGGCTACAAAGAGTGAATATATGGTTTGTAAGAGTGTCTGGGAATAGTTTTATTAAAAATGTTTTAAAATAGTAACAGAAACTAAATTTCCAAAGATATTCATGCTATTTGCTTTTTTGTATTCTATGCCATAGGTATTTATTTTAGGGATTTATGTACTCTTAGCCACTATTTTGTTTACAAATATATGGCACAATAGATCAAATCTTTTAAATTCATAGTAAAGGTAACAAGTTCACTTTTAAAAATTTTTTTTTTTTGCTTGGACAAACTGGGATATTTTCATTTGTCCTAAAATTGCTTAGTTCTGAAAGTAATTTCAACGATAGTTTCTTTTTTTCTAACAACATGACAGCCATTACTAAATCTTGAAACTGTTATTTGATTGTTTCACTGATAATACCATGGATCTGGATATAATTGTAGAGTGCACAATATCAATCATACTCTGCTTTAATGGTGAATGTTGTGTGGGTTAATCTGTTTAAACTTTGACAATTATCTGTACTTTATCTTTTATACATTTTTACTACCGGTACTACAGTAATTCTATCAAAGTTATATGTTGAGAAGGGTAATAAGGGGAGAGACTGCAATCAGGTTAGCACAATATAAAATGAGTAAAAAAGAGTAGGGTTAAACCAGTAAAAAGAAACATAAGAAAACAACGAACGTGTTGGCAGAAAGCCTTCGTCAGCGAACGAAACAACAGAAAAAACGATATAAAAGTAAAAATAAGAAATAGCACTTAGCTTGGGAGTAGTATCCATGGGCCTCAAAATAAATTCTTATTTTTTCTTTTATATAATTTTTCTGTTTCGTTCGCTGACGAAGGCTTTCTGCCGACGCGTTCGTTGTTTTGTTACATTTCTTTTTTCAGGTTTAACCCTACTCTGTTTTACTCATTTTAAATTATATGTTGAGACTTTCTTTACCTGTGAAGCGGTGAGACATTCACATGGTTATAACTTATAAAACGAGAAGGAGTTTCTTAAAACCATTGAAATTTGAATTTCTCTTGAGGTTTGTCAGAATTAATAATGCTGAAACACCTGAATTCTTTTCTATTTGAAAAAAACAGCTGTTTTAAAGGGTTTAAGGGTCTTTGACAGCAATATAATTTTTTTTGATTGGATCTGATAATTGAATGATTGGTGGCAGGCTTAGAGACGCTGAACACAGCCGCTAGTGTGTACAGTATTACTTTGATGATTATTTATAACAAATTCCACTATCTGGCATTGGTTTGGGAATGGCAGACAAATAAATTTAAAAGATTGTGGAGCACCACCTGTTTTTGTGAGGAAACAGTTGATAAAGCTGTATTAGGAAAATGATTAGTTTAATGAATTTTTGTCTCCAGTTATGGAACTACAATTTTATTTATTTGGAAACATGGTGATTTGAGATTATAGAAATTTGTTGCAGAACACTCGGTGCTGACAGGTTGTAATTTAGATGCTTGACCACAGAAACATTAAATTTTTTAAAGAAGGTTATATCGATAGGACTCCATACTTAAAGTTTAAAGTATTTGATTTTCTTCATCAATTCCTATTAACTGCGGAGTTTTGGGGATTCGGGTTTTAATATTTTAAATTATATTTACAATACTGAAGAAATTTATGACCCCAGGCAAGTGTCTGTCGCTAACAATGAGGGGGTGGGCTCAAATGCAGTGAAAACCCAACTTTTCCTAGGAATATTTTACAGCACTGACAGGATATTTAAAAACTTTGCGTAGATAGTCTGATTCCAATTTTGTATTAAAAAAATGAAACAAAACTAAAGGAGGTACTGGTAACATGATGTTAATAATGTACATATCTAGTGTTCAGAGTCTTAACTTGCCCCATAGTCATTGAAATATCAGGTGGAGTTAAGATTCCAAGGATGTTCATTGTAGCTTACCTGATATTACACTTATGGTCAGCATTGGCTAATTTAATAGTTGTATTTAAATATTGTAATTAGCATGTGATTAATAAAGCAGGACTAACTGTTGAGAAGATGTTATTTTAGTAAGTTGAGACTTCAGTTTATATTTCACCTGCATGAGAATAAATTGTTTTAAAGTATGGCCAACAGATTTGGATTTTTCACATAGTGTTTGGGGGTTGCTGGCATCAATCATTTGTTATGGTCCCAATCCAAATGTGTTGTACATATAACTTTGTTTTAGAATTGTTATTGTCAATTTTTTTACTTCTAATTTGAATGTCTCAGAATGTATTTATCGACTGCAATGTTGCTATAATTATTTGTAAACATTGTCTTGTTAGTCTTATTCAAACTGAAACAACTGCCATGTTCCAATTTAGCACACTTGACAATACAAATTTTAAACTGCTAAACTACCTATTGAATACGCTATGAATTTTAAGATTTTTAATCAATAGAATTTAAGTGCACTATGTATTTTTAATATGTATTTAATATGTTTTCATTATTGAAAAACTTTTAATAATGACATGCTGATACTGTACTATAAATGTGTTGTGTAATGTTATGACTTCCAATTGTTGCTGCTGGATAATGAATAACAAATGTTACAATACAGACTTGTTTTTTCCAGTTCATTGTCGAAAGCTTGTGCACAATGTTGACTCTGTTCTCTTTCATCATGAATAGTGTGGGAGTTAAACAGATGACATGAACAGGTAGGTGGTCAGTCCATCTAATGGGACTTACATGACCAGTTAGGTGGTCAGTCCATCTGATGAGACCATTGGCTGAAGCTGTTTCGCTGCCGGTTGTTTCCTTGTCAAAGTTTATGAACTAATATTGAAATTGAAAAGGGATCAAATAAATTTAGTGGTGATTAAGTCAATGTTGAAGATTCGAGAACTTAAATATATTGAGTTTCAATAGATTTATATATAATCTCTACTATACTAAAAGGAGCCACATACAACTAGTAGGTCTCTGTGTAATAGGGAGTGTGATGCAGTAGTTATCACCTGTTTTCATGGATGATAGTGCAAAATATAGCTTATGTGAACAGTTTTATGTGGCCCACCCTAAGAGTTGGTTGACACAAGTGAGGTTAGTTCAATAGGCAATATGTTTGTAGATTAAGAACATAAGCGGTCAGGGGATTTCTGCTCAGGTCATTCATTTACGAAATACCGGTACTTCTTTGATTAAATTTTTGACTTAAAATGTTTGCTATAATTTAAAAAGAAAATCATTTTTAAAAAAGCAAATGTAACATTACAAATTTGAGTCCAAAGCAGGGGGCTTTGGAGCATCTGTTTTAAAGTGCTAAATATCAATGTATCCACTTAAGGGAAGTATGTGGAACTAACAAACAAGCTACATAAAAAAACCCACTATTGAACTGACGTTTATGCAGAGATTTGTTCTTAAAAGTTTCAATATTTTTATAATAACCTGCCTATTTAGATATGATCACTTTTTTCATTATCATCGTCTGTAAAATGCCCCCAAGTTATGGGGGGGGGGGGTTATGTCCGTATATTTAATCAACGCTTTAAATCTTCATACAGAGAATTGTAACTACCAATGGCACTGCTGTAAACTTTTGTAATTTTCCAAATTTTACCTTGACCTTTCTCTGTGATAAGACTAATAAGAGTGCAAAAACTAAGATCACACCTTATCGTCCCCACACTCACCCGTTATTATAAAGTCAATGGAGAATTTGGGGGGGGGGGGGG
>CAXITT010000908.1:237462-252746 GCA_964033795.1 Lymnaea stagnalis | reverse complement strand
CAAAAAAAAAAAAAAAAGGACTGGGGAGGTTGGGGGAGGGGGTCGGGGTGGTTTGCAGCCAGGTCCAGGTGACACAGGACGTAAGGGTGTTACCGGATCCTGATTTTTAATTTTTTTTTTTTTTTAAATTTTATTCACCTCGGAGTCATGGTGGGACAGGGGTTAAAATGAATTTTTGGTCGCCAGAATTTGAAGTACGCTAGGATTATTTAGCGGATGTATATATGTTTGTCAAGTCATTCCTGGGCCCCCCGAGAATCCGATGTTAATAAACAAGTTAACAAAACCCTACAACGTTTTTCCTATAAATCCTTTAAATTCATGTTTGTTGGCATTCATGTCATTGTATGTGATTGATCTTTGATATGATTGTAGCAACTGTTTTTTTGTATGGGAATGGTTTTTATCAGAGTAAAAATATATTTATACAATATATAAATCCAAACACGTCACAAAATACAAAGCACATAGCAACAGCTACACAGTTAATCTCCACACCCAAACATGCACCCATTGAACCAAACCTATTTCATTCATGGCCTCTATGGAACAAATTATTTTAAAAAATGGGGGGGGGGGGGGGGGAGGGGGGGATGAACATTTGATATAATTGCCTTCGGCAACGAGTTCTATGTGCCAAGTTTCAGCTTGATAGTATGACGGGAAGTGGGTTACGTAGCCCTCCGAAGATTTTGCCGTGGACAAAAGCGAAGTTACTATAAAGGATTAAAAAAACAACAACTCGTGACGTCACATGTCGGAGTATTAAGAACTTAGCCCACGATGTTCATGGAGTTCTAAAGCGTTTGACAAGTCTATTGATTTCCATCATGTGGTGGCCATAAACTTGATGGCACTTGAGCTGCTAGGCCCCTTGTCTGATAGGAGGAACTCGTTCATGATTATATTAGAGGACAGAGCAACGTAGGATTATCTGACAATACTTCTTTTTTATCTTAGCACATTACCTCGTGTAATAATATGACATTTTTATGTTATATTAGCACATTACCTCGTGTAATAATATGACATCTTTGTTATATTAGCACATTACCTCGTGTAATAATATGACATCTTTATGTTATATTAGCACATCACTTCGTATAATAATATGACATCTTTATGTTATATTAGCACATTACTTCGTGTAATAATATGACATCTTTATGTTATATTAGAACATTACCTCATGTAATATGACCTCTTTATGTTATATTAGCACATTACTTCGTAAAATAATATGAACTCTTTATATATTAGCACATTACCTCGTGTAATAATATGACCTATTTTATAAATTAGCACATTACCTCGTGTAATAACATAAACAATTTATATATTAGCACGGTAGCTCATTTAATTACATGCCTGTATATATTAGCACATTTAATAGAAGTTACTGATGATCAGGGACCTAAAGATTGTCTTATGAACGACATTACGGATGGGTTGAAAAGTACCTTAAGGGCCTTTTAATTGGCTCGTAAAAGACCTACCATTTGGGTTAAGAGGGACCCAACTGACGGTTTGTAATGGGCCTAACGATTAGTTTATGAGGTACCTTACAGTCCTGTTCTTAAATTGGCTTAAAGGAGGACATTACTTAAGCATGACTGATTGTTTGTTGTCTGATTCAGAATCACGAAAGTACAGGATTGATTGAACACATACACACCATACGATTGACTCACTGACGGATCACATGTCATACTGACCACTTCGTCGGCACGATATATGTGACCGCCCATTCATCTTATAGACTGACCAGTCCCATTTCATGTCGATTGGCCTTCCATGCTCAACACAACCTGATAAGTTTGATAAAGGCTTTTTGTTTATCTGTTAAGTGGCTGCCACCAGCTCTGAGCCGGGTACTTATCCGGATATCCGGAAATGCCGAGTATTAATTAACACACCCGACACATAACCGCACCGGTGTTAACAAAATTAATGACCTTATTTAATGTAATGAGTTCCACCCAACGGGGAGCAATTTAGAACCCGTACACCGCTTTTTTTTTTTGTAACATTTATACTCGAATTAAATAAATAATAACAGAAAACTGAGTAGCGATTGGTGCGACATTAAATATGAGCTCAATGAAACTAAAGAGCTCTGAAAAATAATAATGTGTTCGATGCAAACTCTGTGTCATTATTTGTGTAAGCAAGATGCATATCTGTAGATATGACCGTGACACTCAATATAGGCAATTAATATTTCTTTTCACATGCTGACTGGCTGATACTGAGTAGCCTATTGTGTGTGTGTGTGTGTGTGTGTGGATCATTTCTAAGTTCTCTCATAATAGTCAATAATAGTAATGTAACTCGACACTCATTTAGAAAGTGAAGTAATCGGCTGGGACTGAAGGATGGCTAGGGTGATGGTATCGCCATGAGGCTGATATACATGGTGCAATATGATTTGTACGTTGGTGTCAGAAAAATATAAACTGCCACCAGCTGCATGGCGATCAGAAACCCAAAGGCCTCTATATAGTGAAGATACGCGCCATGTTTGATTTGTGATACGTTTATATTATGGGTTAGGGAAGTGGTTCTCAACTTTGTGGGCCACGACTCCCTCCGGGGTTGCTAATTTAATATACATATTTTGACAGTTTCTTTTCATTTTAATTAAAATACTTGATATAGGATAGTACTTTTAAAAAAATAATGTTTATTTCTTCCATTTTGTTTGTTGTTGTTGCCAGAACGCCAAACTCTAATCACGTGACGAGATTCATTAACAATTTTCTGGGGATCGCATTACAGAACCCCCTTTACAGAACTCTCCGCCCTTCTTAGCCTTTACTTCTGCTTCCCTCCACCCCCTCCCCCCTCCCGATAAAATTACATTATTAACACCTTTTTATCTTAAAAAACCCAAAATAACCAGATGTTGATCGACTTTAAGGTATAACTCTGGTTGTGGGGCGCCACAATTCGGAACAAGTTTTTTTAAAAAAAAAGGTGTCACGGCACTAAAAATGTTGAGAGCCGCTTGGATAGGATTATAATATTAAGCTGTTAGTGTTTTGAAGACTTCAGCTTTTATGTCTTTGCGATGCTACTGGTTCTGTACATGTTCTTTTCACGTCTCCTCCTTGGGTGAAGCACGTGAAAGAAGACGAGGAGATAGCTAAGTTTTTTATTGGTAACACTCGGACCGGTCGGATATTTTCTCCAACTTCCCGGACCGGGTGTATAAAAAGTGCACCCGGCTCAGCCACGTCCATAGCAAAAGCATGGAGGTATTACTTTTATTACAACTGACATGTTTAAATAAGACTATTAAGAGCTAAATTTAAGTAAAGTTATGGTTTACAAGGATGTCCTAGCTATAATCCTAGCGGTGTGTCTCAAGTTTGTCCTAGCTAAAAGCCCAGCGGTGGATGCACTCGAGTGTGTCCTAGCTAAAATCCCAGCTGTGGATGCATCCAAATGTGTCCTAGCTAAAACCCAAGCGGTGTGTCTCAAGGCTGTCCTATAGTATAGCAAAAACTCCAGCGGTGGATGCTCTCAAGGGTGTCCTAGCTAAAAGCCCAGCGGTGGATGCATCGTACCACGGACATGACGAGAGCACCTACTTTTCCCCACCCTTAGCACTTTCCCCCACCTCTACCACTCCCCCCCCACCCCAAGCACCATCCAGCGCTGACACACATTCGGCCACTCCCACCGGTGACAAAAAAGGTCCCGGTCTTGCTGTGATGGTGAGTAACGCGACCTGGGCATTGACTCATGTTGTCACAAAGTAGGGAACTAGTTTTCTCTTCTCCTGTACGTTGTGACGTCACTGGTCCAAAGTATTCTGTTCCAAAACGGCACGCTCCTTGCGCACGTCACTTCTAGGTCGTCTGTTCCACCATTTCTTTGTACCCTGACCTATTTCACCTTTTTTTGTGTGTGTGGTAACCTTCTACCCGTTTATTCTTATTACCTCTTTACGCGCCAACTTTTCGTTGCGGAGCTTATTCGATCTGTGTGTTATGATCCATGTTACCGTGCCTGTTAATGACCCAGCTTACATTCTGTGGTTAATGGCCAGCTCCTGAACAATTCTTCGTTGAGGTCCCACAGCATGTGACACATGAAAAGCTGACAAGTATTGTTCGTAATCACCCATTGAAAAAGCCAACTAAATATATGTTTAAAAAAAAAAACACTTTGGCCACATGTATTTTGGAAAGTGGTAAATCGAGGACCATCGCAACTTAAATTGACGGCAATAATCGAGAAGATGACGTTGCATACCATTATGCCGATGGCACGGGGAGAGTTGGTTCAAAAGGACATCTCCATGGGTAGAATGTGCAACAGTTGACGCTAATGTCATTATAAGTTATTAAAATAGCAAATTTTTCTGCGATTGTGGTTTCTACCTCGGTGGGCGGGTTTCATCACGTCAAGACAGTGGTTATTTTCGAGTGTGAAGAAAATAGACTGACTAAAGGTGTTACTATTTTTACAATCCTTTATCCGGCCAAAAAAAACCCCCCACTTTTCCTCCTTTTTTTCGGCACGTTTTATTTAAAGCTCATAATAACCTATGGTGATGACATCCTGGTAACCCAGGGATGACATTTAACCTCGCGATAAAGTGATCGATGCAGCAGCTTTGTAGAAGGCACGTCTCAAATGTACGCGAAATATATACAACTAGTTATAGCCCGCCAAACATTGGCGGTAGCAATGCGTGAACTTCCCATCTCCTAAAGTTATTTGACAAAACCATGAACTCAAGTTACCCACATTTAAGAATGCTAAATCTTGCTACACCCCTTCCACCCGCACACTTTTTATTTCACGCCGATGAACTGTATTAATATTCTCATGTCCCAACCACTTTTGCACAGACATTTTTTTTACACAATACTTAAATTGAGACGATTTCATTTCCGAAAAGAAAATATAAAGCACCAAACGCAATTGCGTTAATGGAAATAGATGTATATCATTTAGCGTAGTTATCGGGAATTATATTTTGCGCGCTAGTGAACTCATTATTTAACCACACTCTGGCGTATCTATATATAGCCTGCGTGGTGGTGGTGGTGTTTGACCTTTGGTGGCGAATTAAATATAGATATATACAATGTATGACACCACCCCCCAACTCCCAATTTGTTTTCTAGGAAAAAAATAAGATAACAATTGCTATTCTCTCTTTCTCTCTCTCTCTCTCTCTCCCCCCCCCCCCTGCTTGAACACATAGTAGTGGCACTTGATGTCAATACCAGGTAGAGAGAAGCCTGTGTTTGGTTCTATATTAAGCCCCGCCACGACGATCTATGTTTAGCTCACAGCTTAATCCTCGCTCTGCATTTATCCCATGGCGTCTTACAGTGCACGTACACTGCTTCACGTCTGATTGTGGTCAGCTGAGGAGCACCAATATTTACGCTCCAACCAAATCCTAGAATACGCTGATGGCCACAGTAGAGCTCACCGCTGACGATGGCTGATCTTTCTCCTTGATCAAGTCTCAGCACCCCGTTGTCAGAAGTTAAATAGTAGCGCTAAGCGACTTTAAACTGGGGGTGCCACACAATTTTCATATTTTTATAATTTTGTTTAAAATAAATTTTTTTAAAAAAGTTGGATTGGTTATTGCAAATCGAAAACATGAAATCATTCGGTGATATACCTGCGTACTAAAGAAAAATTGATCTAACGTCACAATTATAAATTTACAACACACTATATGAAGCATATATAATATATCAGCTGTTGAGCGATTAGCTGTGTCCAAATCAATGAATATTATTTTTACCGCAATTATTATTATTATTATTATTATTGTCATCACCGTTATTATGATTAGGGTAGACGAGACGGCATTACATTTAAGATGCGACCTTAATTCGAATTTCCGTATGAACCGCGTGTCAGTGCTAGGCAGCCTCGGTCAGAATTGAACATCAGGTCATCTCTTACGTGGTGCTTTTATTTCCACTCATTTCAACACGAGTCCTTAAATAGACGCTGATGATGAGAAAATGATCCAAGCGTGACACGGCGAGTTGCTTAAGTGCAGGTACTGGGGCTTGCGTGGGGGCCGGGTGGAAAGTGGGGAAGGAAAAAAAATGGTTTTTTTTTGGGGGGGGGGAGGGGGTGCATCGCGGCATTAGTATGTGATCTTAAAATGGTAAACTTAATTGATTTTCCACTTGTGTTATGGGGATGTTGACTTGGTATTGGCTGCATGCCTGTCTTAAGTCTCTTCAAACATTCCTGATATTTTGAAATAACAAGTCTCCCCAGCCAGTCATGGTATTTCGACATAACAAGTCTCCCCAGCCACTCCTGGTATTTAGACATAACAAGTCTCCCCAGCCAGTCCTAGTATTTCGACATAACAAGTCTCCCCAGCCAGTCCTGGTATTTCGACATAACAAGTCTCCCCAGCCAGTCCCGGTATTTCGACATAACAAGTCTCCCCAGCCAGTCCCGGTATTTCGACATAACAAGTCTCCCCAGCCAGTCCTGGCATTTCGACATAACAAGTCTCCCCAGCCAGTCCTGGCATTTCGACATAACAAGTCTCCCCAGCCAGTCCCGGTATTTCGACATAACAAGTCTCCCCAGCCAGTCCTGGCATTTCGACATAACAAATCTCCCCAGCCAGTCCTGGTATTTAGACACAACAAGTCTCCCCAGCCAGTGCTGGTATTTCGACACAACAAGTCTCCCCAGCCAGTCCTGGTATTTCGATATAAAAAGTCTCCCCAGCCAGTCCTGGCATTTCGACATAACAAGTCTCCCGGGCCAGTCCTGGTATTTCGACATAACAAACCTTCCCCAACCAGTCCTGGTATTTCGACATAACAAGTCTCCCTAGCCAGTCCTAGTATTTCGACATAACAAGTCTCCCCAGCCAGTCCTGGTATTTCGACATAACAAGTCTCCCAGCCAGTCCCGGTATTTCGACATAACAAGTCTCCTGGTATTTTGACTTCAATAATCTCCCCAGCCATTCCTGGTATTTCGACTTTACTAATCTCCCCAGCCAGTCCTGGTATTCCACATAACTAATCTCTCAATCCAGTCATGGTATTTGAGGGTTCAGTGAGTCATTATTGGTTTTTCAAAAAAAAAAAAATCAATGTTGTGCACGCCGTTGTATTTATATTTGGTTAATCAATGGAGCTGGGCTTTAAAAGTTCTTTACCTGTCAATACTCTGGCTCATGAATCCATTTATTTGATTGATACATATGTTGATGGGCGGCTGATATGGCTATTGGAGTAATGGATGGTTGTTACGTCTATTGGAGTAATGATCCATCTGTTGATGGTGGGCGGTTGATACGTCTATTGGAGTAATGATCCATCTGTTGATGATGGGCGGGTGATAGGGCTATTTGAGTAGTGATTCGTATGCGAAGCAGGGTCGAATCTTTGCTTTTTCGTTATTTCACATCTGGAAAACTACTAACTCAGACCATTTTATCCCATCATATCAATACAAACAGACAATTTTATCCCATCATATCAATACAAGCAGACCATTTTATCCCATCATATCAACACAAGCAGACCATTTTATCCCATCATATCAATACAAGCAGACCATTTTATCCCATCATATCAATACAAGCAGACCATTTTATCCCATCATATCAATATAAGCAGACCATTTTATCCCATCATATGAATACAAGCAGACCATTTTATCCCATCATATCAATACAAGCAGACCATTTTATCCCATCATATCAATACAAGCAGACCATTTTATGCCATCATATCAATACAAGCAGACCATTTTATCCCATCATATCAATACAAGCAGACCATTTTATCCCATCATATCAATACAAGCAGACCATTTTATCCCATCACATCAATACAAGCAGACCATTTCATCCCATCATATCAATACAAGCAGACCATTTTATCCCATCACATCAATACAAGCAGACCATTTTTTCCCATCATATCAATACAAGCAGACCATTTTATCCCTGCATATCAATACAAGCAGACCATGTTATCCCATCATATCAATACGAAAATTCGGAGTTGACGATTCCTTTATAAAACTTTGGGATCTAAACTTGGACGTAGGGCTTTTTAATGTCAATGGAAGCTACTCAAAAAAGTATTGTATCCGACCTTTTTTACATACAAATCTTGGTGTGTAAGTGAATGTCGAGTTAAATCACAATTGTGGTGCTGGGAAATCTCTTCAATTGTTTATCGACCCAATTTTTCTCTCACTGGTTGTGTCTTATTTACTATGACGAGAGTGGTTCTCATGTTGGAGGCATCGAAGGCATTTGTGATATTTTTTTCTTTCTTCTGTGGAATCAGTCAACCCGGTTAGTCATAAGAAGGAGAACCGGAACCCCTGCTGAGTTTTTAGTTTCAAAACACCATCCACCGTTTGTAGTTACGCCACCGGGGTTAAGTACGTTGCCCGCCCCAGGTAGCCTAAAGAGAGAGAGCCCACATTTG
This sequence comes from Lymnaea stagnalis, assembly GCA_964033795.1. NCBI lineage: Eukaryota > Metazoa > Mollusca > Gastropoda > Lymnaeidae > Lymnaea > Lymnaea stagnalis. The sequence goes on along the minus strand of CAXITT010000908.1, from coordinate 244,281 downwards.
AGCTGAGCTGCCCAGCCTAAAAATGCTATCTTTCGATCGCCGAGGTGCAGAGCCATTGACGGGCAGGCCCCGGCTTGAACGTCTTCAGCACTTGAGCTGCACGCCATATGTGAAAGCAGAGCCCGGGTTTAGAGCACTTGGTCGTCACGTCTTATCTGAGTCGAACCGACGTGTCAATGCGGCGAAAGGTCACAATGTGGAACTCTGTGCCGTTGAAGGGGCGCTTCACGATGATGCCGGACTTGTGGGCTAGAACTTGACCGGAACACGTTGACCCGGTAAATGGATTCATTAACGATTTCATTGTAGGTGGGGTTAAAAAAAAAAAGTTACAACAAAAAACTCCTTTATTCTGTAAGGCGTGTAAGAGACGGCATGTGAGGTGGTCAAGGGGGAAAGGCATTATAAGAACGGAGTGAAATAGTGAATAGTGGAACAATGTATGTGGATCTTTGAAATAGAAACAGGAAGATAAAAGGAGAATGTTGCGGCTAAGAGCCTTCCTCGGCAGACGTGACAAAGGAAGAAGTAAAAAAAGATGTACTTTTTAACTTCGCTCTTACTTAGGGTGATGGTGCGATACTGAAGCATTTTGTAGGGGTGCAGAATATAGAAACGTTTGTCGAAACACCGTCCTGAATGGTCCCCAAACTGCCGTTTGAATATTTCGTTCACCCAACTCCATTTTCCACTTTTATTTAATTTATCCTAAACTCCATCCATCTAAATTGTTCAGTTTGTTAATTAAAAATTTTTTTTTTTTTTTAAATTATCCTAATGTTCAGATGTTCCTAATGTTTATGTTGCATTGACCTAAATGTTTAAGTTATCCCAATGCCCCATCTATCCCACAGAAGAGTGAACGGCGGCAGCAGCATGCTCTCAAGGAGACGGAATTTCTCAGGCTCAAAAGGTCAAGGCTGGGCGTTGATGACTTCGAGTCACTCAAGGTTATAGGTCGGGGAGCTTTCGGAGAGGTGAGTCTGGGATTGAAAATCACTTCAATCAATGCGATTCTTTTGGGATGTATCAGGTCGGGGGTGGGTGGACCACTTCAATCAATTCGATTCTATGTGATGAAGTAGGTCGGGGGTGGGTGAATCACTTCAATCAATTCGATTCTATGGGATGAAGTAGGTCGGGGGTGGGTGGATCACTTCAATCAATTCGATTCTATGGGATGAAGTAGGTCGGGGGTGGGTGGACCACTTCAATCAATTCGATTCTATGGGATGAAGCAGGTCGGGGGTGGGTGGATCACTTCAATCAATTCGATTCTATGGGATGAAGTAGGTCGGGGGAGGGTGGACGTTAAGGAGAGGTTGGCTTTTTGGAAAACATCTCTCTCCGGTTTAAAGTTCTTTACCACAGTGCGGGGGGGGGGGGGGGGGGGGTTTGGGTGTGGGCCCGCTCCCCTCCAGAAAGATATGATCATGGCTAATAATCAGTGACCAGATTTAGAGTAGTTCTCTTGACTGCTACTCAGTCAAGTATTTACTAAGCTGGGTGTTGTATCCTTGTCGTAGTAATTGGATGATGAGTGTCGTAACTGGTGACATGTCGGTGATTATGAAGGATTGATTTGGAATTATTATTTTTGTTTTTGTTAATGGTTAGATGCGTTCCTGAGATTGTGTAGGGTGGAAGAGACGGATTTAGGGCCATGGGGAAATACCGGGATCCGGAGAGCCACGCTGGTGATGTTCCTTATATGAGCTGTACAAATGAAGAGAAAAAAAAGGTGTCGTGATTTTTGCGCAGCGGCTTGGTCGGACATGAGCGTTTGATGCAATTTTTGTATTGGTGCACAAACATGAACGTGTTTCCTGTGCGCGGTGCTTAAGATAGTTTAGTTTCATTACATGAGAACAGTGTGTGGAGTGTTACATTAATTTACTTTGACTTTTGACGTCTGATCGTTGTGAAACGACGACGCATCGTACGACGCATCGTTGTTGAATAATCATTCCTAGACCAATGTGGGCAACCTTGTTTCAAAAATAAATAAAGAAATAAAAGGAAAAATTCGCGACACCAAAATATAAAAAAAAATGAAACACTACGCTTAAACCAAATGAGAGTAAGTACCACCGAATGCGAAGCCTCGTCCAGTCGTGGAGTATCTGAACAAGGACCTTCATGCACCTTTGATCCACGACCATAAAGACGGTCTGCCGGTGAGGCTAACACTGTAAAAGGAACCAATCACATTACTGGTACTGTATGGAACCTGCTGGGATCGATTCAATGGCAGCCTATTCCAAGGCCGATGCTAGAGCTCATATCTTTAAGCCGCAGGTCAATAGTCCTTAACCACAGTTGTGAAGTATTATACATGTATTAATTACAGCGCCACTATTTCATTTTCTATATGCTTTGCTTTTAATATAATATTTCAAGAAAATTAACAGACAGACGCCAAACTTAGTCCCAAATTTCATTAAAATCTAATACCATTATCGTAAACACTTTCTCTACTTCAGACATGCCTCCTTACCTCAGATATGCTTCCCTACTTCAGATATGCTTCCCTACGTCATGTATGCATCCCTTCTTCAGATAAGCCTCCCTCCATCAGATATGCCTCCCTTCTTCCCACAATATGGTTACCACCCTTCCCGTTGCTATACGCCTACCCTTTCCCTGCTATTAAGAAAGTACATAGTCGCACTGTCAATGGTACAGAGAAATTGTCTTCATTCAATTTCCGCCGAAGTGATTAATCGGCCACCGTTTGGGTTGGTGGATAAAAACCAAAACAACAGTCCCCTTGATTGGATTGGAACTGCTTCGAGCTCAGTCGGTGGTCCTCGGTCTTTCTCACTGTTTGGCCCTCGTATTATGATTTTATGAATATCGACTGGGGTGTCTCCGCTTGTTTTTGAGAACAATTTTGATTATACCAAATTTCACGAGCTTTATTTCTTTGTTTAACCTGAAACGGTTGTCAGCCTAAACAGGTAGGCATTCATCCAATAATAGCTGTTAATAACCACGCGTTGTCAAAAAGGGTGTGCGTAGTGGTAATACAATGTACCTACACTTTAATATGCGGTTGACTGCATAGGCTGCAGCTTCGACTCCACGGTATTTAAAAAAAAAAAATAATTTTATACAAAGTGAAGAAAACTGTACATTTTTATATTAGCCCATGTCTGGAATTCGAAAGTGGGGACCGTGGACCATTTAATGACATGGGGGGGGGGGGGTAACCCTTTTTCCCTTACCTCGATGCCCCCCCTTTTTTAAAAAAATAATTTTATACAAAGTGAAGAAAACTGTACATTTTTATATTAGCCCATGTCTGGAATTCGAAAGGGGGGACCGTGGGCCATTTAATGACATGGGGGGGGGGGGGTTAACCTCTTTCTCCTTACCTCGATGCCCCTCCTTTTTACAGTTTGCCTGTAGGCTGTAGGGACCGCAAAGGGTAATATCGACGATTCGGACCGCCGGCAAAACAATGTTAGCGATATTTGCTCTAATGGATCGGACAGTAAGATCCTAGTTAAAATAACTGCTCATGTTTCACACTACCCCCCGTCAGTAACGTAGAGTCGTAGACTACAGTCGTAGACTGCTGGTCTAATGACAGTATCACATATACGCCCATTAGCACGGCACACCGTACTATTACCGGATTCATGCTTTTATTCACCTCTCCTGCGATAAGCCAAGAGTGCGGCCTCGTGTCACCTGAACGTGACAAGGCCATGACGCTTGACGGTAACATAATGACTGCATGGGCTCTGTGGTTCAAAACACGTCATGTTTCGTTTAATACAGCGGTTCTCGGAAAAGTGGGGGTTGGGGGCTACGTCTGCGCGGCGATCTATCGTTTAAGGCAGAGGTTTTGGGGTTTCGAGGTGACCTGTCATGCAGTGGTCCTCAAAGTGGTGGGCTGTGTATTGTTGCACGATATACATAGGTAGAAGAACAAAAAAGGCCTAGAAAGTTGTGAATGGCAATGAATCTTACCAGGTGGTTGGTGAGCTTAATCGTATTTGCTTCAGCCAATGCTTTTGTTTCGATGTCTGTAGTTCACAGCAGTTGGGGTGGGGGTGGGGGGGGGGGGGGGAGATTTTCATGTTGGTAGTAGGCCTTATTCATTCATCTGTCATCTGATAAGGCTGCAATAGTTGAAAACAGGGCCGATTAGTGGAGGTGGTAAAAACACAAAGGACTCCGCGATTCAGATAGGGGTGGCGACTACTGGTTTGGTAGACTTGCTCTAACCACCCTTGTCCCGATGGTGTGTCATAAAACGATATATATATACACCGGTACTTCATGTCATGCACAGTGTAGAAATATATCAGGGTCATGGGCTGAGGGCGTTTTCCGCGAATAGCACGGACTCTTTTTGGTGTCACTGTTGTCAGTTTGAACTGGGTGTCACTGGTGTCAGTTTGAACTGTGTGTCACTGGTGTCAGTTTGAACTGTGTGTCACTGGTGTCAGTTTCAACTGGGTGTCACTGTTGTCAGTTTGAACTATCCACGACGGAACATGTCTGAAACGAATGGCGGGCATCAAGTCATCAAAAGCCACTATGTCCATCAAACGCCCCTATGTCCATAAAATGCCCCTATGTCCATAAAACGCCCCTATGTCCATAAATGCCCCTATGTCCATAAAATGCCCCTATGTCCATAAAACGCCCCTATGTCCATAAAACGCCCCTATGTCCATAAAATGCCCCTATGTCCATAAAAAGCCCCTATGTCCATAAAACGCCCCTATGTCCATAAAATGCCCCTATGTCCAAAAAACACCCCTATGTCCATAAATGCCCCTATGTCCATAAAATGCCCCTATGTCCATAAAACGCCCCTATGTCCATAAAACGCCCCTATGTCCATAAAACGCCCCTATGTCCATAAAACGCCCCTATGTCCATAAAACGCCCCTATGTCCATAAAACGCCCCTATGTCCATAAAACGTCCCTATGTCCATAAAACGTCCCTATGTCCATAAAACGCCCCTATGTCCATAAAACGTCCCTATGTCCATAAAACGCCACTATGTCCTAAGTGCTGCATACATTCGTTGAAGCCGATCTCTTTGTAGGTAAATAGCTTCCCTGTCCCCAGTAGTGCCGTGCGTTTTGTCTAAGTTTTTGTTGTCGAAGCTCTCATGCTGGTGCGCCTGTCGTTAAGTTTTGCCGACCGGGTTTCCGGTCCATTTCTTGGTGAAGATCTCGAATGCTTCATGCGTGTGTCGATGGTATCGATGATCCTTCATAAAAAAAAAACAAAAAAAAACAAAACATGTACACTTTGCGACTTGGGACAGGGGTTCTCAACCTTCTTAATGCCGCGACCCTTTAATACAGTTCCTCATTTTGTGGTGAGCCCCCCCCCCTCCGACATACAATTATTTTCGTTGCTATTTCACCACTGTTGAGTATATGTGTTTTCCGATGGTCTCAGGCGACCCCTTTGAAAGGGTCGTTTAACCCCCCCAAAGGGGTCGCGACTCACAGGTTGAGAACCGAAAACGCAGGGCTCCCNAGTTTTTGTTGTCGAAGCTCTCATGCTGGTGCGCCTGTCGTTAAGTTTTGCCGACCGGGTTTCCGGTCCATTTCTTGGTGAAGATCTCGAATGCTTCATGCGTGTGTCGATGGTATCGATGATCCTTCATAAAAAAAAAAACAAAAAAAAACAAAACATGTACACTTTGCGACTTGGGACAGGGGTTCTCAACCTTCTTAATGCCGCGACCCTTTAATACAGTTCCTCATTTTGTGGTGAGCCCCCCCCCCCTCCGACATACAATTATTTTCGTTGCTATTTCACAACTGTTGAGTATATGTGTTTTCCGATGGTCTCAGGCGACCCCTGTGAAAGGGTCGTTTAACCCCCCCAAAGGGGTCGCGACTCACAGGTTGAGAACCGAAAACGCAGGGCTCCCAATTATTTTAATGCGGCCACCTGCAACTTTCATTAAATTTCGATACAAAATTCTGAAATAACATTCTGGGCACATAATAATGATATTATGATTAGTAAAGCGTTTCGTGGCTTACCCCAGGCTAATTTTGACTGAAACATCAGTCATCAGTGGTCCTAGCTTAGTACTGGGGGTGTCACACATAGGGCTGGGGACGACGTGATGACTTAAGTACTGTGTTGTGGTGTCAGTGTTCCTTGTTTAGTCCCTTGTTGTGGTGTCAGTGTTCCTTGTTTAGTCCCGTGTTGTGGTGTCAGTGTTCCTTGTTTAGTCCCGTGTTGTGATGTCAGTGTTCCTTGTTTAGTACTGGGTTGTGGTGTCAGTGTTCCTTGTTTAATACTTTGTTGTGGGAGACATTTCCATCGTTGCGAATTCAAGAGTGGAAGAACTTACCCCGAGTATTTATTTAATAATGACAATTGTAAAAAAAGTAAAATCGACCCCCCCCCCCTTTTATTTTTAACCTACAGCTATACTAACATAATAAGAATATATTTAGCGTATATTAGATTTGCATAGTTTGGAAATTGAAACAGAACTCAGTTTAGTAATAGCTGGCTACGAATACATTATTTAATACCAAGATCGGCGCTTGTCGCACGTGTGTCGGGTTTGTCGCTGGTGAGTCGGGTCTGTTGGTGATGCGTCGGTAGCGTGTCGGATTTGTCAATCGGTGTGTCCGCTATTTCGCTTGTTTGTCGGTGATGTGTCGGGTTTGTCGCTGGTGTGTCGGGTCTGTCGACTGTGTGTCGGGTTTTTTAATTTTTTTTTTTTTTGATAAGGCTTGTTGCGGATAGGTTCACATGTGGGTCGGTAAGATTTTTACACAAAAAAACAGTCTTTGATTTTGAACGTTTTCCAGCAGGG
>CAXITT010000908.1:209592-226663 GCA_964033795.1 Lymnaea stagnalis | reverse complement strand
GCCTCAATTTTTGGAGTTCGCCCACGTCGGCAATCAGTCCAAGGTTCGCCCCTGACTATCACTAGAATCACGCAGGGTCTTTAAAGCAAGCACAATGCGTGTTGGGCATTTATTGAGAGATAAAGACTGATCAATCTGTTCTATTCCTTACTTGAATATACTTTCTACGATATGCCTTCATTCTTATTGTAGTCATGGTACATTTACTGACCATAGCGAAAGTATATTTCTTGTATCCTGTCCATAGTAAAAAATATTTTTAAAAAGTGGGGGAAGGGGGGGGGGTTGGATGGGTCAAGTCATGCTATTTCAGGTGAAACGTTTGGCCCACCTTCAAATTGTTGCCTCAAATTGACCCTGGAACTTCTTCATCATTAAACACCAATGCTTAAAATTTGACAGTGTCTTTACACAAGGAATTATAGCTTGTTAAACAGATAGTTTTGTCTGTTTGTTTACAGTTAAGGATTTAAAAAAAAAAGTTAATTGTTTTTTAGTCGGAGGTGAAAAGAATTGTTAAACACCCTATTCTTTCTCCAAGATACAAATCTCAGCCAAAATTATGACGTCTCTAGTCGCTTTGAGGTCAAAGTCAGTGTCTAATTCAGGAGTTATGTCCCTTGGAGTCGTGTCTTTGTGTGGATCCGACGCAACTTGAAAGTCTAAATGACCCAGGCGTTGGAGGCAGAATTATTTGGAGAAATGATTTGAAATAATAATGCCCTACCTGACAGAGTGTTTGTACCTAGACAATACATGATAGCATGTTTGTACCCATGCACTGTACGACAGCCTGTTAATGTCCATGTACTCTATGACAGCCTGTTTGTTCCCATGCACTGTACGACAGTCTGTTAATGTCCATGTACTCTACGACAGCCTGTTTGTTCCCATGCACTGTATGACAGCCTGTTTGTTCAGATGTAATGGGATGTAGTGTTATATCCACCTTATAAGCGTATCCCAGCTGTACCCATGCCGTGTCTTGTAGTGTTATAACCACCCTATAAAAGTATCCCAGTTCCCTTGGTGACGTGCCTCCATTGATTTCCTTGTCACGATTTGTTTCTCTGATCGATACTTGGTGTAAGATCCGTAGAGGTTTTGATGGTGTGTCTTAATTAAGAAATTTGTCGGGTGGGGGTGGGGGTGTTGTTTGTGCGTGTATGGGGGGGGGGTACGCTATTTTATGGTAGATTGATCTCATCGGGGTCGTCAGAGTACGTGCCGTGTTTTGTCCCACACCGTCTCTCCCTGTTACCAGAGTTCTTAGTTCTCATTTCACCCCCCCCCCCCCAATTTCCAATCAGATGTTTATCTTCACCTGTGCCTTTTTTTTTTTATTATCTTGGTTTTACGTGCACCGGACAACCCGGGGTGGGGGGTGGGGGTGGGGTGGACGCCATTGGTGGACAACGGGGGATGTTATCANTTTTTTTTTTCCGGAATCCCCCCCTTCCTTCCGGAAACCCCCCCCCCCCGACCTGCAACGTACAATTATTAACCAGATCATACAAAATCGCCCATTGTATTGTTTGTAAATTAAGTCCTTGAAGCAAAAAATTGAGGTAATGACGTTTCAAAATTGCATCATAAACGAGTTTTTATTGAAACATCAGTCGTAAGTCGGCTAAAACGTTCACTTTTATTGTCTTCAGAGATGCCAACCTGTCATTCACTTCATCAAAGTTATCTGCTGATAAAATCCGCCAGACCAGATGAGACCGCACTGTTTCACATTAGATAGCAAATCGCTCTCGATAGGTTTCATTTTTGAAAGGTCACTCTTACCCAAAGCCACACTTACCCAAAGTCACCCTTACCCAAAGTCACCCTTACCCAAAGCCACCCTTACCCAAAGCCACCCTTACCCAAAGCCACCCTTACCCAAAGCCACCCTTACCCAAAACCACCCTTGCCCAAAGCCATCCTTGCCCAAAGCCATCCTTGCCCAAAGCCACCCTTACCCAAAGCCATCTTTACCCAATGCCACCCTTACCCAAAGCCACCGATAGACACAGCTGGTAAGAAATACTGGTAGGCTTAATGAGGGGATTGGGATCGATTCTAGGACTCCCCATTTAAAGTTGATGATGATGATTGAATACTTTTATAGCGCTTGTGTCTGTGCTATTTTGGCATGCTCATGGCGCTCTGATGTTCTCAAATCTTTTTAAAGAAAAAGTCTTTAAACATTTCTTAGATGATTTATTAAAATCATTTTTAAATTTCCGTCAAAGATTGAGGCGAGCTGTTCCATAATTTAGGCGCTATAGCTTCAAAAGAGCTTCTTTCTGTGTTCATCCACACTTGAACTCTCAGTAAGGACTGTGTTGACGAGCGCAGGTTCTTCAAGATTACAGGTTTAGAAATCAGTTCACTTAAGATATTCAGTTGCAGAGCCTTCTATACAGTTATACGTCAGGGACAGAATTTTGTCCGCTCACTCACAGGAAGCCAGTGAAGATCTTTAAGAACCGGGGTGATGTGGTCAGATTTCTTTATCCGCGATATAATGCGTGCCGCAGTATTTTGTACCTTCTGGAGTCTTTGAATTTGGTTTTGAGGTAAACCCCACACAGACAACTTTCACAGGTTTGAATGTAAAAACTTAAAATATTGGCCAATCTTTGGCCACATCGCCTGGGACGGGCACACTTGAGTCTTGGGCAAAAAGATTGAACATATTAAACGATGACAGTTATTATATTTAAAAAAAAAAACAACAACAGAGACTGGAATTTAGCAGCTCATTAAAAACAAAATATAAAAGAAAATTGACTTTTTTTTTTCTCTTCTGTAGTGAACGCCGCTAAATGATTACCCGCTTAGAGTAGCACAAAGCAGCGCCACCTGGTTTGCCAGGGATGTTAAATTTTGTGTGGCGGATACCGTAACCACGCTCAGAACAATGGGTCTCAAACATTCAAAACGTCTGGTAGCCCAATCCCTCAAATCTTGTACTGCCTGAATGACTTTTACCCACAGCCTTTTATTGGGAATCCAACGGATCGTCTTTTCTTTCAATGAAATAATTAGTCAAACAACAAATGAAAGAAAAGATTTTACCACCTGTGAATGTGAACACTTGGTATATGTATATCATGTTGACCACCACCCTTCCACCCCCACCCAAAAAAAAAAAAACACCACCAAAACCAAAACAACCGCCCCCTCACATCCCACTCCATTCCGACCCACATCACACTGGAACGCTATCAGGGGAGGGGGGAGTAGTGACCTGTAGAACGACATTCAAAATGTCGCCCCTGAAAACTTTGATATTAGAACTGCTTTTAAGATTTAATTTCATCGTCTGGATGTCCTACGTCCGACGAGACTTAGTCTGGTCTCCAGGCCAACAAACTATTTCCCTTAGAATTGCGTCATGATTTTGTTGTTGTTTTGTTATTAAGGCAGAACAGAAAAAAAGACCTTAATCTGTGTGTTCTGTTTTCAGGCATTTAACAGCCCCTAAACAATGTCAGCCCTGAATTATAACACCATTTCTTGGCCCTTATTTATGGTATCATTATTGTAGCATTATTATGTTCGCAGGAAAAAGTGTTATAGTTGAGCTGTTAGGACAAAGTTTTATTGTTGAGATTTCGCAGTTGGCTTGTCAGTACTTGAGTTTTTCCTTTAATGGCCTGACGTGACACACTCTTGAAACAGATAATTACAAATGTTAGGATTCGATTTGCTGTATGTCTGGTGCTGGGATGTATGGATCTGTGTTGTATTTGTACTACTGGGATGTTGTATGTGTACTACTGGGATGTTGTATGTGTACTACTGGGATATTGTATGTTTACTACTGGGATGTTGTATGTGTACTTCTGGGATGTTGTATGTGTACTATTGGGATGTTGTATGTGTGGTACTACCCCCCTCCCCCACCGGAGGTTACGAATGTGAGATGAGGCACAACAACGTCTGCTAGCGTAAATTATGAGCACTGGCTACTTCGTAATGTTGTATACTTGAAACACATCCGTCCTCTAGCCATTTGTGTGGTTGAATGTAGTCCAATCATTTGAGCAACGCCACTGATAAGAAGAGTATATGCTGTAGGGAGGAGTTAATGACATATCCACCTATAAGGTCAACTAGCCGATGGCTACCCTCATCTTGTGACAGCCATCAATCAATTCTTTGTGTTACACAGCAACTGTAACATGCTGGTGACCTTCCCTTGAGTGATGTACTGAACAAGGGCAGTCACTGCATTGCAAATGTGGCCAGCTGAAGTTTAAAATCTATTATAAGGGCCAGCTGAAGTTTAAAATCTATTATAGGGGCCAGCTGAAGTTTAAAATCTATTATAGGGCCAGCTGAAGTTTAAAATCTATTATAGGGGCCAGCTGAAGTTTAAAATCTATTATAGGGGCCAGCTGAAGTTTAAAATCTATTATAGGGGCCAGCTGAAGTTTAAAATCTTTTTTTTGTGGCAGATGAAGTTTAAAATCTATTATTGTGGCCAGCTGAGGTTTAAAATCTATTAAAGGGGCCATCTGAAGTATAAAATCCACCATCGTAAGATATAGCTTACTGTCTACAAACTCCCACTTAGATAAAAAAAAGTCACCAATGTTATCAAGATCTGATTTATTGATATATTTGAACCAGCTTAGGGCATGATACCCCAGTACCGGTACTAGATGTTATGTTGGCATATTTAAAGTCCATGGGTTTTCAAATCGTAGGTCACAACACCCTGGTATACTCTGGTGTGGGAAGACATGTTGTTCTGGTACATCGCAGACGGTTCACATGTGTGTCGCAGATGATAATATCAAGTATTGTTTTATCATTTTTTAAATATTATACAAATATATTTAAAAAAAAAAAGTTTTATTATATTTTGGTGCATTTGAGGGGGTGGGGGGTGTGTGGTGGGGGGTTTACATGCACAAGATCAGTCTCTTACAGTTTAGTTTAGGCTTTATGTGATTGTCTTTTTACATGTGTTTGTGTGCTATGTACCTGTTTGTGTGCTATGTACCTTGATGATTTTGCCACATAGAATTATACTGTCTCCATCGTCTTTTACTTGTGTTTGTGTGCTACGTACCTTGATGATTTTGCCACATAGAATTAGACCGTCTCCATCATAAGTCAGTCCGGCCTCAAGTTTCTGATGTTGTACCTTGCGTGTTTCAGGAGACATGATGACACTGCTGATGAAGAAGGACACCCTGACAGAAGAGCAGACACAGTTTTATGTGGCCGAGACTGTCTTGGCCATCGACTCGATACACAAGCTGGGCTTCATACACAGGGACATCAAGCCTGACAATCTGTTGTTGGACAATAAGGTTTGTACATACATGGGACATCAGGCCTGACAATCTGTTGTTAGACAATATGGTTTGTTCATACATGGGACATTGGGCCTGACAATCTGTTGTTAGACAATAAGGTTTGTGCACACGGGCATCAGGCCTGACAATCTGTTGTTAGACTATGTTTGCATGTATTATCAAGCATGGATATTCCATTGTGATTGTTGCACACCGAATGTTGTGGTTCATTGCGGCCATTGTGTCTTGTGTGTGAGTATGTGTTAATCCTTTGGCAGTTGCTGTATGAGCATTTGGCTGAGAAGTTGTAAGGTATTTCTGTTGCCAGCTGTGCTATAAGTGTTTTAATTATTGTGCGACCAGATTATAGAGAAGCCTGGAATAGAACGTGTGTTCAGTTTTAATCAGATTATGGCTTAGGAACGTTTGGACGAATTCGACATGAAAAAATCAATCCTTACGGACGCGACAGACGCCTGATAATGTTTTGTTAGGCAATACGTATTGTACCCACAGAACATCACACCTGACAATCTGTTGTTAGACAGTAAGGTTTGTGCAGACAGGGACATCAATCCTGACAATCTGTTGTTAGACAGTAAGGCTTGTACAGACAGAGACATCAAACCTGACAATCTGTTGTTAGACAGTAAGGTTTGTACAGGAAATATAAATTAAAGAACTGCTTTCAAGCTTAGTAAATGAATGAAATAGCAAAACGAGGTATGTGGAAGCTTGAAATAAGATAACAGGGACATCAATCCTGACAATCTGTTATTAGGCAATAAGGTTTCTAGAGCACAAGCTCAGTCCTGTAACTGAATATCTTAGGCAATAAGTTATTACGGTTTATCTCGTCATATCAAGGGAAATATTTTTTTAAAAATTAGCCTAAATATGTATGTATAAGAGAAATGATGTAATTCTGCCCGCAATTCAGTGACCAGTTGCCTTGTTAATCTCCCCTACAGGGCCACATCAAGTTGTCAGATTTCGGTCTATGTACAGGCATGAAGAAATCTCACAGAACAGATTTCTACAAAGATTTATCCTCACACTCTAAAAGTTTTGGCAAAGATTTCTCTAGTAAGTCTTAGTAATCCTCTAGTAACTGAAATGTTTGTGAATGTCAACATAAGTTGTATGTCTGCTGACACTGGAATAGCAATTAAACTTTGATAAGTTTCAGCTGAAGTAAGACACTGGGCTAGATGTTCAGTCCACATTATGCAAGGATTATATGAACCAGCTGATTATTCAGTTTAGATTATGCTAGAATTATATGAACCAGCTGATTGTTCAGCTTAGATTATGCAGTGTTTAAATGAAGCAGCCAATTTTTCAGCTTATATTATGCAAGGATTTTATGAACCAGCCAATTTTTCAGCTTATATTATGCTAGAATTATATGAACCAGCCAATTTTTCAGCTTAGATTATGCAAGGATTATAATTGAACTTGATTACCTCATACTGTAAAATTAATAACATCCTTTTCTTGAAGGTATTAAAATGATTTTATATAATCTGGTGTATTGGTAGTTGTACACATGGCCAGTCTCTCTATTCAATGTTCTGATGGGTCTGGTTTTATTATAGTGTTGTGGTAGTTGTACACATGGCTAGTCTCTCTATTCAATGTTCTGATGGGTCTGGTTTTATTATAGTGTTGTGGTAGTTGTACACATGGCTATTCTCTCTATTCAATGTTCTGATGGGTCTGGTTTTATTATAGTGTTGTGGTAGTTGTACACATGGCTAGTCTCTCTATTCAATGTTCTGATGGGTCTGGTTTTATTATAGGTGTTTTGCATTTGAAGGAAATCTAGGATGAAATTGAATCTTTTCAAAAAGATTAAAATCAGGTATAGAATCATTCAAAGATAATAAGATGTTATTTCTTACAGATGGAAACCCGATGGACTCTAAAAGAAAGGCGGAAAGTTGGAAGAGAAATCGACGAGCATTGGTGAGTTTTGTTTCATTGTGTTTGGTCTTGTTCATTAAACATCATTGCTCTTCAGCTGTGGGGGGGACTCTGTTGCGAATATTTCTTATTGTGAGAAACAAAGCAAAATAAACTGTTCAATTAAAAATGTGCATAAAATATTTGTAAGTTTTCATATTTTCTTTCTCATACGGCCTTGTAAACCTGTTCCCATCAAAATCTTGACCACCCTTATTGGAGATGGTCTTTTAAAAAAAAAAAAAGTTAATAAATCTTTAACAAAAAGATAGACAATAAATAATTAATCAAACTAACATATGATTGTATGCATTCAAAATAGTTGAAAGTAATTGATTTTCTATAGCCAGTATCAAAACACCTCTGGTACATGTAAGTAGAGCTCTAACTGTGTGCATGTTATTTTCTAGGCCTACTCAACAGTTGGGACTCCTGACTACATAGCACCAGAAGTGTTTATGCAAAATGGCTACTCAAGTTCCTGTGATTGGTGGTCATTGGGTGTCATCATGTATGAGATGCTCATTGGTGAGTTACTTATTTTAGTGTGGCACGGGACACCTCGGATCAGCTGAGAAAATTGCCAACAGTACAACTCAGATCCGTTAGTTCAGTGTAGAACAGAACGGTAAATCTCTGATCAGCTGGTGCAGTGCTAAAAGTAAATCTCAGATCAGCTGGTACAGTGCTAACATGACAATTCAAATCAGTTAGTACAGTGTAGCACGGTCCACCTCGGATGAGCTGGTCACAGCGCAGTGGTAGGGTATACACATTAAAGACTACTCATTGATAAACTCATTGTAAAACAAAAAATAAAGTCGTAGTTACTTTCATAATGACTGCATGAGAGGAATATTGTATTAATTGGGTAAGTAAAATGATTTCTCAATTCACTAGGGTGCAAAAGAGAAATTTATTAAATGAAAGGTCTTATGACTAATAATTGTCTAATTTTAGAATGTTAGCTATAAAAAATCCATGATCAATATATGTGCAAAAAGAACAACAAATATACATTTTAATAACATGGTGTTCTTTCTTTTAGGCTACCCCCCTTTTTGTTCTGAAAACCCTCAGGAGACGTACAGAAAAGTAATGAACTGGCGAGAGACCCTCATCTTTCCTCCGGAGATGCCAATCTCAAATGAAGCCAGAGATCTCATTAAAAGGTTTGGGCTGTTAGCGCTTGTGTCAACTTTACGTTAAACATCTGGAGCTGTAGATCTGTGTTTAATCATACCAAACTTGCCAGCATGAGGTTTATTCAACAAGATTCTACACAGTAAACCAATTTATAAGACTGACTTGCTAGCATTGTGTTTGTCAAAAGATTTCTCAATAGAAAATTCTCAGTGGCCAAAGTAGAAGCGAGAGGGGCCCCCAGAATTGTGCTGATTGTGCTGGTTTTTCAAGGGGATTTATATAATTATCACCAACTGTACCTTTCCTTATATGATATACATATAGGTTCTGTGTTTCTCACTCAACTATTTTCAGGGGCACAAAAAAAGTGTGTCACTTTGTTGTCCATGTGTCACTTTGTTGTCCATGTGTCACTTTGTTGTCGATATGTCACTTTGTTGTTCATGTGTCACTTTGTTGTCCATATGTCACTTTGTTGTTCATGTGTCACTTTTTTTCTTTCAGGTATTGCTGTGATCCAGACCACAGAATAGGGGGCAACTGTGTAGAAGAAATTACATCACACCCGTTCTTCAGAGGTGTTGATTGGGAACATATCAGGTCAGTTCAATCATTGATTGGGAACATATCAGGTCAGTTCAATCATTGATTGGGAACATAGGTCAGTTCAATCATTGATTGGGAACATATCAGGTCAGTTCAAGACACACAAAAATTGTTCTAAAAAATAATTTGAAAAAAAAATAAAAATTAAACGGTAAGATGTACAGTTGTGGTTTTAACATTCAGCTAAAAAACTTCTAGTTTTACTTTCAAATTAAAAATCAATTTAACATAACAAAGTTATGTCAGTCAGTGTTGGTAATCATTTATAATAAAATATACCAGCCTTAAATGCACCAGCCTTAAATGCACCAGCCTTAAATGCACCAGCCTTAAATGCACCCGCCTTAAATGCACCAGCCTTGTCTTCTAAGTTTATAACTTGATGAAAAGTTTGAAAGTTAATCATTGTGTAAACATGAAATGTAAGTCGTTAGTTCTTTGATGTGAAGTGTTGACAAAAGTAGAAATGCTGTTTGGTTAAGAACTTGTTTTGCTCTGTCTCAGGGAACGTCCAGCTCTTATTCCAGTGGATGTGAAAGGCATTGATGATACTTCCAACTTTGATGACTTCCCAGAAATAGACCTCAAACTACGTAAGCCTGGCTTTATCTACTCTCACAGACATTGGCAATTTGAACCATGTCGGCTTTGGGTCTGGTCTCCTAGTTTCACTACTGATAATACTCACTAAGTGAACCTCTCTTTTTGGCTCTTATAAGCTATTCTTATATCACCAAAATTTTTTTTTTTTTTACTCTTTTTTTAACCTAAAGGTTTTTCTTGATTGTTTTTCCAGTGTTTCCCTTTTTTTTTTTTTTTTTTTTATATCTCTCATAACTGTTAAATTAAAAAAATTTTTTTTTAATATAACCTAAAGGTTTTTCATGAATGCTTTCTCAGTGTTTGCCATTTTTTTTTTTTTTTTTACAATCACTCATAACTGTGACATCAAAAAAATTTTTTTTAAAATCCAAGATATGAGTTTTGTTTTTGCTAATTTTACTTATGCTTATTCCTAATGGAGTTAAAAAAAATAAAAAAAATTCTTAACTGGTTAACTACCATGAGCCGGTGGGAGTGGCTCGGCATATCTTCCGTTATGGCCACAAGCCGCTGGTAGCACCAATGTTTTGTATCGTATTAAATGTGACCTAGATTTAATTCGGCTACAGCGGGGTTTTTCAATCTGGTATTTAATCAGTTAAAGAGGCATTATGGGTTTTAGCTAATGAATGAAATATGTTTGCTAATCTCTTCTGCAGCTGCTTCCCAGCAAAATGAAGAGGAGTTTAAGGACCCTAAATACAAAGACTGGGTTTTTATAAACTACACTTTCAAACGATTTGAGGGTCTCACACAGCGTGGACCTCGACCACCGCTGCACAAGAGCTGAGAATGCAGACGGATTACTCCCCCATCCCCCTTGGAGTGTCCGGTTGTGTGTGAGCGCGTGCGGAGTAACAGGAGCGGCACTGCAGCGTTGAGGAATCAACTTCTGGATAAGATTAGACCCCCCCCCCCACCACCAGCCCACACAATCAGTCAGCAGTCATGTGGTCTTGTGTAGTTGTACAGTTTTAAGGAATGACAAAATTGATAGTAAATTTATCCTATGTTGAAGTTACCTAAGAGTTTAAAGATTGGTGATATTTTGATGATCCATTCGGGAGCTGCCCTTGAGAAGTAAGGGCTGACTCTCCCAACCTGCTGGCGATCGTTACGTCCTCTTGAAGGTTTGCAGAGTCATTGGTATTTTTCCTGATGGTATTTTTTTTTAAAATGATAATTCTCATGATGACATTTCTCAAGATGATTTTTCTCATGACGATTAGTCATGACTCTCCTCATGATGCCTCTGGATGCAGGTATTTTTTGAGTGTCATGGGGGGAAATTACAATTGTTTTTTTTTTTTTGGTGGGTGTTAATGGATTTCATGTTTTCTTTGAGAAAGGTTACAGTAAATATTCAATGGCACAATGCAATTTTTAGAACATAGTAATGTTTGTAACAGCACTTTCATCCATGATATATTATAATAGTGGTACAGCTATTTGAAGAGTGGTACAGTTACTTGAGAAAATATCTTTAGGAGCTGAGTTAAGCGAATATGCCAAGGGCTTGATTGAAGAAATAGCAATTTTACATCTTCAAATCAATTTCTGAGGTGCTTCTTTCAATTTTCCATATTTTAGGCCAAACAATATTTTTTTATTATTATATTAAAAAAAAAGGGTTTTACCTCAAGATTTTTACTGCGTAATATATATATAGTTTTTGCTTTCTTGAAATCAAGTAATATTTGGTTTTTTAATGTATATGTGTTTGAAATGTAATTGTAACAATGAGGGTGAACTGATGATATTGTAGATGTGTTGTGTGAGTGTGTGTGTTTTATTGGTGTACAAGGACACAGTGATTACTTTATTAGTACTGCTGGATAGATTTAGAGTATTTCTTAGTTGAATTCATGTTGGCCATCACATCACCCTGTTTACAGTGGAGAATATTCTGGGATAAATACTGTATTTATTTTGCATTCACCTGTGAAATGGACTGCATTTTTACGGCCTTTAGAAATGTGTGTGTCTTTTTTTCAAGTTTGCTATGAGGATGCTATGTGACATGTCTGTGACTGAGTCACACATCAGCCTATGAGCTTGGAGCTTTTTGCCATGGCATGTTTGTTACCCTGATCTCTAGTAAACTTAAGATTCAATCAGTTAACAACCAACAGTCCACCATAGTTAGTCATTTGATGAATTGTGTAGGGGATTATTCCAGCCACAAGCGGTTCTTTGTTCTTCATCATTGAAACCACAAGACAAGTTACAAGACTTAACCCGTGAAGCATCCCACCCTGGCTGGTGGGGGCGGACCATGGGAGCACCAGCTTGTCCTGTTGGATGATACATCCTCTGCCGTCTGCAAATCTCTTCTGTTGTCTTTGAGGAGTCCTGCCAGTAGTGGACCCTGTAATGTAAAGGGTGGTCATCCATCACCTCCACCTCAACTCCCCCCCCTCACCCCAAGGCTGACCTGTCACTGTGGTGGTCCATTTCTAGTGTTTGTATTATTTCACAACATTCCATATTTTCCCCATCATCTCCTGAGAGTCCAAATGATTCATGTGCACTGTTGGTTATTGGTTCACATCTGCCTTGCCTATATTGTCCTGTTGTCTTTTATGAAAATTCCATGTTTACAATTTGTGATTCACGTATAAGTTCAGAAAGCAATGCTGCCAACTGTCAATAAATTTATGCAGAGAAAATTTGACCTAAAATGACTTCTCCGTTAACTAGAAGTCATTGTATTTTGAAGTGAAACCAATCGGGTTTACTAAACGATTACTAGAAAACTATTCTTTAGCTTTGTATGTTTACTTTAAAAATGTTTCCAGAAAAAAAATGTGGATATTTAGAATATTAGTCTGTAGTAAATTCCATTTTTTTTTTTACTTAGCAACCCTCTCGGATAGTCGATAACTCAGTTTTTAGTGAATATGATCCCAGATTATTTCTTAATATGCTGCAATGTGAGTAAGTGTACAAGGGCATTTGCTGGTGTGTTCAGTTCTGTTTATGTCAATGAAGACCATTGTGACAATGAAACATCAGAATTAAGACCATTGTGACAATGAAACATCAGAATGAAGACCATTGTCACAATGAAACATTAGAATGAAGATCATTGTCACAATGAAATATCAGAATGAAGACCATTGTCACAATGATACATTGTCACAATGAAACATCAGAATGAAGACCATTATCACAATGATACATCAGAATGAAGACCATTGTCACAATGAAACATCAGAATGAAGAACATTGTGACAATGAAACATCAGAATGAAGACCATTGTCACAATGAAACATTTTATGGATAGCATTAGCATCAAGTCTTGCATGTGCAAGGTGTGGCTTATTTCCCTTACTATCTTTCTTTGCCCATTGTGTGTTTGAGTAAAACGTGATTGAATGGTTAGGCCATCTGCTTTCAGTCAATTGTGTTTGCTCTATTTCTTGAATTGGCTTTCAGCTATGAAATCCTTGACATATGTAAACTGGATGCCACAGCCCTGATATACAGTAGTTGATATTTTCTCTGCTCCTGCTAGTTTAGATGTTGTAGACACAGCTGATGCCATCTTTAATTTTTGTCTTTTTATTCGACCATAAAATACATCTATGATATCCCCATTATTCTCTAGGGAGCTGTAGTCATGTGATGGTATCCCCCATCAATGTTGTTTCAAGGAGCTGTGGTAGTGTGATGGTATCCCCCATCAATGTTGTTTCAAGGAGCTGTGGTAGTGTGATGGTATCCCCCATCAATGTTGTTTCAAGGAGCTGTGGTAGTGTGATAATATCCCCATTGCTATGTCCTAAGGGGCTTTAGTTGATGTGGGGGTAGGTGTGGAGGATGGTCTCCCCACTGATCATGTTTTCCTTTATTCGGCTATTCGTCATGCATGGTTGACCACCGGCCCAGTCGCACTGGTGTGACTTTGTACATCCTTAACCACTCTTTGTCTCAGTCTTAGAGAACTTGAACTAAAATCCACCTCCTCAGGTCATTGCTGCTGTAAATAGCCAGAGTTATCCCCATTTTTAATCATGATTTTTGTAATGGGTCGAGTGTTCTGATTGAGAAGCGTTTCCAGCAATCCTAGCAGAGCACTTTTAGCTTTCTCAGCAAATTGTTACGTAAATCGGCTTTTATTAGTCTGTGATGACGCACTTGTTGAGGTGTGGAATATTTTGTATCATCTGTACCGTACCAGGGAATATTTTAAATGCATTTGAGAGGAATTTTAAAAAATTCATGGAAATCCTCAATTGAAATAGATTCCAGTGATTCCAAAAGTCTATTTCATTATTGATGAATATTACAAGTGATCTGGAAAAAATGACCAAAAGTTTTATAGCAAGAAAAAATCAAATTTCACCCACGCTTTCATGTTGTGCCCTCTGAATTTTGAAACATCTGGGGTGGTAATTTAAAATGAAGAGTGTTAATTGCTCTTAACATCTCTTAACTGGAATATTTAACCACCGATATTCTGCTGCAGGGCACCCATCACAGATAATCTGTGTTGGATTGTCTCACGGATTATCTGCTGCAGGTCATTTATCATGGATTATCTTTTGTATTTGGTTCCTGATGTTGTCTGACTCTTGTAATTATTCATCAATGTTAAAAATTGTCTTTCATTGGGATCTTCTAGTTTGCTTGCTATTGTCTAGAATAAGCTTACACATATATATATATATAAACATATTTAAATATCCTTACCTATATATGTGCTTATCATGTTTTTTGGTCGGCTTTTCAATTGAAAACAAATCTCACTATACTTAAGTTTCTTCTCATGTGTTCACGGAAGCAGTTGAAAATAACTACAGGGAAGCGAATTTTTTTTTTTGTCTGCGTTGTCAACACCTTGGATGTGAGACCCATTTTGTCTGTATAGAGATAATATATTATTAAAGTCACATGTCATTCATACCTATATTTGGAAATGGATATATTGTTATGGTTTAAAGCCTTTATAAGCTTCACTTCTCTTGGTGATAAAACTCAGATTTAGATGCAGCCAGTAAATTTATATATTTTGCATTTAAATCCAGTCTCCTAATGAACACAAAACAAAACTGGCATTCTGAAGTTAAATTTAGAACCGCTGCTTTCTTATCACTCCCAATTTCCTTTTGTTTAATAAACTATTAGAACAGGAATAACATGTGCTTAGGATGGGTCTTAAATTTAAAGCTAATGTGCCTATGTGAAACTGTATGTCTTCTTTCTTTAAAAAAAAATGTATGTCCATTTTTGTAAATGAAAATGAACATCAAATCCACTCATCCCACTAATTGGGAAGAAAAACCCGTCAATTTTTTGTGTTTGTACAACATGTGCTGATTCATTTGAATGTCTGTTCTCTCTGTGCATAACATGTGCTTGTTGATTTGAAAAATCCTAGTGTAAATAAAAATTGATTAAATAAGCAAAGTGTTGTGAAAATGCCTACCTTGTGTGCTAATACCACTTGATGACTAGACAAATAAAAACTTTTGGATTGTTGGATGGTTGCAAATGTTCACATTGATCATGTTGGAAAGGAAACTAATTATGTGATGTATGCTGATTTTTTTTTTCTCAGTTCAATGCTCCATTTGGCATATCATTAAATTATTTCCTTCACTGATTTCAATTTTTTTTAAATTTATCTTTTTTGTTTTATTGTCCATTAAAATTGTAAAATTATAGCAATTATCAATTACAAAAAAAAAATAGGGGGGGGGGGGGGGGGGGATATTTTCCCATCCTTAGCTCTAATCAGGACCTAAACATCAATATCAAGTGCATTTGATTGGATGCGTCCAACTCAAATTCCAAGTTTTTAATGGTTGCTTCAAATATTCTTAGTCTGAATATTGTCATGTCTTGAGATCGGCATAATAAAAAAGGATAAAATTCTATAATGTTGGCTTGCTAAAAATTTAAAAAAAACAACAAAACAAAACAACCTTTCATGACATAGCTATCCGATACCGATCCAGGCTGGCAGTATGAGTGTAGTCAGTGACAGATAAGCTGGGTATGGAGGACCTGGTGACAAAGGGGGGGGGGTGGGGGTTTCATGCATTAACCCTGTTGCAAACCGACACGTATGGCAAATGGACCTTATGTAGCGAATTAGGTTTTTCAAAAAATAATTTTTGTTATTAATGTGAATATTGTATGTACAGTTAAAAATTATTCTTAGCCCACAAGCTGTCATAATGGCTGAACACGGGACATTAGATCTGCTTCTGTTGCATTCATTATTTATGAAGTTGAAGTTCTCTCATTCATCAGCTTTTTTTTTTTTTAAATTGGTTTTTAATGAATTTATTTCATAAAACGCTCCTTTTTTTTGAAGATATATACATATAAGAAATAAGCACAGAAACTTTGAAACCTCTATTCTTAGCACACAAGCTGTCATAATGGCTGAACACGGGACATTAGATCTGCTTCTGTTGCATTTATTATTTATGAAGTTGAAGTTCTCTCATTTATTAGCTTTTTTTTTTTTTAAATTGGTTTTTAATGAATTTATTTCATAAAACGCTCCTTTTTTTTGAAGATATATACATATAAGAAATAAGCACAGAAACTTTGAAACCTCTAAGACTTAAGGCTTAGGGTAAATCTTCTTCTGTACTTTGAGGTCCCACGATCAATGCATTGATCATTCCAGCTCCTAAATTCTTAAATTTAAAGTTAAAAAAAACAGAGAAAAACGAAAAAAAGTCTACCGATAAATTTAAATAAATTTTAAAAAAATAATTTTATTAACTGCATAGTTTACAAAGACATTTTGAACCAATCGACAAACCCAATTAAAATTTAATAGAATGCAAAACTATGATTAAATGTATCTATTATCAAATTATAATGTACCATTATACAGGGGTTACCGGAAATTTGTTTGAAAGAAATTTTGTAGACGGAAATTTGATCGAACGGAACTTTTGTCGAATCTTTTTTTTCAGTTCACATGTTAAAATTTTCATCAAATTTCTTTTTGAACCCACTGTACTATATAGTAAAACCAAATAATGCGTTCAAAAAGAAATTTGAAGCAAAATTTTAACGTGTGAACTGAAAAAAGATTCGACCACATTTCCGTTCGTTCTAATTTCAGTCAATCAATTTTTCGTAGTCGAAATTTCTTTCAAAAAAATTTCCGGATATGCTATACAGGTACCTAATCATTTGCAAACCCAGCTAAATAACATTTGTGAAATTTTGCTCTTTGCTAATATTTTAAAAAGTTCTCATTTACCTCCTCTTCTTCTTAACTTGAACTAGTTCACTTTTTCTGCTTAAAATATTCTTATTTGGACTCACCTAACCCCACGATTGTATGTTTCATTTATCCAACTGCGACCGCAACCAATAGCTTCAGCAAATTCAATAATACCCTGATGAAATCAGCAACAGCATGTGCATTTGCCACAGCAATTCTCTTTCTCCCCCCCCCCCCCCCCCCTCCCCC
>CAXITT010000908.1:197969-209478 GCA_964033795.1 Lymnaea stagnalis | reverse complement strand
AAAAAAAAAAATAGTCTCTGTAACTGTGTGAATACTGACTGCTTATTGAAAACTTATGCTTAGACACAGGGCGTCATTTCAGATTTTTTCAGGGGAGGGGGAAAAACCAAAACTTGGTGGGCTTTTTAAGTTATTTATTACTGAAGGCGCCAAAGTAAACAGCAATTTAAATAAAACCTGCAAATTCAGGGGGGGGGGGGCAAATGCCTCACCCTACCCTTCCCAAATGACGTCCCTGCTGACATCTAATATTATTTAGAAATTTTTATTCCTTTGTGATTAGGCTTAGGCTTTGGGCTAAAAACTTTAAGCTTCAGTGCGAGAAGTAAATAAACTGCATCAGTATTTGAATTTAAAAAGTAAAAAAAAAACAACAAAAAAAACAGGCCTATTTGATATGCTTCTTCTTTTTGTCTCATAATGACAATGACAAAAGGGTGAAAACAACTTTGAACCACTTGTTTATTTTCCATTAAAATGTTTTAGTAAGAAAAATGTGGAGCCCGGCTGAGAGGAAGGAATTGAGACAGTTATCATTTTTTAAAAAAATAGTCTCTAATGCACATATTTATTTTGTTCGTGCTTCCACCGGTCTTACTGATACCAACTATTATTGAACCAAGGTTCTGCTACTTTTTCCCTTTTTTTTTAAATTGGTCCCTCTCTATCTCTTATCCCCCCCCCCTCTCTCTCGCTCTTCCCCTCTCTTTCTCTCACTCGCCTCCTTTCTCTCTTCCTCTCTCTCTTCCTCATTCACACAAACAAAAGATAAAAGTAATATAACCTATTTTAAAAAAATAATTAAATTCTTTAAAAAGGTTTTAATTGATTCGAAATTCGGCGAATAATTTATACGCTCTTCATTTTTAAGAGATCATTGAATAAACATATACTTGAGCTGTTTTCCTAGCATAAGAGACTAGCTCTAGCTAAACAACAACAAACGCACATGCAGAACGATTTAATGACTCATTTACTATTTATGATGGTATTAAGTGTAAGCTTCAAACATAATACATGTATCTTGGTTATCCTGTATTTTGATTATCTCTGCCTTAAATAAAAAAAACAGAAATTAAGTAGGCATGCTCGACTCAAGTGAAATTTATGAATACCGGTATGATGATAATGATTTTAAATGATAATGATGGCGATCGGGGATGGAAAATACAGTTGTCATGATTGTCATGATTATTAATATTGAATGGCTCAGAAATCATTGATCTTGAATATGGGCATGAATATTTTGGAAAGCATTGGAAGTTTTAATTTAAGGCAGGGGTGTTGCTTTAGTGTTTGTCGCCCTGGGCCAAGATGAATTTTTAGGATCTTCAAATCTAAAATCCATTATTATATTTTTCGTCAATAATGCAATAAAATACCACAAAAGCCAAAGCCCATTTTAGCGCATTATTAATGATTACATCTTACACACTAACAAGAGAGTCTCCAAATAATAATATCCTATGATTCTTTGTCCAATTAAATTTCAGAAAATATGGGTAATCTACCACTTGAGCGTCGGCCAAGAAAAAATCCAGTTGTTCCGTTTGGAAGGGCTATTTAAACAACTATTCTTACATTGGAGTCTGTTAATATTTTTGCTTCCGTATAGGCAGTATAGGCTACAAAGTTATATAGCACAATACTAATACATTTAAATAATTATTACTGCCAAGTTAACGATATGCCAGGAAGAAAAAGAGACTACAAAAGTGCCGATGTCCGAAATGTTTGATATAGATCAGATACGAAATGAAGAAGAATGGTGGCTGTCCACACTACTGCTGAATTTGTCAGACACCTTATTCAGCATCTAAGATGGTGCATTAACAAAATTATTTTTTTTGATGCAGATGACGCGGATGTCCACACACAGAATGTGGACCACAGTGGAAAACAAGGATGCTCAAAAAGCGTAAACTGAAAAGACAGTTTGGCACAAGCCGTGATCTTTCCCCTTCATATTTACGTGAATTCATGTACCATAACCGATTTCGTGGAACTTATATTTTTTAAAACTTCATTGTCACCTTGGGGAGAACTATGCATAATTCCATTTCAAACATTAAATTGTTTAAATTCTTCTGTTTCAAATTTTTAAAATAGTTTTTCTATTAAAAAAACATGTTCTTGTGTATTTGTATTAGTACTATTATTATGGGAATGAATACGTACAACCAATGTCATTAAAAATAGTATAAGAATAATTGAATAAATAGCCTTTCCAACCGGAACAGCTGGATTTTTTCTTGGCCGACGCTCAAGTGGTAGATTACTAAAATATATACTTATAATATGGAATATTATTATTACTATTAGGGATGTATAAGTATATGAATATAAAAGTTACTAAAAAAAGCAGATTTAATGTATTTCTACAGAAAAAATACAATTGAGGCTTCATGCTTCAACATATTGCATGTCAACAAAAAATTATTTATAATTATGCCTATTTTTTATCACACAAAGTGATTTACTCTGATGTACCAACTATAAAAAAATAATCCAAATACTTGCATTTATTTTATTGTTCTCAGTGATGTTATGTTTATCTCAACAACAAAAAAATGACCTCAGACTTTGGGTGTATTGGTAGACAAGATGCTGTCTCATTAATATTTAATAAGTCATTCATTAATATGAACAATTATTTTCAAATTAAAATCCAATAAATAAGCATTCACTGAGCATCAAAAAATATAATTTCTAAGGTACTTGGCAACATAGAAATATATTTTCATTGTAATATTATATTTTTACAATTACTGTTGAAATTTCTGTTTAAAATTTAAGTACCTTTTTATGCATTCAGTCATTCTGTTACAGCTCCCATGAAATTTATGTGCAAATATGATTGGCAGTGGAGAGATGGCATTATTTCATAAAACCTTGAGAAAACACATCTTTTTGCACCCCACTGATAAGAAACGGAGATATCATGCAGTAAAAGCAGCTCTTCTCCAAGACAAGCAGAAATATTCTGACAGGTTTGTTAATTCTATGTCTTTTGGGGATGACATATCACTTTTGTAATCTGCCATGAACAAACATTTGAACTAAATAATACTTAATTTAATTTTATGGTCAACTGTTTTTTTTTGTTGTGTTCTTTTTCAAATTTTAATTACTTAATTTTTTAATACAAAAACTAAAGCTTTTCGTTGGACTACCATAATTAGTGTTTAAGTTATTTTCATTTAGTGCTCTTAATTTTTGCATGCTCTGAAATGTAAGTTAGTCCAAACTCAGAGAATAACTGAGAATATACGCTAATACTATTAGATGATAAGTTGAATGATATAAAAAATAGCAATGTTGTGTTCTGTTTTTAATACTGGGTACTTACAATTTTTTTTTTAATTTCAAAAATTTTGTGTGCGTGTCAGCTTCAGTGTAAAAAAATAATTAAAATTTGACTTTTGTGTGTTTGTGTATATTTTATGTTATAGACTGCAAGGTGCTTTGTTGGATGTTAACAACTTGAAAATTGTAGGGGATCGTCATTTGGTTGTTGATGGATATCTCAGCATGGAGGTCGTGGCAGATTTTTATGTCTTCAGTCCAAAACTTGGCCAGGTCCTTGATGGAGTTATAAATAAGGTAAGGCAATCAACTTTGGAAATACCCACTGCGATACTGGAGCTGAAAAAAAAAAAAAATTATCAAAGTCATCAGATGGGTTAATGTATCCCAATTTTGGTTCATGGGTTAAATTAACATTTATTTAATCAAATAAATGTCTGATAGAAAAGTAAAATAGGAATGAAGTAACACATGTTATTTAATGGGAAATTTAGCATTACTTATGTTACCACGTGGATGTAGTGAAAATAATATTGGTTAAATCAGAGGCATGAGGCCACTTTCACTAAGAAGTGAGTGCTGCAGTTGACCCTAAGTATTTTGAAAATTTAAATTCATGGAAACAAGCTTCTCTAATAAGTGATAATAAGGCCACGTACCTTAAATAGCCATAGAAATCTCCAGATGCCTTAACCTTTGATGATGTTTAGTTTTTTAGTAGTCATCAGTCTAACTATGTCACCATAAAAATTAATGCTGGTTCTGTTGCATTTGCTTTTTTGACATGCCACAGTGCAGCAAAAGCCACATCGGCTGTTTGGTGATGGACACATTCAATGCGGCTCTGACGCTTCCTCCATCTTGTCAACTTGCCCCCAGTATTGGAGACTCTTGCAGCTTTCAGGTCAAAGAAGTCGTGGTGGATGGAGAGATTTTATTTATGAGAGGCACTCTGAAGAGGTAAACTGGATTGGAATGTAAATTTTTATTTTTTTACCAGTTCCATTTCATAAACATGGGAGATTTTCTCCCAGTCTAAATGTTCTCTCAGACTAAATTTTCTCCCAGTCATTTTGTTGAACAATAATGTTTTATTTCCAGAGTGTGATCTATCCTTTCATCTTGGGGGACCTCAGATGGGAAACATTGCTGTAAATAAAGACTGTCTAATGGGAATCAGCTACATAAAGCCCTCAACAAGAAATTCTGTTATCTTGTCTTATTTAAAATTTGTTGTCTTAACTAACTTTGAACTTTGTTTTTTAAGGTATCAACTTTTGACAGTTAAGGATTTGAACAGCTCTTGACTTTGGTCTAAATGACTGATCTATTAATCTAACAACAGGACTCATCGTCAAGTGTCCCGTCTCCTTGTTGTGTGATCCAATAATTTCAAGTTAAATCAACTTCTATCATTATTTATCTGGGTGTTCTCATGTTGGATCTCTTTCACCTACATCAGGGTCCTCAAACTAAGTCCAGCATGCCATATCCGGCTCACCAGTGTTCCTTAACTCTTTTCATTCCTCTTATATAGAGAGCGTACAACTATATACGTTGGTTATTGTTGCTAATAAAATATTGTCTTTTTTATTTTTTAAGTGTTGTTCTACCTATTTTATCATACATTTGGAATAAAAATATATTTTTAAAAAAAAAATATTTAAAGATTTTAAATAATAATTTATGTTTTTTTGCGAGTTGGAGGTTCACATGACATGCCGAAGCGTTACTGACCATTTTGGGAAAATTTGTGCAAGACGCTAGTCGATTCGGCAGCCCAAAATTTTAAATAATGAATACTACTGACGAAAATAGTGATCAAATTTTATCTGAAACATCTTGGGAAGATTGTTGGGAACCTGAATCTAGTGACTTTGATTCAGATTTTGATGAGAATCTGCCTTTATAGCCCATTATAGTCACTAAAACTAGAAGGTTAGTAAATCGAGTGTTTCGTCATTCCATTTTTTTAATAGATTTTTTACTTTTATTTTTATTTTATCGGTTTAAATTGTATTTTTAATCATAATTGAAGTATTTACTACCCATTTTAAAATGAATCTACGCAAATAAAATCATTGTATAATTTGTGAATATTTTATTATATAAATAATTTTAGAAGACTTTATGCTTAGAAACTGTTGCTAAGGAATGTAAACAATGCAGTCGGCACTGATTATTATGATATATTTCATCCTAAAGACCTTGAAATTTGACATCGATGTGTGCTATAAAAAATTATTTATCTGACACTAATGTTTTTTTTGTCATAACGATTTTTAGACAGTATTTGAGATATTAAAAACTGGAAATTTAAGGAAGTATATATTTTATATTCATTGCATCCCTAATAGCTGCATCATATAGGTCTATAATATTAGTGCTTCTTTTACATTCACAGGCTAGGCTTGTATGAGGTTCGAGATGATGACCCACTGGTTCCCTCTCCTAAGTTTCCCCCAGCCAGAAAGCCAGGCTGACGTGTGGGAAGAAATGTCATAACATGGATACAATCTGCATCCTAAAGTCTAAGGATTTTCAAGATATGTTTCACACTGAATTTGGTTGAAACATTTGTAAAATACACCTATTCAACTACCATGGGACCTTGGAAACATTCCATCAACTTTGGTTTGTTGATATCTCAACAACATATCACTTTTACACATTTCTAGGACTAATGTGCATGTCAACTGTACAAGTCCTGAGTGTACAAAAATACTCATCAACCGCAACAATGTTTCATTACTCATGCCGTATTCCCAAAAACATATTTAATCAAATAAGACATTCTTCAAAGTTTGTAACATTGAAACAGACAATGAGGACAAACTGTGCAAAGTGAATTTGTCAGACTTTATCAGAAGTAAATAAAGATAAAAACCAAAGCAATGTGATATGATGTGATGGATAATAATTTATACTATGTTCAGTGGAGAGGAAATTAGACAAGCCTCACTTATTTCAAATAATATGACAGCAAATGGATTTTCTTTTGTGAACAAAACCAAAACTGATTTGTGTCTTTCTAGGCAATTATTGGGGAGAAAAACCAAATATTGTCAAATCAGATTTTGAAATCATACAATTCATTCCTGTGACCTGTGTGGTGTTGACCAGTTGATAAATGAATATATCATTCTAAGTAAAGAGAACAACACTGGACTAATCCCCTTTTCCATTTTGTTGATAATGCCAGCTATAATCTCTTCAGGATTGTTCAAAAGAAAACTATTGTATAGATGAACTGAAGCTACCTGACATTTTATTCTCAACTGACTTCACCGAGGAAATTATTTTAGCATTTGCTGATCTACTGAAAGTGATGCAGTTCCGAATGCTGCAAATGTAAATAACACCAAATACAATCTAAATGCAATAATTCCTGATTGCATAGATTTTAAAAGCAATTGTCAGTGTGGTAGTGCTATAAATTAGGAATGCTAAGCAAATAAAATTATAAATCAAATATAGGGCATGGTAAATTTATCTTTGTTAAAAATACAAGAAACTTCCTGAGTAACAGTACCATGAAGTTTAAAATCTCTATTATTTTTAAAAATCTTGAAGTATTTTTTTAAAGGTAAAATAATAATAACCTGTAATTTTTGTGAATACTTGGTTGGGGGGGGGGGCGGTGAGTTTTATTTTTAAAAAATTATTTCCCCTTTTTGACACATTTTAAAAAATAATTTATATTTTGGTCAAAATCACATGAAATGTTCTAAATCATGCATATAATATAAGAAAATGAATTTTCTTTCTAAATAAACAAATTTTATTAAATAATTTCATGTGGCTTGTTTTTTTCCTTCTTTGCATGTGATCACCAATTTTTTTTACACATTTTTATTTTTTTAAAATTGCATTATTTTTTTCACAACTTCTAAGCATTGACACTATGTGTTTGAAAACAAATATTTTTAGAAACCTCATGCATGTCCCCACAATAATATATATATAACATCATGAATTTTAGACAAGGATTCTAAAAGTTATTGACTCTTTTTTAAGGTCTTTTTTAAGAAATCTCATGAAAAACATACAAAATTCAAGGAATGTAAAGAGTTAATGCAGTCCCCTGGTTACAGTACGAGTGGGCAGATAGCAGTGACAGATATTTAATTGGATATTGACCATCGTTTTAGCAACAAGCAGGACCTACTTCCCACGGAAATACTAATAACTTTACATAATGATTAAAATTGTTGATCATTTTCAATAATGCATTGTTTTTGTCTGTTTTGAAAAAAAGATATGTGCAGTGTGGATAGGAATATGTTAACATTTTTTAACACCATTGCCTGGCCCCCAAAAGTGCCTGATTAAGAAGTTTGAGGACACTTTGATTTACTACTAATAATTTATTTTTCCAATAGTCTTTCCTATTACATAAATTACATGTTATATTTCCTTTGCAAATACTTTCAACTCAATATCCAATGCATATCCTTACTATTCCTATCCCAGTGTCACTCCTAGGCCAAGTGCTGTCAGTCTGGACGATGAGAAAGTGGAGTCAGGGGATATCATGGAAGGATACGATGATTCTTCAGAACAATATGTCAAGCCTCAAGTGACAGAAATGCCCACAGACAATATGTGGGAAAAATCAGGAGTTGAAGAGGAACCTACGTGCTCATCAGCTGTCATCAAGGAGGAGCCTCTTGAAGTTGAAATAAAAGAAGAAATTCTCAACACCTCTACTGGTTCCACAAGGTCACAGAAGAGGAGGAAGACAGATAGTAGCACTCTGACACCAAAGAAAATAAAGAGAGAGTAAAGGAAATGTGATTTTTAATTCTGATGCGTTTGAGTTTTTTTTTAATATGAAATTGCAAATGGATTGTATCACTCTCTGTCCTTTCTATGTTGTATACTTTATCATGGTGCACCTACGTCAGTATGAAATCTCAAAACCAATGTAACTAAATTTTATATTGATCTCTGGTGTTAAACTTACGTAGACAATAAATTTACAGTATCATGAAAAAATGAAAGGTTATTCAATAACTAGATGCATTTCACAATATAATTTAATAATGAGAAGCATTTTACTATCTAAATTAATTATAAGAAGCATTTTACACTCCAATTATATCTGTGAAAACAAAGAATTCTGAGAATCCCTTTAGTTTTAGGGTATTAAATTTTAAATGCTTTAGTTTTTATAGGTATAACTGTTTTTACCAGCAGTATGAAACTTTTTCCAATATTTGGACTGTAAATAAGTGTAAAGGGTTTATTAATGAGTGTAAAGAATTTATGAATGAGTGTAGTTGTAAATTGTTCATGGATGGTCGTTAAAATTAAAATTCATTTAAGGTTTGTAGAAGTTCACGTAAGCTATGTTGAAGATAAAGTAATATATGTTCACCAAAAGTCTTCATCAAAACAGATCAATAGTTATAGTAAATCTATCTCAACAAATTCGGAAATTAAATTTCTAAATAACATTTTTATATTTAAAAAATTTGTGAAAAAAAAGTTTAATGTATTCTTGAGAAAAAAGATGTAAGGAAAAAATGTAAGCATGTATTACCACTCGCCTGTATTCAACCAAAATCACTGTGACCCAAGTCAGTGTGACATCAAACATCCTGAGTGTAACATCATATATCCTGAGTGTGACATCACACATCCTGATTGTGACATCACACATCCTGAGTGTGACATCACACATCCTGAGTGTGACATCACACATCCTGAGTGTGACATCACACATCCTGAGTGTGACATCACACATCCTGAGTGTGACATCACATATCCTGAGTGTGACATCACACATCCTGAGTGTGACACTGTGGATGTACCGCATAACCCCTTGCATACAGTAGATTTGTTTTTGTTAAACATTTTTGTGATGCTCTTGGTGCATAACAGACTCAGCATTCTTGAATGCCGCTGATAGACTGCTAAAAATTAACAAGTATTGAGTCTGAGTAGCATACAGGCACCTATCTAGAACTGTGGTAGTGATCTGAATAGTGTACAGGCACCTGCCTATAACTGGTAGTGATCTGAATAGTGTACAGGCACCACTCCTATAACTGTGGTAGTGATCTGAGTAGTGTACAGGCACCTGCCTATAACTGGTAGTGATCTGAATAGTGCACAGGCACCTGCCTATAACTGGTAGTGATCTGAATAGTGTACAGGCACCTGCCTATAACTGGTAGTGATCTGAATAGTGTACAAGCACCTGCCTATAACTGGTAGTGATCTGAATAGTGTACAAGCACCTGCCTATAACTGGTAGTGATCTGAATAGTGCACAGGCACCTGCCTATAACTGGTAGTGATCTGAATAGTGTACAGGCACCACTCCTATAACTGTGGTAGTGATCTGAGTAGTGTACAGGCACCTGCCTATAACTGGTAGTGATCTGAATAGTGTACAAGCACCTGCCTATAACTGGTAGTGATCTGAATAGTGCACAGGCACCTGCCTATAACTGGTAGTGATCTGAATAGTGTACAGGCACCTGCCTATAACTGGTAGTGATCTGAATAGTGTACAGGCACCTGCCTATAACTGGTAGTGATCTGAATAGTGTACAGGCACCTGCCTATAACGGGTAGTGATCTGAATAGTGTACAGGCACCTGCCTATAACTGTGGTAGTGATCTGAGTAGTGTACATTCACCTGCCTATAACTGGTAGTGATCTGAATAGTGTACATTCACCTGCCTATAACTGGTAGTGATCTGAATAGTGCACAGGCACCTGCCTATAACTGTGGTAGTGATCTGAGTAGTGTACATTCACCTGCCTATAACTGGTAGTGATCTGAATAGTGTACAGGCACCTGCCTATAACTGTGGTAGTGATCTGAGTAGTGTACAGGCACCTGCCTATAACTGGTAGTGATCTGAATAGTGTACAAGCACCTGCCTATAACTGGTAGTGATCTGAATAGTGTACAGGCATCTGCTAGTGTACAGCCACCTGCTAGTGTTCAGCCACCTGCTAGTGTACAGCCACATGCCTATAACTGTGGTAGTGATCTAAATAGTGTACAGGCACCTGCCTATAACTGGTAGTCATCTGAATAGTGTACAGGCACCTGCTATTGTACAGGCACCTGCCTATAACTGGTAGTGATCTGAGTAGTGTACAGGCATCTGCTAGTGTACAGCCACCTGCCTATAACTGTGGTAGTGATCTGAATAGTGTACAGGCACCTGCTAGTGTACAGCCACCTGCTTGTGGTAGTGATTGATGTAGTTGCGTAGGAGCCATCCATAAAGTATGCCACATAATTTTTGACAATGTTTACCCCCTGTCACAGTCTGTCACAAATCCCCACCCCCCAGTACGTCACACTCGCGCGTACAAATTGTTGAAAAATTAACAACTCATTAGAATTTAACCCAAAACAAACTTAGCTGTTAAACTATTCGATTTTTAAAATATTAACATCAAAGAACTATCATTTTTTAAATTAAAATAGCTTAGTAGACTAGTTGAACATTTGTTAAAATTATTAACCGAAGCAATAACTCAATCTATACTGCATTTGAAAACGACAAAAATTAAACTAGATAATTATTTATTTTACACAATTTTAAATTTTTTATCTGCTGCTTTTTTTTATTAAAAATTTTTTTTTCAACAAAATGTTAATTTAGGGTTTTGCATATAAAAATAATGAAGAAAACAAAACAACGTTCTTCTTCTTCTTATATTTGAGGAGCCCACGATCAATGTGTTGATCATTCTGGCTCCTGGTTTAAATTCAGAGTTTGCCTTCTCTTAGATGGGTTGCCGCCCAGGGCTAACGAGTCCCTTTGGTGGGGATTGAACTCCAGACCACCAACTGTTTGGTTAGAGACAGTTTAGACCGCTCGGCCACCCATGATTATTATTATACATTTCTAACAGGCATCATCTTTAATTTTATTGGAAAACCTTCGGCCTTTACTCGGAACATTAGGGTGTTAATTGTGTGGTATTATCATGCTCTGAAATATAGTTAATTATAATTATCATACATTTGGCCATTCATCAACAAGTTATAAAATAAATATTAAAGATAAATTGATATTGTCTATAAAGCAGTAGGCCTATCTTTTCTAAAGATGATTCTGGTAAAACTTGGAAATATTTAGGATAGGTAATTACTATTTTTGATTGTGATATTTACTTTGTGTGATTGCCACTTTTGTGTATGGTAATATATATATATATATATATATA
>CAXITT010000908.1:177220-197807 GCA_964033795.1 Lymnaea stagnalis | reverse complement strand
CATTTCCCACACACGAATGCGGTGGAGCAGTATTTACCGGCCTTCCTCCTCGCTCTTTTTGCAGCTGTTTCCGCCCTGTTTTGCTCCTCGGCATGTAGTGATCCTGCCTTCACGATGCCCCGCCATGAGTATCGATCCTCTGCCAGCTCCTGCCAGTTTGAGATGTCGATGTTGGCCGACTTCATGCCTCTTTTGCTTATATCTAAGTATCTCAGACAAGGCCGTCCAACCATGGGCGCAAGCAGAAAACTTTCTAGGGGGGGGGAGGCAAAAAAAATCGATTAACTTTCGGGGTGGGGGGGGCAAAATTTTTTTAGTAATGTTTTAATGTAGTTTTAATTTACTGTTGCGTATTTGTATGGTGAACGAACGGACAGGACATCAGCTTAGTTACTTTCTCTTTATTTTCTCTTTACTTTAATACATTTTTTGTCTATTTTTGTCTAATTTTTTTTTATCCAATCAATCCAGAGCCCCCTTGCCCCCCCCCCTGCGGGCGCCCATGCGTCCAACTGACCTTTTCCCTGTCACCAGCTTGCTGTATAGCACGTCCTTTGGTATGCGACCAGGTTGCATTCGCTTAACGTGTCCAAGCCAGCGGAGGCGTCTTTGGATTAACATGGCTGGGACGCTACACATGTTTGTTTGGGACAGGACCTCCGTGTTGGGGACTTTGTCTTGCCATTTAATGTCATGGATGTGGCGGAGGCATCTGAGGTGGAAGCCATTGAGCCTTCTTTCGTGGTTAGAGTATGTGGTCCACGACTCGCATCCATACAGGAGTGTGCTCAGTACGCAGGCCTGGTACACCTGCAGCTTAGTTCTTGTCGTGAGTTTTGCGTTTGACCAGACTCTTTTCTTCAGTCTGGCCATAACAGTTGCGGCCTTCCCTATCCTCCCACTTATCTCATCCTCCATTGAGAGGGTGCTCGATATGTTGGATCCCAGATATATATTTTTTAAAATGCATTTGTTGATGAAGTGGTTTACGAAAAAAAAATATTTAACATAAAAAATATATATCAGCATTACTATTTAGTAACAACGTACAATATAGTATTTGTATAAACACAACTGGTCTAGAGACACCTATATTCCTTTGATTTACGACTAGTGTGGAATAATGCGGAACTAAAATCAGGCAGACACCAAAAGGCATTCCTGCATTTTGAGTATATAAGAAAAAATGTCTCGACCCTCTCTAGACCACTTCCCCCCCCCCCTTTGATTTCAAACGGGCGCCATTGTCGCCCTCGATTTCTGCGTTCCCCTCACCTACGCCGATCAGTGTGTTACCGTACGGGGTGAAACTAAGCTGGGGTCTAAAGCATACCCTGGTGGGGGTGGTGGGGTGCGCCACAATGAAGTGAATTCAGGGTATGTATGACACTGGGTATCACAATGCCTAATTTTTGCGCTGATGAAAAATACCCCCACCTCTTTCCGAAAATGTGAAATGCTCCCCCTGGTGTGACATTTTCCGACCATTCTTTCCCACTTTTACTGGTAAGCCAAGTGCACCCTCAATTTCTGCCCCCCCACCCCCTCATCAAAATAACAATGTCGGTAATTTTTTATCTACAGAAAACAACAACGAGGAATGTTAGTATTGAAGATGAGTTTCTTGAAGTGACAAATAAATTATTTTTATTTACCTTTACTTAAGTAGATTACAGGGAGAAACTTGACTGTGACTAAAAATTTCGCCTCCCCCTTCCACGACAAAAACTCTGCACTAATCCGAAAATGCCACCCATTAATAAAAAGAAAAAAAAAAAGGTCCGCACTTTCTGCCCCCTTCCTATGGCAGCTATGCGATTGCATTGATGCTATTTTCTTTGACTTGAGTGTGTTATAAGGCATGTGTACTTAATTAAATGAGTAACTTGTTAATTAAAAATGCGAATCTATTATATTTAAAATTCCACAGGGGAGGCTACTTTAATTATTTAATTCTGTGTTATCTAATGTTTTTGATTTATTTGCCTAGTTTAAATTTTATTTTGACTAAATACTGCAATTTTAGAAGCGGATTAGTAATGTAAACAATCATCTTGTTATGCATTATTGATCAATGTTATTGTTTTGAGTCCTCGAACTTGTGTTGCGTTTGTTGGTGACTGTGGGAAGTCTTTATTAGTTCAATCTTTAGTAGCTAGTCTCGGCGCTCTCGCCGTGGGCGTGACTCAGCTGCACAACATGAGTCTTGTTCCAATGATGGCAGCCCCCCATGCCAATGTAGCATCAGTTCATTTTCTCAATGAAACCTGCAAAAAAAAGTTTAAGTCCTATAAAAATAGTGTAATCTTAGATATTGGGGATGGCAAAAAAATATCTGGCATATCAACCATTGGAAAATACCTTCTAAGAACACAAGATGAATTTAAAGATTTTCTCCTTGAAGATCGAATGGCAGTTGAACAGTGGCTAGAGTACAGGCACTTAATTGAAAATGCTGCTCAAGATTCAGAGTTGCAAAAAGTTGTTTTGAAAGAGCTGAATCAATATCTAA
Organism: Lymnaea stagnalis; assembly: GCA_964033795.1. Lineage (NCBI taxonomy): Eukaryota > Metazoa > Mollusca > Gastropoda > Lymnaeidae > Lymnaea > Lymnaea stagnalis. The sequence goes on along the minus strand of CAXITT010000908.1, from coordinate 195,295 downwards.
AAGACAAAGTATATTTTGTAGCACAACAACTGACATTAGAAGACATTCTTGTGTATCATAGCATCTATGATATTTTTAAAACATTGACTTTTCTTGATAAAGAAAAATACATAAACTTATCAAGATGGTTTAGTTTAGCAATGTCCAGCAAGACAAAAAAATAAGACAGTCATTGATTCCTCTTGTTTTTCTAAGGACTCCCATCTACGATGGTAATGGTGGTCATTGATATCTTTAAGTTTTTTTAAATTTGGATGGTGGCATACAAATAAAACAATAATAATGCTTAAATTTTTTTTAACTTGTAGTTTTACTTTCTGATTATTTAACTTGTTCAAATAAAATTATAATAGCTTTGAATTTGAAAGAAAATCTATTCCAAATCATTCTTGGTGAACATTCTGCTTGATTAAAAAGTAAAAACAGTAAATAAACTACTGTTTCATTCTTTTGTTAATTTAAAGTAATAGTGCAAAAAATGTTGGAGCCACCACGATTTTTTTTTAAGTCACATGTTGTGTAATAACAGAATAAATGTATTAGCTATTATTAGTAGTGCATCTTAATAAAATTGTATAGTTTAAAAATATATTTAAATGTTTAATTTACTGATGCACTACAGTACAAAATATTTTTTTTTAAAGTAATTGTTGGGCAAGATTAAAATATATTTTAACAAAAATGAAATTATTTAATTTAACATTATTAATGTTGCTTTTTTTTTAAAATCTAGAAAAGCTTGACTATCAACAAATAGATGTGTAACTTTGTTACGTCTAGTGATTAAAAAAAATTATTACTAGAACTAAAATTATTTTTTGTTCATTTTTTACTAACAGCACATTAAATCATGATCAGTTTATTTATGATGCAAAATCAAACTACAGTAGCTAGCTAAGAAGTGTAATTTAAAATATGCAAATGTCTGAAAGTTCAAATTTTTGTATTGCTGCACTTAAACGTATTCAATTATGACATTCAATGAATTATAGTTTAGGTATCTGTTGTATTTGTATTATTTAAGAAAATAAAATGTTTAGAATTTTAAAAAATTTAAAAAAAAAAAAAAAAAAAAAAAAAAATTATAAAAATTAAAAAAAAAAAAAAAAAAAAAAAAAAAAAAAAAAAGAGTCTTGTTCCAAGTGACAAGTGTAAGTCCTAGGGAAAAAAACTCAAAGATTACTTAGTTCGCGTTTATATTAAAATTAAACGTGTTAGTTCCCGACCACCTATTTACTCCACCAGTGGACTGAGTTAGTCCACTGGTGGAGTTACTAACTGGTTCAATAATAATACATTTCATTTATCATTTAACATTCATGTTTGAGTTTGAAGAATTTGTGGTAAAATCAAGATCCTGTCACTGTCACTCACCCACTGCATTTGCATCTTTCAGATTTTTACATATTCTCCTAGTTTTGCGCCGAGGGGGGGGGGCGTTAATTCGGTTTAAATGTAGGATAAAATTGCACCTATCGCTGATGCTATTAGTGGCGAAATTTGACTCCAGCACCGTACCCCCCCCCCCCACACACACTTTTTCCCTTCCCCTCACTTCATAAACTGAATTCATTTCCGTCTGGAGCACATGGAGTATCTTTTGGCCCCAGCTAAGTTTCATCCCTGCAATCTATTACCAATAGTTCAACTATATATTAATAGGCTTAAATAGGTAAACTTACCCTTGTAAATGGCAAGCCATACAGTATAAAGTAATGCGGGGCTAACCTATAAACTTTGTATGCTAAGACTAAGACAATCAGTAGATTTCTTTTCTTCATTGCACACAAAATATTTGTATGGGTGTCTTTTGTCAACTGCAAAAGTTATTGTGGCCAAATAAAAACAAATTAGAAAATTCTATGGTTTTGAAAAATTTATAAAGATGTGGGCCAAAGCATTGTATAAATTAAAAAGCCTTTATCTTATTTCTACTTGATAATTTATACTGATTTTTCCCAAAGCCCACAGGCAGTTGAACTTGACATCAAGATGTCAACACACAACATGAGTCAAAGTTAAGTCTTGTCTAGATGTCTCAAGTTAACCATCATGTCAAGTTAAACACCATGGTAAGTGATATGGATTATTATTAATTTTTTTATTAACCATATGCTAATTTAAGATTGGTTGAGTGTGCTATTAGTTGGTTTATTGTGGGGTGGTTACATTTAGCCAATGTAAGGACTATCAACTTTTTATATTACAATTAAAAGTTTCATGAAGTTATCCATATAACTCTTGGGCTATTAAAACCTATTTAAGATTTTTATTTGTTACATGTGTCTGATCGAGAATTAAAATGTGTCTGATTAAGAAGAAAAATTTTGTTAATGGCATATTTTTTGTCCAAAAAAAATTTAAATAAAAATTAATAACCATTATCTATATGGCCAAATAATTATCTTAGCTTTATGGGAACAATTGTCTGTCACAAATTATTGGGAAAAAATTAAAACATTATATTTATTTCTTCTTATTTTGGTACCGGTAGGAAGAACACCACACTTACTGCCAGTTAGCTTGACCAAACATTTTAACAACCTTTCAAACATAGGAAATATTTTCAATAAACACATTTTTAAAAACATATCCTTTCTTATTTTCTTCTAACAGTTATTCCTAGAAGGAAATGGAATGCTACATGTTAGCAGAAATCTGTGTTTGAAGTGGGTTCTTGGGTTGGTCAGCAGATATCTATATCTGAAGTGGGTTCTTGGCTTGGTAACGGAAAAGAATGGGTAATGTTGGGTCAGTTTTGATAATACCAAATTTTTTAAACTTGTTTTGATTTTAATTTAAACAATATATTTAAATAGAAACAATATATAAATATATATATATTTCTGTTTTTATAACTTTTATTTATATCTTCAAATGTATTTAAAAAAATTGTTTTCTATTTCTAGCTTCAACTTTGGATGACACGATTAACAACCACTGTTTTAGATTCAATGGGTGACCCATCAATAACCACTGTTAAATCCAATGGATACTGACTCTTCACCATCTGTTAGCTTCAATTTGTAATTTTTATTCTCTACAGTTTTTTAGAAGTAAGTGCATTTTTATTTAAAAATATACTTTAAAAAAAATTATTGAAAAGCTAAACATTGATTCCTAAATGATAAAAACTTAAAATATTTTAACATGTATTTATCATAAACCATTTCATGGCTGTATCTTAATGTCTGGCTTTATGCTATTCCTTCAGGTTTGAGAACATCTGAACAAATTCCAACGTGATGTCATTTAACTGCAGACATTGCTGTGCTCTGTGGAATATTTTATCATCTTGCTTCTTGTTGTTATATGAGCATAAATCTCAAGTAAAGAGCCTAATAATATATTACTCATACAATTTATTCAATAACCCTAATTTCTTTTTTTACTTAACTGGTTTGCATTGATTTTTATTAGTAAAAGCATTTGTGAAAAATCAAATCTAGTTGTTGTAATTAAATGTACAAAGAAAATTCAAGATATTGTTCCAGTTAATTTTAAGACATAAAGAGTGAAAAAATAATATACATTTTTATACTTTGTTTATTGTTCATTGTGTAAAAGTACTTACACGTACACATTCAATTTTTACCATGCCATATTTTCAAGAAATATCTGTATTTCAACAAAAGTGATATTGATAACAGTTAGGACAGTTGAAACAAATTCTCAGCTAACATTTTAAGTGTAAAACAGTTATTCATAATTTGCCAAAATTTCAAAAAAAATGTCTTTAGGTAGCCATTGCTGGTTTTATTTATAGATGAAAAAGAGGTTTTAATTTTATTTTATCAGTTGTTATTTGGATTTAGAACAATTGCAATCCACAAATGAAAGATTTTTGAATGATTGACATGAATGATATAATAAAATAATTAGATTACTAATCATTTTTTTGTTGTTTTTATTTACTTTGTTCACAATAGTTTTGGTATGTTGGATGCCTTAACTATTGAAACTTTGTGTCCGCCTAATGGAAAAATCAGGCTTGGACTTTTTTAATTCATTTTATTAACTGTTTTATTTGTTAAGTTTTTAAATTATTTTATTTTTTACATTGGGGTTGTGGGCATTCAATAACTTGAAACTCTGCATTCATTAATCAATTAAAGTATTGCTTTTAAGACTAAATTAAGAAAAAAAAAACGCATAGAAAGGAACACTTGGAAAGTTAGTTATTCACAAGCTTTTAAGCTACTTATATATTATACAAAGACATGCTAGGATCATACTGAGCAGTAGTTCTCCTCCCATAATTTAAGAAGTTTAAAGTCAGTTTAATGTCACTGGTAATACATTTTTATTGTAAGACATAATGTACTTGATAAAAATTGTTTTTTTGGTGACATTTTGCATTAATTTATTCATGTATAGTTTTCTAATGCAGTCAGCAGTGTGTGAAGTCCATTCATGCTGCTAAGTCCAACTTTGAAAATTAACATCTTGTTTTGAGATCAGGGATAAGGCGATAAACCTTGAAAAACAACATAAACTCACTGTTTAGCTTTGGAATATTAGTAAGAAATGCAGTTGAGATACTAATATTAACTACAATTGAGGACATGAGAGAAATATCAAACCAATTTTTTACATGTGCTTTAATGAATGGCGTTAAATTTTTAATAAATTCTTAATGTTACGATGTAAGGATAAAATAAAAAAAAAAAGAAAAGATCCTTAATCCAATTTTTACTGTGTTTTAAAGTTAAAGTTTAAAGTATTAATTTATTAAATACAAAATATCAGTTAGTAGTATACAAACTAAAAAAATAATTGCTGTAACTTGTTTCGATTTTAAATAGAAATTTTAAAAGGAGTTAATTAAATAAAAATTGTTGCAATTTACTATTGACTTAAATCGGGGTTCATTAAAATCTATAAATTCATGTTTAAGATAATTTTTAAAAAGTACGGTCTAAGAGAGATAACCGAGAAAAACAAAATTTGCAATAGATATTTTTACGGTCTAAGGGAAATAACCTAGCACAGAAATTTAACTCTAAAAAGGAATATGAAACAGGGAAATGGGAAATAACTGTTCCATTCTTATGATAGTAAAAATATATACTCGGTAGCCTCCCTTAGACCGTAAGCCAGCTATCTTATGCTTTAAAAATTTTTTTTTTTATATATTTAAAAAAATACACGACAGCCTCCCTTTTAACATTCGGAAGTAAAAAAAAGGCGAGTTCCTGTTCTCATTTTCGTAAACTTTTTCGTTCTAAATTAATGACTTTATTGGATATCACAGCTTTGCAACTTTATGATGATGAAAACCAGGGAAAATGAAAAAGGCATTAAATAAAGATAACTTAACTATTTATGATTAATTTTAAAAGTATGATGAAAGAGAGCTAGCCAACAAAAAGGAATATTTGAAGTAAAATATTTTACAGTATAAGGGAAATAGCTATGCATAAAATTTTAACTTTATAAAAAAAAAATGGGAAATAACTGTTGTAATTTTAACTTTAAAAAAATAATTACATGATAGCCTCCCTTTGACCATTAGCACGCAATCTAAAGCTTTTTAATAAAAAAAAAAAAATAGAAAAAACCTCCCACAAATAAAAAAAACACTAGAGCCTCCCTTTTACCGTAAGAATTGAAAAAGGTGATATCCTGTATTCATTACCGTAAATTTTAAAATGAAATGATTGATCACTTAACCACTAAATTGTATAATTTATTTGAAAAATATACCATCCCCGGTAATGTCCGCTTAAAAGCTGTATCAGTTGTGGCTAAACGTTTTAGATCTAAATTGATGAATTTATGGGATATCAAAGCACTGCTACTTAGTGATGATGAAAACCAGGGGAAATAAAAAATGTACGGAAATGGAAGATAACACAACCTTATATTTAATTAAATTTATATGTATTTTTCTTAGAAAGGCGTATTCAATTAACATATTCTGATTACATTTTAATGACCACAAACATACGTTAAATGAAAAATAAATATAATATCATGAATATATGATTTTGTATAATTTATATTAGCAAATTAAATTTGCATATGTAAATTTACATACACCTAATATAATTGTCTTTCCTTAAAGTATAAGTTAAAAATTTGTGGGGCAGGTGGTCGGGGTGGATGGAAAAATAAGGGCAAAACAAACTGACCCGAATCCCATCACACTTAAACAAAATGCACAAATGCGACTCAGGGGGGAGAAGAACCCCCCATGGAAAAAAAAACCGAAAAAAATATATAAAAAAAAAAAGTTTAAAAAAAAAAAAAAAAAAAGTTTGATAGAAAGGGGAGACAACTCCAGTCCAACAAAAGGGACATAACCCACTCCCAACACAGGACATATGAACATCAAGAACAAATCAAATTTTAATTTGTTATGTAATTTTTTATTATTTTTCATTTTACCATATTATATAATGTATAAAAAAAAAATGAAATGGTAATAAAACATAACCCCTTTCTTTCCTTTGACTCAAATTAATCATTAATAAACCCACAAGTCAAAAAGTCATGGCCAACACAAAGCAAATGGACAGCACAATGCAAGTGAATAACACAATGCAAGTGGACAATAAAAAGTAAATGGTCAACACAATGCAAGTGTCCACCCACACCCCTAATCCTGTTGGGAATTCATGAAATATTTGAATTTATTTTTTAATCTGAATTTCGTGATGTTTGTTTACTATTAGTATGCCTTGATTTTATTTAATATTAAAAACATAATTTATTAATATAGGGTGTGACAATACAGGGCCTAAAATCAAACCAGGAAAAAACAAAATCACTTAACAATAGCCACTCAGTGATGTTACAGAGTCTAAGTACCTAGGACATGAGATCACAAAAGATGGCAATTGTGACAGTAACAATGTCTTGATAGTCCTCTATACTGGAAGGCCTCTATCACATCAAAAGGGAAGCTAGAATTTATCCAGACCAAATGCCTATGCATCTCCCATCTACATGAAGAACCGAAATGGCAATCAAGAGTAATAACCCCATTTGTAAAAATGCATGAATTAAAAGCAGATAAATACTTGAGACCGTTAAAATATATCTGTAGAATACCACCAAGCTCACTTCCCTGGACAGCGCTAAGATGGACAGATCATGGAACAGAAATCTATGAAAGACCCAAAATTGCTGGTATTTTAAATATGACCCTGTATTAAGCTTCCTACGATGCCGTCAGTTGACAGTAGCAGCCTTCTTTGACCAGTTAAAGAGTCTCATTCAAGTCATTAAAAGCAATCCTATCAGAATGGCAGAAGGGGTAGATTGTACAGACTGCATACTTACTCCGCAGTTATGAAAAGTGATGTGTTATGCTTTTAATGAGAATTAAAATTTTTAAAACATTCCAGACAATTTCATACATTAATAATTATTGCTGTGGTTCTCAAACTATCACAGCAACCCCTTGATAGCATTTGCAACGTTTTCGCAGCCAAAATTCATTATTCAATTTAAAATGAAAGGTGTTACATATAAGATAAATATTAAATTAAAAAAAAAAAACACTCAAATTTCTGATATTTTTTACATGACACACAGGTTGAGAGTTGACAACCACTGAATGAGTGTAATAATCATACTTAAATATATATCACTGTCAAATGTAATGAATGCAATTATTTGGTTTCATTAAGCTCCTAATCTTGACTCCAAGATGTACTTTGTCCCTCACACTCCAATGAGTCCTTCCAATGCTCATGTCCTTGTTCTTCCTGATTTAGGCATTCTGCAGGTGAAAAAATATATTAAGATATAGATCACAGTATGCAATACAGTCACATGTGTTTAGCTTGTTTATAACTTAACTAGTTAACTACCATGAGCCGGTGGAGGCGGCTGAGCATTTCTTTCGTTATGGCCACAAGCCACTGGTAGCGCCAATGTTTGTATCGTAGTAAATGTGACCTAGATTTAATTCGGCCACAGCGGGTTTTTCAATCTGGTAGCTAATCAGTTAATTTGATTATTTATAATGGAATTCTAGAAGTAGCACAGCAAAAGTTATAGGGTAAACAATTTTAAATTGAAGCGTACATGAAAATTTTGGATAGAGCATTAATGTTTAACTTTTCACATTTTATTTTTACACTTGAAATTTGCATTTTAAGCGTACATAATTTATTTGAAGTATACATTTTATTTTCACTTTAAACCCTGAAAGTTGTTCAAAATATAAAAAAAAATTAGGCTAACCCAAGATGGTGAGATGTTCGATCTCTTGATTGTAATTGTTGGTGCTGGTTGATCTGTTGTTGTAGCTAAAATGGTTTTATCAGTGGCTGGTGCTGGATCATCCAATTTGGTTAGCTCTAAGTTTATTCTATAGCTGAATCTAGAAAACAATTTAATTTAAAAGTAATTAAAATTTCAGGATATGAATAAAGATTTTTTTTAAAACAGCATAAAATATATATAAAATTTTTCTATTTAAATATGTTAAAAATTTAAGATGAACTAACATGGTGCATTCTTGTCCATGATCAAGATTCGAGACTACTTCAAACAAAGTCCACTTGTTTTCAATCTATACATATAGGCTTGACTTGGAAGAATTGCTTCTTCTTGTATGAACTATTAGAAGAAAATAAAAAGATTATAAAACACATAATTTAGACAAGAATTTATACTTATACATTTTAAAAACTGTTGGAATATTTGGTTGTGCTCACAGGCAGTTAGCGCGCTGTGCTTCCTCCAAAATAAGTTTTAAAATTAAAAGACATGATGTCTTTGTTTTGTCCCAGTAAGTTGTGCAATGAAATGCAAGGACGGAGAAAAAGTTGAGCCAATGAATTGCCAAAGAGAAAGGAGTTGCCCCTTAAGTTGAGTTAATGATTTGGGCAAAGAGGTCATTGACTTCTTATTTTTTAATCATTTTTTGTAGCTACAAAAAATATTCATGAAATGAACCTCTCGAATCAAAAAGATCAGAAATTTAAAATGTCCAATGAACAAAATCTTCATACATAACCAACAAATAATAAGTTCTAATACGTCTTAAAATGCCCCCGAAAATTACCAATTAATTTTCCCAAACTTTTTACATGTGACAAATTAAATTAAGATCCATAAAAAAAGACTTGGCAAATACAACCTCTTCACAGTAGAGCCAAAGTAGATATGTAATGTTCATTCAGTAGCTTGAAAAATAAAATTCCCCAAAAATGCACCAGGCACCTTACAAATTTGTGTTTAATATGTGATGGTCAACTAGAGATATTATAATTAAAAGTTCATTCTCTTAACAACCATATTTTTTATTGTGATTATTGCAATTCATTCATTTTCATATTTAATTTAAATAGCAATTTTACATTTTAAAATTGAGTTATGTGTTATTGCTTATGCAGGTGGGAAAATTAGGCAAGAATGGGTTAATTCAATTTGTAGTCATGAAATGTCAATAATATCTTGAATAGAAAAAAAATATGGTGGTGTTTATTAAGTTTTTATTTGTTAAACGAAAAATTGAAATTAAATTTGAATATTTAATCAAAAATAATATAATGATATTATAAACAATAAGTAGATCATATATTTTACTAATTGTAAATTAAACGGACAAGTAGAGTTACATCTGAGGTAAAAACACAACCATTTTTAAGATAGCTACCTTACGAGCCAACATGGCCTAGACCACACGATTGGCTATCTCATCAAAACATTTCTCATACCGCTGTCGCTGCTGTTCCTTTTCCAACATGAGGGAGCTGCTCTCTGCCTCCACAATCTGTTATCTCTCTAATGAAAGTTTCATCTTGTCTCGGGCCCGCAAGATAAACCAACAATGAAGAAGGCTGTAGACTGGCAATATTGAATATTTAGTATTAAAGCCATAAACAGCTTTTGAGAGCGATATCAACAATCTGACACAAAACAAATTTTTTGAAATAAAACTGGCTATTTTAAGATCTCTGGTGACAATGGGCTTTGGAGGTTTGTGTAGATATGTTGTTTTAAGAGTAGGTAAATTACAAAATATTTCATGAAAACATTTCTTGAAAATCATTTTACTTATTGTGTATTATGTATAATGATATTAATGATATAATCAATATCAAATTAAAATGGACTACGATATGTAGTCGTGACGTGAAATTTTTATATGATGTCAGGCATGATTGGGGATTTTTCATTTTTGGAAAACTCAACAAAAATAATGGATAAATATATTTTTTTAATAAAGATTTTTTGTCTGCTAAGCCAATCCATCCCAGAATGCCATATCAAATGCAGCTCAATCTCCTTTATTTAATTTCTCAGTTCCAGTCAGGGTGGGCGGCTTTTTCAGTCAAGTGCAACAAAATAAAGGGAATTTTAGGGCTTAAAAGGGGCAAGGCCTAATTTTATTTGACCATCAATAACTACTCATTATTATGAGATAGTGGAACTATAAATTCAGGGGTTTTTCAGTTAAGTCTTTTATTCCGACCCAGAAAAGTCATCAAAAGGTGGAATTTGATAGATATTTCATTTGATGACACAGGATGGCATAACAAGCTTAATGTGACAGCTGGAATAATATCGGCCAACATTAAAACAACAAATAGTTTGTTTTAGCCTTCCTCAGACGCCAAAAAAAATCAGTTAAACTTAAACGTATTACAAGATGAAAACAAAAAAGTGAGAAATACAACTTCCAAAAGTTAGTGCCAGGAAAAAGCAGCATTTTATAAAATTAACTTTAAATGCACCCATTGGCCCTAAAGAAACCTGGGTCCGAAAAGTGGCATGCATTTATACTAAATGCTTTTTGGATGTCATTTGTTGTAGTGTATTTTAGCTAAACTGAAGAAGTAAGTTTACAAACATATTAATTATTTTTCATTTGATACCAAATTTTGTCTTACAAACCCAACAATATTTAAAATATTAAAAAAAACAACAAACTCTCACTCTTCTCCGGTCTGAATCCGGGGTCCGAATAACCGCATCCTTTGTTTTCACTGATCGTCCTGACCCAGGCTGAAAATCAAGTGAGATATGACTTCCTCCAACCAGATGTTGTAACCCAGCGGGATAAGAACAGACACTACATCCTGATCTTTAACTCTTTTGCTGCGTCACGACGCAAACTGCGCTGATCTGCCATTCTAAAAAGCATAGACCAACGCGACCTGCGTTGTTTCAATATCATGTTTGTTTCTTGGCTATTTCTCTGTTAAACTTAAAACAGCTATCTTTAAATAAGATTTTTAAATAGAAGAGTGATACTTCATTGTTTATAAGCGAAACCCAGGTTTTGTTGTCATTTGAAGCATTATTTTAATGATTTTCTTCGGTAAAAAGCTTTGGATTTGTTTTTTACTAAAATCTTTTGATAGTGAAGATGATTTATATTTAGATCCATCGTTTGATTCCGATAGTAGTAGATTTAGAGGATTTCAGTTATAGAAGTGAAGATGAGGTATGGGGGCGTCCATTAATTACGTCATCAAAATGGGGGGGGGGAGGGGTTTGGAAATGTTTGACAGTTGTTGACAAGGGGGAGGGAGGGGGGTTTAGATTAGCTGACGTCAACAATCAAGTTGTCTCTCTTAAAATTTTAATCTTAAAAATTGACTGGTTATTACATTATTTTAACAACTTTATAAGTGTAAATGAGTGCAAATAGTCATATAATTTTTAGGCTTTTAGCAATATAAGATTTATTTAATGTGTGTCTCTGCACTGCAGATGGCTGGTCAGAATGTTAGCACACTTTGTTAGTGCAAGAGAAGTAAAAATTTGTTCTCTCTTCACCTGTAGATTCTGTTGCAGGTATGGAATAAGGTTCAAGTGTCATGTGCAGTCAAGATAAATTATATTGATAGAGTAGGAATACAATATTTTGAGAATTAGCTGAATGTAAAGTGAGCAACAATAATAACATCGCTGCTTGAACAGATTTTTGCAAATCTGTAACATCTATCTTGCATCACAAGTCATGTTGAAAAAGCATGTTCAACAGAACCGACAATTTCTCTTAAGCATAAGAAATTAGCACCTGATCCTCAACAAAAAAGGATTTGACCAATGCGAGTAGCTGTAAGGAGATAGAGAGAGCTTATGGCAATTATTGCTCACACCGACAATGCTTCTATGTTAAGTGCTGAATGGTTTGATGAGGATGATGTTTACTTGTCTGGTATATCATTGCCGCAAGATGAAAATGATCAATCAGCTACTATAGACTATGCCCATCAGGGGCGTCATTTCATGTTTTTTTCAGGGGGAAAGGGGCAAAACAAAAACTTGGTCGGCTTGTTCAGTTGTTTATTACTGAAGGCGCCACAGTACATGGCAATTTAAATTAGACCTGCAAATTAGGGAGTGGGGGCAAATTCCCCCTGCCCTACCCAAATAATGTCGCTGATGCCAATTTTTACGATAAAGCAAACCTGGGTACTCCTTGGAAAGAGGACAGCAGCTAGAAACTACACTTTAATTGTCAGCTTTACTGACAATAACCATATTTATACCACAAACAATGATATTTAGTCTTTAACAACCTTTCACTTTCAATTGATTATGCATTATAAAATTTAAATGTAAAAACTTTTTAACTTGTTGATTAACAAGCTGAAGATGTAATGAAATGTTTTTCCTACAATTTTATGCGCATTAAATAGATCAGCACAAAGTAAAATTTGTTTATAAATTTATTTATAATATAATACTTTTTTTTGGGGGGGGGGGGTTTGTTGAAAAATGAAATATTAATAGTAATCCTACACTAAGCATGTGAAGTTGGGTTGAGGGGGGGGGGGGCCTCTTGATGAAACCTTGCCGTCAGCAGTTTAGCGTCCCTGGCAACATGGCGGCGTGTGACACGCAAGCCATGGTAACGTATCGAATGTTGGTGCCGCTGCGGTCGCGTATCCTTGGGGGCACTCCTGTCCACGACAACATTGGGGGGACTGTCCCGGTGAGCGAGTGCTTGCAGCACTGGTGGGGGAGAGGGAGAGGGGCAAAGACTGGAATCGTCTGGACTGTAGTGGCCCATTCATCAATTTCATTGACGTACTCACGGGAAATTGTTGCGAGTCGGCTACTGTATTGGTAAAGTGTGGATACAGCATAAACGTGAGTGTATTTGTTTGTTTTGTTGTGTTTTTTTTTTTACTGTTTCGATTGTTACATCGCAAGATGCTTGATTGTGCACATCAAATCTCTTAGCCATGTATGTTAAATAATGTAAGGAATGTGAACAAGTATAAGATAATGTTATTCTATTGACTTCGGGAGGCATGGACTACGTTTTTTAAAATTATTTTTACAAATAAAATTGTCTACGGTATTGAAACTATTATTGGTTCACTACAACTATAGCAGCGACGTAAGTTGTCATCTGGTTATTATTGTCGTACTCCAATCACTGCAATGTCGTATCAGGATGACATCTACTATCTGAGTGCGTGTTTGATGTGGCTAATATTAAGGACGGTTGCCACGGTGTTTATTACAGTTGCAGTGAATTAGGGTTTAGGTTAGGTTGAGGGATCGATTTAGGGTTCAGGTTAGGCATAGGGATCGATTTAGGGTTCAGGTTAGGCATAGGGATCGATTTAGGGTTCAGGTTAGGCATAGGGATCGATTTAGGCATACATTCGTGAAATTCGATTTAATAGTGGCAGTCGTCCTCGAAAATTACCAAACCAAAAAATTATATTTAAAATTTTTTTTAAAAACCCAAGTTCTCAATCTTTTTTGCTCTTCGAAGAAACAATGTACATTTTTTTTCTATAATAACAAATTTTTGCAGAGAAAGAGTTAATAGCCAACAGGTCGAGAAGTGAGAAGCAATCAGATTTTTTTGTAGTCTTAATCAACCATGGAAATATTTCTATTTACTCCATTTAACAACTCGACATGCCTCAAAGGCTATCTTTTCTTACACTTACTCAGGACAACTTACTCTTACACTTGCAGTGTTCATTACTTTATTTTAGACTTTATAGGTATAAAATTAAAAAATTCATTCAATTTTATCCAAATATCAAAATCTAAGTTTGTTAATGAAAAAAAGAAAAGTATTGTATGATTTATAAATCATAATGTGTGGCAAAATTCTTTTCATTCGACTTCACCCGCCACTTCTATTATTATTACTATTAAGCCCACCTCTTTTGAAAGCATTGGAGCATGTATAAGTGTAAGATTAGGCCATATTATCAATATTAACAGATACTGTATCCGGAATTATTGCGCATGCGCATTGGATCTTCATAATTAATCACCAGATAGCAAGTCTGGTCGTGAATTCCCAAGATCTTGGGAAATTTCCTAATGGATGGCAGCCCTGACGAGCGGTTTCGCTAGCTGCCGAGCCAAAAGGAACGATTTGTCGGCTTGTAAACCTCTTTTTTTTTTTTTTTTTTTTTTTACCTTACCGTATTTCAGTGCAATCATTTATAATGCAAGAATTATATCGGATTAAAACAAATATTACTCATATTTTAGGTACAATTCAACTCAAAATTATGGGGTGACTATAATATTAAAAAAAATTGACCGGGAAAGCAATTGAAAAAGTAATGTTTCATTATAATTTGTTTACTAATCTCGTTGTTTTGCTATGCGGTTTACTTCTAATTCTAAGGAGGTAGAGGTGAAATTTTCTTTCTATATCAACAACGCGTTGAGAAAAGGAAAACATAGTTATTGAATTTTTCTAACATTGTAACATTATTCATTTGGCCGAACTCCAATGAGAAACTCTTAATTTTTGTTTTAAGTTAACTTCACCTTTGAACAAAGGCCAATATGATAAAACGACTTCAGACTAAGAGACGACCTCATTGACCTAATTATTTCAACAATGTTCTAACACCATTTCGGTGATGTCATTGTGATCTAATAATATCATCTTTGACAAGATTGTTAAGGCATTATTATCGGCATTTTGCACAAAATCTCTTTATGCCATATAGCAGAGGCATATAATGTATGCAACCATTTACATAAATTTGAATTAAAAAAACAACAACTCAATGCTGTGTACGTTAAAAAATAATAAAGTTGAATGAAACGATTGTAGGAAAAAAAAATCAAAGAAAAAACGTTACTGGGGAGGGGTACTTTCGCTAGCCCCCCTCTTTTCTATCCAACCTCCCTCAGTCTAACTGGTACCAAAAGCATACCTCAATGCAGCGATTCCCAACCTCTGCCCTTTCATTATCGCTGTTTTTTTTTTTTGCACCCCCCCCCACCACCCAAAAAAAAATAAATAAATATAAAAAAAATCGAAATTTTCAGTATATTTCATTCTCTATCCGATTCGCATTTTAACTTCTCTATTGGATTAACGAATAAAGAAATACATAGCATTGAAATAGGACGTCGACGAGAAGTCCTTGGTATTTCAGAAAAATTCGTTGACTTTTTGTCATGATGACAATGTGGACGTCCTTGGTAATTGACACTGGGTGATCGTGACGTCACGTTGACGTCATCGGTAGCAATTGGTTAAGAGAACCTATGACATAAATTTGTTATTGATGATGGCCAAAAAGAAAACAACGACATTTCTTTGTGTACATCACATTCTCAAGTGGTCGAGGATACATCTTGTAATGTATCTAAAGAAAGCTATAACCGCTGGAAAATCCAAATAAAACTTACAATCTTCCTAATTTTGGTACATTTTTTTACTCCTTCCATTTGTCCTCAGATAAATCACTTATGAATTGAATACGTGATGTCTTATGTAAATCCCTCACTTTCTTCTCAACACAATTAGGCTTTCATTTACGATGCATAAAAAGTTAAACGTTTTAAATTGACTTAAAAGATTTCTTGACTTTTCTACAAAACAGACGGCACGTCACTTTTGAAAAGTTCGTGACCCTTAGATTATGACGTCATTTTTGGTAAAACGTTGAAATATTTACGAAAGTAATAATTATACTAATACTAAAGTTGATTTTTTTTTTTTTTTCAATTTGCGTTCAACATGTACAAAAATACTAGCAGTGCTTTTTGGACAACTTTTTTGAGGGGTGGAAATATATTTTTTTTCTTAAATTAAGTTTAAAAAAAAAAGGTAGAATAAATAAATTTCAATGAATAGTAAAAAAAACCCCATAAAACAACATTGCTATTTACTAACAACTAAAAAAAAAAAAAAAAAAAGGTAAAAAAAAAAAAATTAAATAAAAAGTAAAAAAAAACCCAAAAAACAAAATTTCTATTTAATAAAAACTAAAAAAAAAAAAAAAAAAAAAGTATTTGTATAAGCAATACCAGGTCAATCAGAGCCGTCACTGGAATTTTCGGGCCCCTCTGCCCCTTTTCAGGGCATCTGCCACCGCCACGTGACGGCTCTGCACGTGAATTATCAATACGATTGAATATATTTTTACACGTAATTTTTTACGTTAAATGAGTGTAAAAAAAAAATGTAACCATTTACTAAAAGATAACTCTTACAAAATGGTAAACAATTCTTACCACCCCTTGGCGATCAATAATTGTTTAAAATTTAAGGATGCACACAGGAGTATAGGAATGCAATGGGGAGAAGTTATTTTTCTTTATTTGGAGGGGTGGAATTTTTCGTGGAAAAGGGGTGGGGGCAGAAAAATCTTGTACCCCCCGCGGCGGCAATAACCCTATCTACGCCACTGGATGAAATTTGTTTGCAGGTTTTATAGATTTTTTAAATATAAGCGGATCAACAGTAGTACACATGGAAATGTGGGGAGGGGGAGGGGGGACGAGATGAGATGACACATAACAACAATACATTGTGGACCTCTGATTAACTGAACGATGCCGTACGGGGCGAGATAGTTGACAGTTGTCTGATGACAAACAACATGACATGAGGCGGGCGCTTTCAATAAGCCCCACACAGTTACAACAACAATTGTGGTGATGTAACTGTTGTACAGTATGAACTCATGCGAGACGTTACAGATATTGCCGTGGCGATATAAGGGTATTACAGTATGTACTTAGTGAGATTAACACACATATACTTCACATTAGGAAATGGCGTCGGTGGGCCATGGAGCGTGAGCTCTTAATGCCCGGCACAACCCCACACAGGCCAGACGCCGGGTTTTCCCGCCACCAGACCATGCGGCGGCACACTGGGAACCTCCCCACTGGCCTGGGGGACGTCCGGTCGACCGAAAACGCAGCCGTTTAAAGCGTTCGCAGCCGACTCTCCCGGGGTCTGGGCGGGCTTGCTTCCACTCAGTCGGGACGGAAAGCTGTGATGAAACGTTTGCCTAGGATCGGCTTTCTTACGGCCGCGTAACACACAGATAAAGTGTAAAATTAACTAATTCCTTTTTTCCGAATTGTTGGCTTCGGAAATATTCGGACCACCTATTTACATGTACGCAGTTCTGTAGTAATTTACTTCAATTGATGTAAGTTTCAAGAGTGTCGCTAGAGGGCGCCACCTAGTTCCGTAGAGGGTGTCATCTAGTTCAGTAGAGGGTGTCACCTAGTTCACTAGAGGGTGCCACTCTCCTAAATCTAAATATCTCGAGGTATCCTGGTACCAATTGAAAACCACTGGCAAATTGACCAATCGTTGACCTTGCCTTAAGCCGTAACCCTTGAATTCGTTTTTGGCTTTTGTAATGTATTGCCTTGAAATTGGTTTAAAAAAAAAAAAAAAAAAAAGAACAGCCCACCACCAACAACAACAATAAAAAAAAATCTCGAAAGCTAACGCACTCAATGAACTAACTCATGGCAGTTTAAATTAGCTTACTTAGAGATAAATGCACATTTCTTTTCATAAAAAAAAAGAAAAGAAATACACAGCAGTTCCCGAAATAGCATCGGCAACATTCACCCACCCACCGCCCAGGCCGGCCATGTCTGTGCCACGTGAGACTACGACAGGTGTCAGAAAATCGCGTCAGATTTCACTCCAACATAGATGCAGACCCAAGAACTTAGGAAGATTGTGGAGAAAGGGACTCAGTAGATGGACGCTATAACTATAACACGATTCGTATCTTAGGTTTGTTAGTAATACAGCAAGCGTGGACAGTAAAATCGGTCAGGGCCGTCTTAAAAGCATCGGGGGCACTGGGAAAAGTAATGCGCTGAGGGCCCCCCCCCCCCCCC
>CAXITT010000908.1:150364-161919 GCA_964033795.1 Lymnaea stagnalis | reverse complement strand
GGGGGGGGGGGGGCCTAAAATATAAAAAAACAATCAAACAAATAACCCCCCTTAAAAGAAACCCCATTAGTGCCCCCCCCCCCCCCCGACCCCCAAGGCTGACAGCCGCACATTTTTTGTAACGCCCTTGAACTGTTTTACTATTCAAAATGATCCACCCGCTTTTACACTTACACCGCAGATTTAGTTCACCAACCATTTCAGAAACATAACACAACAAAAGAAAGCACTAAGCACCAAACGCACTTGCCATATTTTTGTAGGGAATCTCTTTAAGCGCGGTTATCCGCGGGATTTTTATTTCGAGGAATCGGGATCATCATCATATATCCTTCACCTTCCTCTTGAAAAACAGGAAAGACTGATTTTTGGGGGGGATTCATGTGTAGGGGGGGGGGGCTTAACATTTAAAAGAATGTGTTGTTATCGGCAATGAAGCTATGTTCCAAATTTCAGCTTGATAGGTTGACGGGAAGTAGGTCAATTAGCCGTCCGAAAATTGTGTAAGCCACTAACAAAAGTGAAGTTAACAAAAATAATTTAAAAAAAAAAAGGAGCACATATACTGATACTCAAATCAAAATTGTTTTTTTTGGGGGGTCAAATATATCCTTATATGATAGGATGACCTGTATAGAATAAACACTATGGATTTCTTTCTAGGTAAACATTGGATACTTCGAGTCGTTTCTGCGGTCTCTCATCAAATTCGCCAAGTCACTGCCAGGTTTCAAAGCATTGCCACTTGATGATCAAACTCAGTTACTTAAAGGTAAGACATCCAGACACACATGCTCAGACTCAGTTATACCACTTAAAGGTATAGTACATCCAGACACACATGCTCAGACTCAGTTATACCCCTTAAAGGTATAGTACATCTATACAAACCATTTCTTTTCGTCCTTCATCAATCTTGCATCCGTCTAGCCACCATACAATCATTCTTTCTTCCACCAATCTTAATCCATCTAGCCACCTTACAATTACAAGTATTCTTTCTTTCACCAATCTTACATCTATCTAGCCACAACGCAATCATTCTTTCTTCCACCAATCTTACATCCATCTAGCCACCGTACAATTACAAGCATTCTTTCTTTCACCAATCTTACATCATTCTAGCCACCGTACATAGATTATTTCTTCCATCCATCAAGCCACCATCCACTTATCCTTTCTTCCAACAATTTTGCATCCATCTAGCCACCATCCACTTATCCTTTCTTCCACCAATCTTGCATCCATCTAGCCACCATCCACTTATCCTTTCTTCCATCAATTTTGCAAACGCCCTTTCTAGCCCCCACCCCCATCACTTCAACTCTCCTTTCATCCAGACACTTTCTATTAACCTCTAACAATCAAATCATTCATACAGACTCCTATCCAGCAACGAATCCATAAATCCAAACAACTCCCCCCTCCCCGATCAACTACCCCACCTACTACTCATGCCTTTCTCTATATAACCCCCCCCCCTTTTTTTTTGACCGACATCATCTACCCCCCCCACTACTCATGCCTTTCTCTATATAACCCCCCCCCCCTTTTTTTTTGACCGACATCAGATCCAACCATTCATTTATCAACACATCGTTACAACCAATCTATGATTTCACTCACCGACAGACATCCACTTGTACCCACATCCACTTGTATCCACATCCACATCCCCTTTGACCTTTGTACCCCAATCCACATTCATCCACGCCCACTTTTATCCACGCCCATTTGTATTCACATCTGTTGGTATCCACGTCCACTTGTATCCACGTTCACTTGTACCCCGCACAGCTTCCTACGCCGACTTTTGGTTCCTTGGGACCTACAGGGGCTACAACTCTGACCTCAACTCCGTCATAATGCCCAACGGTCACTGCTTTCACAGGAACGATCTCTATAAGACCTTTGACCGGAAGTGGGTGGACTCCTCGTTTCAGGTGAGAAGCATCTTAGTGACGTCACGTCCGTTCATTTACGAATGACCTCGTGTGCTACAAATGATAAAGTAATATGTCATTTATGAATGACCTCGTGTGCTACAAATGATAAAGTAATATGTCATTTATGAATGACCTCGTGTGCTACAAATGATAAAGTAATATGTCATTTATGAATGACCTCATGTGCTACAAATGATAAAGTAATATGTCATTTATGAATGACCTCGTGTGCTACGAATGATAAAGTAATATGCCATTTACGAATTCCCCCGTGTGCTACGAATGATAAAGTAATATGTCATTTACGAATTGATTTGTAAAGCCTCTGTCACACACGGCTCTAGAAAAAAAAAAGTGAAAGCCACTGTCTTTGCCAGTGGTCGGAAAACCGCGGATCGCGAGCTGCATAGGGCTCTTTAGTGACCTCAGTGCGGCTCGGCCAGTCGGCCACAAATCGGGTTTGACTCCGAAAAACAAGGTTCTTGATAGGTTCTTGACAAGATATTTGGCTCTCAAAATTTTTAAATAAGAATCGCTCTTGCTGCTGATTTTTTTGGGCTCTATTGACCAATGGGTTTGCCGACCACTGGCCTAGGCTCTTCACTCCATTTCATACTGTCATACTCTCTGTCATACTCTCTGTCATACTCTCTGTCATACTCTCTGTCATACTCTCTGTCATACTCTCTGTCATACTCTCTGTTACGCTCTCTGTCATACTCTCTAACGTAGTCAAACAGTTGTGTAAAACCAACTATCACTTCTTTAAACAGAATTCGTTTCTCGCAATTTCAGTTGGCTGAAGTATTTCAAAGGCGGCCCATTGACCCACATCAGCTGGTTATTGTCAAGTCGTTGCTCCTCACCTTGACAGGTAAAAAAAAACAAGGTCTTTTGGCCGATTTCATGTATTTTCATTTCATACTACTAAAGCGTGAAGCTTTTCTTTCTGAAACTATAAAAATAAGAACATTTGGTATGTTATTTTAAAAAATACATAATTTAAAAAAAAATACTTTAAAACAATAACCTATCTCAGATCTCCAAAAAGTAAAAGCTCTTTTCAAAGGCAGTAAATCAATAACTTCGATTGAGCTACCGGCCTAACAGGGTCGGAGAGGACTCGGCGATTCTCACACCTTTGCTACCGAAAGCCGACGGCCATACCATTTTGAATAGTTGATTGATTTACGGATTGATTCTCCAGATCGATGCACAGTCTTGAACCCCCGCGCCGTGGAAGACATCCAGGATCTGCTGTTGGCCTGTCTCAGGCGTCAGCTGTCCGTCACCAGCGCTGGCCACGCCCTCTCGCACCTGATTGGCGAGTCGCTCAACAAGCTCACCCTCATTCGGCCGTTGTCCAGCCTCGATAAGCAAAACCTGCAGAAGCGGATCTTCGTGGAGCACATGACTGGGCGGCCCCTCATCAGAGAGATGCTGTCATCAGTATGACACCTGCTCAAGAGTATGCTCCTTTGTCAAATTTTTCCTAGGCTTTATCAAGTTATTAAATCGAATATTTTTTGTTCTGAAGCATGTCGCTTTTGACACAGGCGTAAAAAGCATATTGGTTAGGCACTGGGGTCATGCATGTCAAGGCCAAGCACTGGGGTCATGCATGTCAAGGCCAAGCACTGGGGTCATGCATGTCAAGGCCAAGCACTGGGGTCATGCATGTCAAGGCCAAGCACTGGGGTCATACATGCCAATGCCAAGCACTGGGCTCATGCATATAAAGGCCAAGCGCTAGGGTCACGCATATCAAGCACTGGGATCGTAAGCTCCGAGAAGAGATCTGGTGAAGCACAGGGGTCATTTGCTCCAAACCCAAAGCTATTCAAGCACACGGTGTCGTAAGCTCCGAGACTCCAAAGCACCGGGTTCACGCCTATCGGCCACCACTGGGATCATGCATATCAGCCACTGGGGTCATAAGCTCTCAGCAGAAAGCTGGCCAGGCACTGGGGGATGGGGTGGTAAGCTCCGAGTCTCCAAAGCTGGCAAGCGCAGGGTTCATAGGACCCAAAGCCAAAAGCATGGTCAAACTCTAGAGGGGGGGGTCAGTGGCTGTGAGCCCAGTGCATAAGCACAAGGGGAGGGGGGTCATGGTCGGTGATCGCTCCTTGGCAGCTTTGTGAAGTTTTGTTCGGGCGCTTAGCTGGTGACGACCAAATAGTGTAATGTCAGCGAAACGCCAATGCCAATTAACAATAAATGGTGCACTTACATTACAATTGACGGAGGGCCCTTTTGATGCTCAAGTTGTGAGTCCTGACATTACTGTCAAGAGATAGTGATCTATTGCAATAACCTCACATGAAATGTCCTGCGTGTGTACATTCTTTGTGATGTCATCACTATTTTATTTGGCAAAATAAATTCGAAATAAAATAAAACCAATTTAAAAAAAAACAAAACATTCCAGTCTTTACCTTTGTTTTGAAATCATATAGTCATACAGGCTCGCACTTGACATATTATGTGAATATTGTATGGTATTAAATTGAACGTGTATTATCGCGATGAACGATCTTTAGATTTAATATGGCCGTATTGAAATCTGAAGAGGGTGGAGGTTGAATGGCAGTAATGTACCTCATTTGATTGGCTGTCGAGAAAGTCGCGCATGCGCTCTTTGACTTTACAGGAATAACGAAACAAGAGTTTGAGACTGGTAGTCGTACGCTTGAAGAATTTTTAAAAAATGAATGTATATATATATTTTTTGTGCCCTCGTTTTTGATTTTAAACTTATTTGTGTATTATTCAACATAAATGTGTACATAAATAAAGACCGGATGTTTGTACATATATACTTGTAATATACTATGCACCACTGATATCATAAAATAATAAATTTGTTTGTTAACTGCAACAACTATCTTTATTTATTTTATTTTATTTATTAATAAATAAATTAAAATAATTTAAACAAGAATAAATTTACAAAAAACACAAAAAAAAAATAAAAAAATAAAAAATAAAACAACAACAAAAAACCTTCGATTGCTTGGCCACTAGGTGGCACCAGCTTTGAGATACTGTTCAATATCCTCAGAAGACAACAACAACCCAATCTTATAATGATCTATTATATTCTTCTAACTCATGCAACAAAAGTACAAATCAACGCACATCTTCATGTAAGTGAATGTAAGGTACACCAGTAACACATTGACGTCAGAAACCACAGTGGAACAAGGTATGTGGAAGCTTGAAATAGAGAGACTGTACAATAAAAAAAAGAAGAAGGTTTCGGCCAAGAGCCTTCCTCGGCAGAAGGGACACGTGAAGAAACATTAACGTCCTTTATGAATGCTCACAAGGTCTTCGGACGTTGGTCCTCTCATTATGAATGAGAAACATTGAAACGGTCGTTCTTATAAGACTGAAAGTGAAAGTGAACACTGAGTTGCTCTATCGAATATATAGAAGGACATATATATACCTCGTATAATGGATTCTTTTAATTGCAACGTGCTGCGAAGTTCTGGGAAAGGGCTCGGTGCGGCACGTGTCAACAAGGTTGCGCGGCACTAATACTTATCTGGCAGCGCCCCCGACACATCAGCTACCTTATGCTAAATTTATTTATTTTTGATCCTAACAGGTGGATTTAAAAAGTTTTTCTTTAAATTATGTGACATATAAAAAATATTGACATAATCAACTGTTTCGGATAATGTATTGTTTTTTTGTACGTTAGGATGTTCTGGTTCTGGTAATGTTTCGTTGCTGCATCCATGTACTGGCATCTTTGCGACGGTTGGGGGGTATGATGTTGCTATTCTAACAGCTCCTAGCTGATGCCAGGGCAGCCTTGAAGCTGAATGGTGCATGTTTCCCAAGGAAGAACAGGAAGTTAATTTAGGTATTGAATGTCATGCGCAGAGGAAGCAAGTGGACGATACAAATGACAGTCTGGTATTCATTAGGCTCGTGCCAAGATTCTATGTACATCACACATCTTAATGGTGACCCAAGAGATCTCAGTGGATTATGAATGTGAAGTGAATAAGTAATATGACAATTATGTTTGCTCTGGCTTCTAGAGATTTATGTCATGCTGTGTTTTCTATATCGTCAATAAACCTGTGATGCTATATTCCAATGCCTCGTAATGTCAAATATCACGGAGGATGGTAAAATGTGAATGGACAGGGCACAATACTACACCAGAAGCCTTGAGGATTGAATCCAGGGCAGACAGCAATTACGATAGGAGAACCCCATGGTAAACATAATGTATAGTGCAATCACGCAATGGTTATGGACTGATCAAAACTTTTGCTTCTGAAACAACTATCGAATGTTAAAATCAATTTAAAATGTTTTTTTTTGAACTCAAGTAACTACTATAGATTAAAGCCATAATACTTTAAGCAAGACCTGCACAACTCAAAATGTAAGGTGGGCCGTAATACTTCACGAAAAAACATGTGAGGGCCGAAAGAAAATGGGACAGGCGAAAGAAAATGGGACAGGCGAAAAAAAATGGGACAGGCGAAAGAAAATAGGACAGGCGAAAGAAAATGGGACAGGCGAAAGAAAATGGGACAGGCGAAAGAAAATAGGACAGGCGAAAGAAAATGGGACAGGCGAAAGAAAATGGGACAGGCGAAAGAAAATGGGACAGGCGAAAGAAAATGGGACAGGCGAAAGAAAATGGGACAGGCGAAAGAAAATGGGACAGGCGAAAGGAAATGGGACAGAGGGAGGGGAAAGCTGTGAAGAAAATAAATAATAATGAAGACTTTTTTCGTTTGCTTACGAAATAAATTGAATGTCCCAGACTGCATCGTTTTTCAGTAACAAGTTGGGTCGCATTTAGGAGATAGATTGGAAGTGGCTGTTCTCAAGAAGTCTTCCAAATGATCACCACTCAAACATGAGCGTTGCTTGCATTTATTACCGTATTTTACGGACTACAAGTCGCACATTTTTGCTTTGAAAAATTGCCGTCAAAACTCATGTGCGTCTTATCCTCGAAATTAATGTAAAAATGGTAATAATATATATTTATATATATTGTTTTAAACTGCTTAAAAATTACGGTGCGTCCTAAAGTCCATAAAATACGGGTAATGTTCATTATTGGAAATGTCTGTTCACATAATTTAATTGGTTGCAAGTGGTCCCTCACTCAAAGTTTCTAGTGCAACTTCGTAAAGATTTTTGTTGATTAATTTAAATTTACAATGTGAAGAATTTTCAACAAAGTCTTCGCGGGCCGCAAAGTGGGTGCTGGCGGGCCGCATGCGGGCCGTATGTTGTGCAGGCCTGCATTAAATGACAAAGAAGTTCTATACATAATTTATAAAAAAAATAAAATAAAAAAATAACGAAAGAAAACCTAACAACGAAAATTAAAAAAATCGATAAATACAAAACATAATTTTAAAAAGCAACGAACCCCACCTCCCACCCCCACCTCCCAACAACACAATAAAGCATCATTATGATTAAATAATGATATTTAATTTCCCCTGAATTGAGAATAAAAAAAATAAATAGATATCTCATTATAAGACTTGCAGCGCGCGTTTGAACGTTAAATGTTTATAGTCTCAGGATGCTGATGATGCAACAATATTTACTATTTTGTAATTAAATAAAACCAACAATGTCCCCCACCCCCCCCCCCCCCCCCCCCCCCTTTTTGTAATTAAATAAAACCCACAATGTCCCCCCCCCCCCCCCCCCCTTCTCCATCCTTTTGGTCAAAGTAGCTACGGGTGTTTCATTAAAAGAAAAAAATATAGATGCATTAAATTTACAAATGAATGTTGAAAAACACGTGCAACAAAAAGTGTGAGTTGGCCAGGACAACACCCAACACTGGCGGATAAATGTCGGACCTGGTGTTCTTGCTAGTGCGTCACTGGCTCGGGGTTTGCTTTTAGCGGTTTTTTGCAGACGTTTGTTTCAACTCATCGCCCAACGATTACGGGCGCGAACCCGTGACCTGTGGGACACCCCAGACAATAGATTTTAATTAGCGCAGACAATGCGCATGTCCACCGCTGGGGGGAAACTTGAATCGCATGTTTATTATCCAAAATGAGTTGCTTAATGATTCGGGCATGCCAGGTATAGACATGGAGACCCGTGGTCTTGTGCTGTTGCCAGATAGACGTGGAGACCGTGGTCTTGTGCTGTTGCCAGATAGACGTGAAGACCGTGGTCTTGTACGGTTGACAATTAGACCTGGAGACTATGGTCTTCGCGACCTTGTTGTGAGTGCAAGGTAGATTCCAAGAGGTTATAACAACCCTAGGCCATGAATCGCGTTGGGGACAATACACGGAGCAGAGGCGTACCTGGGGTTGGGCATGGACAAAGAGGCCGGGGGCGGCACTTTTGAGGATGTAATGTTATGTTCATGATATGTGTGGGACGACGCTGTTTAAGGAGTTCTGGCGGGCGGATTTTTAGTCAAGTACCACACAGGGGAGGAGTATATAATACTGAACTGCTGGGACTGTCCCCATTCACTGTTATAAGACTCTTAGTCACTCTAAAAGAATAAAATATGCCCCTGCCCTTTTTTCCTGTAACTGTCTCCCCACTTTAATATTAATTAGTAAGTTATTGTATTCGATCAATATTTCTCATCATTTTATCATTATTTTTCATTTAAAAAGTGATAAAAAAAATCATTAAATAACTTAGAATCTGCTTGGACCGCTGTGACACCACACTTAACACTTTTAGTGTTGTGCAGTGTTGTGTCCCGCTCCCCCCCCCCCCTTTGCCAGCAGTGACCCAAATGTCAAAGAGAAAGCAAAGCTCAATTTTTTCTATTAATAAACCATACATTTTTTAACATTGCAATTTTTGGAAGAATAAAATAATTAAATGTTAAACCCCCCCCCCCCAACTTTTCCATTTACGTTCAAAAATAATCTTTGCGAAGGCCCCCAACACGCCAGGGGTGTGTCTGAGACTCTCTAGGTTCGGATACAAACGAATCTGCCCATGACAGGTGCAGACAAACGTGGGGTCCACAACTGCACGTGGACATGTACATAAAAATGTGCAGGACTTACTAAAAAAACAACAAAAAAAACGAAAGATCCCCTTTGACTAACACAATGAAAGGCACACACACGAGAAGCAGTTTCGGACCATGCTGCAGACGAGATCAATAAATTAAAAACAATATTTTATGTCATTCTGACAGCGGGGGGACGGGGGTGGGGGGACGGACATCAAGGGCAGACCTGGAAAAAAAATATTGCTCGACATCCTGTTTAAGTCGTCGTTGAAAAACACGAACTCATTTAAGAGCGTTTTTTAACGGATTAAAAACTATATATTTTTTTAAAGGAGGCCAGATCTTGAAGAAAGGGAAAGTAAAATCCAAGGGGGACCCGGACGACTTGCGCATTGTCTTTGCCCGTCGGGTGTTTGCTGAAATAATTACAGGGTTGTGTTCAAACAGTGTTACACGGCGCGAGCAGAAAGGACGCGCATCACATCCGCTTTGTTGTTCTTCTTTTGTCATCCCCCCATCCCCCCACCCAACCCTCTGACGTCCCAGTCAACGCCCGTGATCAATATCCGATAAGCCAATCGGTTTGATCCATGGAAAATCGATCGGGGGCAAAAAAATGTTCAAATTTTACACCGCCCTACGGAAAATCCAATATTGCCCCGCCTCTTGATTGACAGCTGTGTAAAAAGTATCGCAGCCATAGTCGGGGATTGGATTGTTTTGTCCTAGCTAAAATTGATCCATATTTTTAAAAACTTTCGATTGAACACCATTCTTGCAAACTTCTTCACCTTTGGGCAATCAACATTTTGGGGGTAGGGAGTGGGGGGTGGGGAGTGGGGGGTAGGGTGTGGGAGGGGGAAGGTTTAGTGTGTGTTTTTAGGGTCATTCACAGGCTTAACTTTTAAAAAGCAAAAAGACAACAATGATACGAAACAATGATACGAAACAATGATACGAAACAAGGAGAATCTACTTGCAATATTTTTAGAGTTGATAATTTTATTTAAGTTAAAAATAAAATGTATATTCAATTGATAGTTTTTTTGTGTGCTATCTTAGAACTTAAAATTTCAACAGGTTGTGAAATCATTCATCCAAAATTTCTCAGTGCTATATTAAAAAAAAAACAACAACAAAAACAAAAAACAATATCAGGTTTTCTGAAATCTTTAAGCCCACAACACCCCCTCAGTTTTCTGAAATCTTTTAACCCACAACACCCCCTCAGTTTTCTGAAATCTTTTAACCCACAACACCCCCTCAGTTTTCTGAAATCTTTTAACCCACAACAGCCCCTCAGTTTTCTGAAATCTTTTAACCCACAACACCCCCTCAGTTTTCTGAAATCTTTAAGCCCACAACAGCCCCTCAGTTTTCTGAAATCTTTTAGCTCACAACAGCCCCTCAGTTTTCTGAAATCTTTTAGCTCACAACAGCCCCTCAGTTTTCTGAAATCTTTTAGCTCACAACACCCCCTCAGTTTTCTGAAATCTTTCAGCTCACAACAGCCCCTCAGTTTTCTGAAATCTTTAAGCCCACAACAGCCCCTCAGTCTTCTGAAATTTTTAAGCCCACAACATCCCCTCACTTTCTGGAATCTTTAAGCCCCCAACATCCCCTATTTTCTGAAATCTTTAAGCCCACAAAACTGACTCAGTTTTCTGAAATCTTTAAGCCCAAAACACACCCACAGTTTTCTGAAATCTTTAAGTCCACAACACTGCCTCAGTTTTCTGAAATCTTTAAGCCCACAAAACCGACTCAGTTTTCTGAAATCTTTAAGCCCAAAACACTGCCTCAGTTTTCTGAAATCTTTAAGTCCACAACACTGCCTCAGTTTTCTGAAATCTTTAAGTCCACAACACTGCCTCAGTTTTCTGGAATCTTTAAGCCCACAACAGCCCCTCAGTTTTCTGAAATCTTTAAGCCCACAACACCGCCTCAGTTTTCTGAAATCTTTACGTCCACAACACCGCCTCAGTTTTCTGAAATTTTTACGTCCACAACACCGCCTCAGTTTTCTGAAATCTTTAAACCCACAACACCGCCTCAGTTTTCTGAAATCTTTAAGTCCACAACACCGCCTCAGCTTCCTGAAATCTTTAAGTCCACAACACCGCCTCAGTTTTCTGAAATCTTTAAGGCCACAACACCGCCTCAGTTTTCTGAAATCTTTAAGCCCACAACACCCCCTCAGTTTTCTGAAATATTTGAACACATATTTCTCTAGGTTCTGCAATATTTGAACCAAATATTGTCTACCTACGAACATCCTTAAGCCAACATTGCCCTAAATTCTTAAATATTTGCGCCAATATTTCTCTAGTGTCTTTTTTTGGTGTTTTTTTTGTTTTTTGCCCGCTGTAATGGAAAAATTGGTGCGCATGAACTCTTTGCACTGATATATTGACGATGAACGATTTGTTTAAACAACTTTTATCGTCTTTAGCCCCCCTTCCCCTTCCCCCCCCCACTTTCCCCCTCCCCCCCCCTCCCCGATGCGAGAAACCAGATTTTACAATTCTATGATATATTTAACAGCGCTCTGTAATGCAGTTGTCATGCCTGTCCACCAATTGTGTTTACAGGGACGCTACCAACAACCT
>CAXITT010000908.1:136923-147251 GCA_964033795.1 Lymnaea stagnalis | reverse complement strand
TTTTTTTTCCCCCCCCCCCCCCCCCCCCCCCCCCCCCGTGCTGACTGTATTCACGATGGTCGGGTCTGCTGAAAGTGCCCTAAATCTAGTTGCTGCCCTGGATATGTAACGAATACATTCCTGGCTGACAATTTCCAAAAGATGGAACTCATCGTCTGACTACACACAGGTCAAGGACAACGGGATCAATCAATTAGAAAAAACAGCAACAAACAAAAACAACACAAATAAAGCTTGTCATGAAAAAACTCCTGATCACGCAGAGATCAGTCACTGACCGCATGCAAAGGGTCAAGGATGAATTGCTGGAGAATCTCAAACCTTATCTTTTTTTATTTTTTTTTTGTGTGTGGGTAGCCCAGGTTTAAAAAAAAAAAAAAAAAAAAAAAAAAAAAAAAAAAAATTATGATGAACTATTTTGTTTTCTTTTCTCCTGAACTAATTTTAGATCAAAATGTTCAAGCCTCTGAAGCCACATTGTGGACGTCCAAGGTTTTTTAAAAAATTGGCAGTCACGAATTGATGAGAGAGGGGAAAAAACAACAACCCAGAAAATTGTTTTCGTTCATAGCGACCACCCCCGCATGCCTCGGGATTAAGATAGGAATATTGCGTAGTGTAGCATTTAGCGTTCACTGGGTCTTAAAATGTAGACTTTTTTAATACTATTTTTTTTTAGAGTGGGTGTTTATTGCTAAACAGAGAAAGTGCATCACTGTGGTGGACATTTACATTACACCAAGGGTGGGGGGGGGGGGGCAAAGGGAAGGTGAATTGACACGAAGACCGGGGACACCCCCCCCCCCCCCAACCACTCCAAACAGCCTTATATCGAGGCTGAAGTCAAAATGGAGAATTAGCCTAAAAACCCATTCTACAATCCACGTCATTGCATGCATTCAAGTCAAGCTGTATTTTATTATGTATATAATATATATACATTCGGGGCTGACCACAACGTTATTTCCTGTAATGATCGTTGATTGACATTTGTGACCCGTCCCCACCCCTTTCCTCCCCCCAAATCCTTTTATTTTTTCTTAATATTCGCAGCAATGGAATTCATACAAGTTGATATTTACATATAGTATATTATCGTTTGAATGTAGATGTCTCTATCAATGGAGAGCTCTACTTAAAATAAAAAAAAAATAAAAGCATTATTTAGTCAGTTTTCATTTTTGAATCTTCGAGAACCCAGTCGATCATATTTTGAATCAACACAACACATGCCCGATTAAATTCTTCAATAAAATTTAAAAAAAAATTCAAATTAAAAAAAAATAATTAATAAATAAATAAATAATAATAATAATAATAAAAAAATATAAAAAAAAAAAAAAAAAAAAAAAAAAAAAAAAAAAAAAAAAAAAACCAAAACCAAAAAAAAAAAAAAAAAAAAAAAAAAAAAAAAAAAATAAAAAAAAAAAAAAAAAAAAAAAAAAAAAAAAATAAAAAAAAAAAAAAAAAAAAAAAAAAAAAAAAAAAAAAAAAAACAGAACACCCCCCGCCCCCCAAAAAATAATTTAAAAAATACTAATAATAAAACTATTAAAACCAAATCAAATAAAAACCAATATAATAAATAAAAAAAAAAAAGATAAAATAAAAAAACAAACAAATAAAAAAAAAAAAAAAAAATAAAAAAAAAAAAAAAAAAAAAAAAAAAAAAAACAGAACACCCCCCGCCCCCCAAAAAATAATTTAAAAAATAATAATAATAAAACTATTAAAACCAAATCAAATAAAAACCAATATAATAAATAAAAAAAAAAAAGATAAAATAAAAAAACAAACAAATAAAATTTAAAAAATCAATTCCCTTAAATTAGTCAATTATTAATTGTAAACAAGATGAGTGCACGAGGAGGTCCACCTTAGCGATTACAAAAGCTTATAGAAGTGTGACGTTAGAATCAATAAATGTAAGAGTAATTATAACCAAGGTCGAGTCCTTCAAGAGCGCGTGGGAGAGGCGCGTAGGAGAGGCGGTCATGCCATTTTTTCTTGGTGCTTTATACTTAATTGGCACGTGCTCTCACGCACTTTTTTTTTTTCTTCCAAAAGACAGGACTCCAGATTAAGCCCCGCCCCCCCCCCAACCCCCCTTTTATTCTACCACCTATTGAACTTACAAAGTTAGGTCTGTCCACCAAGGGGAGATAGTGCAAGATACATATGTTAAGCAAACTTACATTTCAATTGTCGATCTTAGTGACTATCAAACATGAAAGTGCGATAGGGAGAGAGAAAAAAAAATCAAAATATTAAATATTCAGATATATATATAAGAATGAGCTAGGTTCACATAACGCCAAAAGGGAGAACTTTTTAAGTACGTTCGGATTCCTAAAAAACAATCATAGTTATTTTCTATTATTTTACGGAAATCGAATAAATTTTAATACGCAAAAAAATATTTTAAATCCTCTTTTATTTTAGTAAACGTTTAATTATTATTATTTTAAATAACAAATACATTTAAAGTATCAAAATTGGAACTATTTTAAGCATTTTATATGTGTTTAAAAATTATTAAAAATTTAAAAAAAAATTAAAAATCATGATCAAAGAATTGCACAGTAATCACATTTATCTGGGAAACCCAAACATCAATAGTTTTTCGTGCGTCTTTTAGTGGGTAGTTAATATTGCGAAATACAATTTTTAATTAATTTTGTTCTAAATAATCAGGCAAATGACGTCATAGCGCAACTAGCTTATTTCTCCAAAACTCTTAGGTTTCTTTAAATTTAATAACCGCGAGTGACAAAACTGATCATGTATTTTCCCTCTTAAAAGTAAAATTAATAAATATAATTGATTGCTTTTCAACTTGCTAATAAAACACATACACATTTCAGCTGTGCATATTAACATTAAAAAGTTTTGCCTTTTTTTTATTCCAAAACTATACATTTATTAAAATTATAAAGTAATAAAAACTAACCTTTAAAAATAATTCTAATAAGAAAATGCGGTTTAGGTCAAACAGTGCGGCGCAACTCCATGGCCAAATAGCATTGACTAATCCACTTATAACGAAAACAAAAAAGAACGAACCATAGGAAGTGCAAATAATTTTAGTTTGGGTATGGAAGGGACTACATTAACTACACAATTATGTCCCTTGCGTACAGCTGCATAGATGGCTCAGCACCGGAACATATCAAGGAACTGATTTATAAACATGTACCTCTGAACAGCCTGCGGTCTTCAACACAGTACTTACTGAGTTTTCCTAGAGTGGATGGACACATAAACAAGTCTTGCGGAGTGCACTCTTTTCAAGCGATAGCACCAAAATTATGGAACAGTTTGCCTCAATCTTTCGGGGGAATTGTAAATGATAAAGTATCATTTAAGAAACAATTAAACACTTTTTTATTTAAATAGATTTCGGAGGACCAGAGCGCAGAGAACAAGCTAAAGTGGCATTGATACCAGCGTGATATAAATATCAAATGAAATCAAACAATCCGGTAGTAGATTTTTCTAAATTCATTTAAATCTGGGTAGGGGGAGGATGAGGGAGGGGTTGGTTACTTTGCCCCAAGCAGCACAAGATACGTCTCAAAAGTAAAGGAATGAATTTGAAAAAATAATTAACCTTCTTGGGAACATACATTTCGGAGATAGGAAATAGGATGTGTACAATCTCACGTGGATGACAACATTTTTAAATCCTATGGTATTACATTTGAGAAAGAAAGAGATAGCTACATTCTCTTTTTACAAATATGGGTATGTTCATTTTGCCCAAGGCAGCACAAGATACGTCTCAAAATAAAGGAATGATTTTGATAAATAAATAATTTTCTTGGGTAAATACATGTCGGAGGTAGGAAATAGGATGTATACATTTTCATGACAATATATTTAAATCCTATGGTATAGCCTGTATACATTTTCATGACAATATATTTAAATCCTATGGTATAGCCTGTATACATTTTCATGACAATATATTTAAATCCTATGGAATTGGATTTGAGAAAAAAGAGATGGTACTCGCTCTCTCTCTCTTTTTACAAATATAAGTATTTTTACCAATTAAGAAGATCAATGGCATCATTAACAAATCTTGGGTACATTTATATAGGTATGCCCATGAATATCAAAACCCAATCATTTTACACACTTGAAAAATTAATTTTGAAAAATAGAGATGGCTTAATATTTTCTTTCAAAAAATTAAAATATATTTTGGTTTTTATTTTGCAAAAAGTAAAGAGATTTTTTTTTTTTAGATTAACCATTTATAAAAAAAAAAGAAGACTCAAATCTGTTATAGACGTGAAAGCGGTTGCGCGATTCTTCTTTTGATAAAGAATTCTTTGTTTTATGATTTTCTAATATATAATTTTGTAAAGAAAAGGCAAAAATATGTTTACATTTTTGCGGAAGATATCAAGATATATATCGAATTCCTATAATATAACATAGTTTTATATCATATATAGAGTTTTTGGTGTAAATTCAAGGCAAGTTTTAAAAAACATTTTTAAAGAAAAAAATGTGCAATTCAAGGGCACGAAAAGGGGTAAATCTAAAGTATTTCTCTAACGTAGTAATTGTCCCTCAATTAACTTCTTTAGTGACAAAAGTGATATAATTAGTAATAATTTAGACTGTGTAATTTAAGGTATTGTTTAGAGGGGAAAAAAGTAGTTTAGGAGCGTGACAAGGAGTAGGATATGCCCATAATATATAGCAGATAAATACTTCTAAAAAATAAAGATGCTAGAAACGTAAATATCATTACATTTTTAAAGTTATGAATTGTGATCTACCATTATTATCCCGATAACATCGGGTTATTTATTCTAGTTTCTTATAATGACCTTTATAGTAAACCAAAAACATAGCAAGGAATCACGAATAGGATCACNGGTTTCTGAAATTCTCCCCCCCCCCCCCCCCAAACCACCACCCTCCACCCCTGGGATATCTTTAATATGCTATTATTTAACTTGAAAAAGGTCAGTCTGCTGTCAGTCTATCGATGACTCTGACCGTCCGTCCGTCTGTCAGTCGGATCGTGTCTGTCCGCCCGTGCGTCTGTCAGTCGGATCGTGTCTGTCCATCCGTCCGTCTGTCAGTCGGATCGTGTCTTTCCATCCGTTCGGTCTGTCAGTCGGATCCTGTCTGTCCGTCCGTCCATCTGTCAGTCGGATCGTGTCTGTCCGTCCGTCCATTTCATCAGTTGACTGGGTCATTGTTAACAAACTCCCGTATGTCCCGGAAAGCTGGACAGTTCCTTACTAAAAAAAAAAATGAGCTTGTAGGGGGACGTAACTGGTTGTGAAATTGACCTTTACGATTTTTCAAGGTTGTCTCCCTGCGTATAACGAGAGATGCCCCCGTAGACTCCGGAGGACGATAGCTGCATTAAAATAATACTCAAAACATCGAGAGACACGTAAATTTCCTAAATGCGGGGACCTTGATTCTCCTTCATTTACAATCATTCATTAAGAAAAACGAATTGAATGCCTTTGAACGCGTTGAAGTATATAGCCCACCTGTCTGGCTTTGTTTGTGTTATATAACAGCGATACACATGGAGCAAGGACACTGACACACACACAGACACAACTCCCCTCCCCCCCCCCCCAAACACACAGACACAGACACAAACTCCCCCTCCACCACACACAGACACAAACCCATACACGCGAGCAGGAAGAGAACTCAGTGCTGGAAATAGTTTGAACATCTCAGACTCAATATTGCGGTTGTTGCAAAACAGAATTGAGACAAAATTGTTGGCCTTAAAGGGGAGGCTGCTTGTTATTCAAATCAATGGCGAAGGAAGAGGTGCAGGACATATTATAGGATATGTTATGTAGGACATATTATATGACTTATTTAGGAATATTATATAGGACACATAATATAGGATACATTATATGACATATTAAATAGTACATACTATAGGACTTATTATATGAACTATTATAGGTCATATTATAAGACATATTATAGGATACATTTTAGGACATATTATAGGAAATACTATGGGACATGTCATATAGGACATATTTTAGGATACAAGATAGGACATACTATGGGACATATTGTATGACACACTATAGGACATTTAATAACATAATATAGGATCTTTTATAGGATTCATTGAAGGACAAATTGTAGGACACAATGGAGGGCAAATTGTAGGACACATTATAGGAAACATCAGGAGACACATTGTGGAACACATTATACGACACATTACAGGACATATTATAGAGCAAAGATCACGAATTTCCACAAGTTTATGAAGCATCTCTTAAATACTTTGAAAAATGTATTACAATTGTGAGAGTTGCAGTGTGGATGATGGATGGCACAAACAGAACGCAATTAGTACATCATCCAATCTTCAGATGTGTACTAATTGCGTTCTGTAAGTGCCATACCTGCCGACTACTATGTACTTCTCTACCATTTATCGGATGATCCAACAAAGTATGTACATCTCCAACATGTCCCGTTTGTTAAGAAGATCACTCTTTCAAAACCGTATTTTTTTTCTCTAATGACTTTTACAGCACAACCTACATGACCTTGCGAATCCCCTGTTAACAGATTTCGTTTCGCCTACAGATGGCAGCACCAGGATGAAAGAAATCTGGAACAGTTTTCGGAAACAAAGAACTAAACTTCCGGTTGTCTCAAATTTTGTCCAGGTGTGAGTGGAGAGGCCAGCCACTATCTCCTCGATTTTTAATAGTTGTGTGGGTGTGTGAGTATGTATGTGTGTGTGTGTGTGAGGGGTGTGTGTCTAATTTGTGTGTGTGTGTGTTGGCTCATGTATTGATGTCTGTGTGTGAGGATTAAGGTAGTGAATCGGAGTAATAGACGTTTTGGAGTCTGTAAGATCTAAATCGGGGAAATGGGGTGGGGGGAGATATATATAAAGAGAGAGAGAGAGAGAGAGAGAGAGAGAGAGAGAGAGAGAGAGAGAGAGAGAGAGAGAGAGAGTGAGTAAGTCGAAGAGTCTGTTAGTTAAACATGGTTAAATGTATTTATTGTGTGTATGGCCAGGTGCTCAGTCAGGCCAGCATTACTTCGACCTTGCTTCTACTACATCAGATTATGGCTGTAAACTAAAGGTCACGGGAGGTTTGAGCCAGTCGGTAAGGGAGATCACATCTTACTTCTTCGTCGAAGCAGTCAATTATAGCTGAGACTACGAAGGGAAGGGGCGGGGCGCCGCCTGGGATGGGGTGCGGGGGTATGGGATGGTGGCAAGGCAAATTAATGTGATGAAACAGTCAGTAAAAAAAAAATAGTTAAGAGCTTTTATCTCTGGGTCAGTAACTCTACTGTGAATTAAACGACTAAAAAAAAATCGAGAGACATTTTCTTTTTATCATTTGATTTTTAAATCTTTTAGTCCGGTGGTTCTCAAGGTGTTTTGATGTTCGGCGCCCTTTATTGTATCAACGTTGTCCGTAGTCGCCCTATATCGATAGCATTTAAATTTTTTTTTTTTTTTTTTTTAAATGCAGTAACACAAAATGCCTATAGAATTGTTAGAAAATCCCCATTTCATTGGTTAAATGTGTTTCTTGTCAGTTGCCACCTATTCCTCGGGTGTGGAGGCTTCTGATGGCAGCGATGTTACAGCTAGGTACGCATCAGGTCGTCAAGATACCGAGCTCTACAACATTCAATTGAATAGGGAAATGACATTGTGATTGTTTTTCGTCATATTTCAAGGCCCCCCTGTTAAAAAAGAACAGATGTGCCAAGTTAGGAATATATATATATATATATATATATATACATATATATAATTCTTCATTAACGTTTTACTTAATGTAATAAGTACCACGTTTATTTTGTATCATTTCTACCGTTCCATTTTTCATTTGTAGACAAAATAATCGATTTTGTATGTAGCGACAAATTGTGCCACCCCACAAGAGACCGCCTCGTTGTTCCACTAGATCGCGTCTGCGTCGTACTGAACTGTACAGCCGCAAAAGAGTTACAGAGTCTGTGTTGTCATGATTGTCTGATGGCTGATTGTGCATTAAAGAATTGTGACGTTTAGGTCACCACGCACGAGCTTATCGTAAGCTAGCGTTGCTTGAAAGGAGCCGAGAACTATTCTGGTGTCGTTAATTTAGAGATTATAATTTTAATATTACAAAATAGAAACAATTAACTTAAACGAACCTCAAAAAAACGAAGCTTTTTGTCTAAATCCTTTCAATGCATTTTTTAAATTATTTATTTTATGTTAACATAATAATGTCCCAACGGCTTTTACACCGCAGATATATTTCCCTATTTAAGAAAAAACAAAACAGAAAGAAAACATTACGCAACGAACGCACTGGCAATATTAAACCTCCCACCCAACCAAAAAAAACAACAACAACAACATTTAGCGCATTTCTAGGGAATGTTATTTTGTGAAATCGGTGTCATTATATTTCCGACATCCTCAAAAACAGGAAAAATATGATTTTTGGTTGTTGGGAAGGGGGTGATGAAAATTTGATGGAATGTGTGGTTATCGGGAACGAGTCTCTGTGCCAAGTCGTATCCGGAAATTTGATCGAAAGAGATTTCGTCGACGGAAAATCGATCGAACGGAAATTGGGTCCAATCTTTTTTTTTCAGTTCACACGTTAAAGTTTGGCGTAAATATTTCTTTTTGAACGCATTATTTTGTGTTACTATATAGTATGTAGTGCGTTCAAATAGAAATTAGAAGAAAATTTCCGCGTGTGAACTGAAAAAAAAAAAGAATCGGGCTATTGGTAGGGTTTGAGAACACCCCCCAGACCTCCGCACAGAAAGCCTGGTCTACGGCGATGACCAACCGTTGCGTCACGCTTGTAAGTGCTTGCCGGGTCCATAAAGAGCATTGGATGCTTGGCCCCCAGATGAGAATGGGACACTACAGCAGAGGTTCAAAGGGGGCAGAGTGCAGACCGAAGAAAAGATTGGGGGAGCCCTGCTGTTAAGGATTTGCTCGTGATTTGTGCGTGCGTGTTTTGGTTTTGAGAGTAGTTGTGTAGCTGTTTCCATGCGCTCGGCTGTTTGTGACGTATTCGGGTATGGGGGAAATGACGTTTTGAATGTTGTTATGGTTTCAGACAGCCTCGATGGAGTAACTGTATGATGGGGTGCTAGACTTTCGGAGTTATGTGTTTATTAAATAGACATTTGACATGAATCAACGGTTTGAAAGGTACTTGAATTACAAGCCCCTTAGACAACGACGCTATTGAACTGATGATTTCCAGTTCGTAACAACTGTAATACAATTCTTTTACTTTTAGATACACTGGCGGAGTCCATGTATCAATGTGTTATGCATATCCATTGGCGTGTCTCTTATATTATTCCCCCCCTTTTTTCTTTTTTACAGGGGCAGATCCAAACAAAATAAACATAATTTCTTTCTTTCTTGAAACCTGTAGTAAAAATAGATAGGGGAGGGCGCAGCGGGGTACACGACAACTTAAACTCTCATCCACGTCTGCCCCTGTGAGATAAGGAGATGAAGTAGCCGACAACGTAACCGATCCCGTGAAGCCGCCCATGTCAGATGGCATGAAGCTTTAGAAATCATAATATGTGAGAATTTCTAATGTGTTATAAACTTTCCAGCCAGAATAAAATAACAGGGAAATTCTTGCGGGTGGAACGCAACGAACACATTTTAGAACCGCTG
Source organism: Lymnaea stagnalis (assembly GCA_964033795.1). Taxonomy (NCBI): domain Eukaryota; kingdom Metazoa; phylum Mollusca; class Gastropoda; family Lymnaeidae; genus Lymnaea; species Lymnaea stagnalis. Next base: position 137,551 of record CAXITT010000908.1, on the reverse strand, counting down.
GGTCTGCAACAGTCATGCTTAATTATTGTACCCAATCAGTGTTGGGGGATAAGTATGATGGCGTGCTTAATTTTGGTGGGAGAGTATGTGTGTGAAAAAAAGGCAGTGGAGGGGTTGGTTAGATAAAGAGAGAGGTTGTTGCAGGTGTGTGTCTGAGCAGGAAGACCTGGGGTTGGAGGGGGGGGGGGCAGGAGGCGGTTACAGCCACCACGTGAACAGTTCTCCCGGCGTACTCAGTCTGGCAACTAGACCACGCACGTTTCATTGTTTGCGGCTAGTGGTTTCTTTGCTTTTGTTGGCTTGGTGGAATTTGCCCAGTGGTGGAATATAGCAGCCATTTCGTGATTCTATAACAATTGGTGCCGTTAAGGGCAGATACGGTAAGTCAGGTATTTTCTTTCTTTCTTTCTGTATTTCTTTCTTTCATTTCATTTGCCCACTTTATTTTCTTTTTTTCTTATTTATTTTACTTTCTTTCTTTCTTTCTTTCTTTCTTTCTTTCTTTCTTTCTTTCTTTCTTTCTTTCTTTCTTTCTTTCTTTCTTTCTTTCTTTCTTTCTTTCTTTCTTTCATTCTTTCTTTCTTTCTTTCTTTCTTTCTTTCTTTCTTTCTTTCTTTCTTTCTTTCTT
>CAXITT010000908.1:93797-133958 GCA_964033795.1 Lymnaea stagnalis | reverse complement strand
AAAAAAAAAGATGAAGTTTAAGATGAACTAAAAAAAGAACAAGACCGAATGAAAGACAGTAAAAATTTAAATGAATAGACAGTGCAGTTGAAGAATGAAAGGAAAGAAAGAAAAATGCCATATTAAAAAGAAAGAAAGGACAACACAAAAGTGGTTTTCTCTGGCTACCGGAAATTTGTATGGAAGAAATTTGTTCCAAAGGAAACCGGAAATTTGTACGGAAGAAATTTGTTCCAAGAGAAACCGAAAATTGTACGGAAGAAATTTTTTCTAAAGGAAACCGGAAATTTGTCCGGAAGAAATTTGTTCCAGGGAAAACGCAATTTTTTTTGCTTGGATTGAAGCTTCTTTTCCTTTCAAAATGAAAGAGGCAAAAAAAACCCCACAAGAATAACCCCGAACTCCCCCACCCCCCCCAATTAACAAAATAAGTAAATAAAATCCATTAGAACAAATTTCCTACCGAAAAAAACCTGCGTACAAACAATTTTCCTTAGAACACATTTCTTCCGTACAAATTTCTAGCTATGGATGTCCAGATACACATTGTTGTCTTCACAACTTTGGAGAGCATTTCTTAAAGTTTGTATCGTAAAAAAATGTAAACCTGCTTGAAATGACGTAGAAGGTTTGAGCCGCAACTCCAGCTGAAACTCTCGCTGTATTTTATTTAGTGAACGACGGTAACTCCTGGCACTCGCTGTGTCTCTAATGGCCGCCCCATTTCACGAGAAGAAAAAAAAAATCCATGAAGTTGGCCGAAAATGCCACCCCTTTCATGGAAAGAAGAATAAGATGCGCCGCTCGTAGCGAGCTCTCCCCCCACTCCAACCTTTCAGCATCCCTCCTCCTTCCTAAGCCATTGGGCACAAGTTAAACTTAGTTGTTCAAACCGAATGAATATAATAATTTTTTTTTTTTTTTTGTCATTTGCTTGACAAGTGACTTCCGGTTGTGTGACGGGGAGCAGCTGTTATTTTAGTTTTAAATTTAACTTCTTGGTGCAGTGTCTCTAGCCCATTTCACCTCCACAAAAGTTACCAAAAGAAAGTTTGAAGACTGACAACGAGGCCGGGCGAGACACGTTCATCATACACCATGTTCAACGCACAGTGTCCCGGCTTGCGATGCGTCATCTACGTCGGAACGCTCCATCACCGCTGGCATCAAAGCTCTCGAGTCGCAATTTAAGATTTCGGATGAAAGAATGGCCACCAAAGACTTGTGCCGTTGTGAAGCATCATTTCGTGGACTGCAGAAATACTGTGAGAAAATCGCCCGTATTGGGATATCGGAGGGGGGGGTGGTGTACAAGAAATATGATCTCTATGGGCTTCTTGTACCTGTGGGTCTTAGGCAACCATCAAGGCAGAGCAAATATTACATTAATCTTTGCCATCCACCCCGCAGGACAAAATATATTCATCTAAACCAGCAGTTCTCAACCTGAGGCGGTGGCACCTTTGGGGGTCGAACGAACCTTACACAAGAGTCGCCTAAGACGATCAGAAAACACATATTTGTGAAGAAGCAAAGAAAATAAGTCTATGGTTGGGGTCACCACGCCATGAGGAACTGCAATAATGGGTCGTAGCATTAGGAAGGTTGAGGACCACTGATCTAAACGATAAATTATTATTGATAGATCCATCTACCCATCCATTTGTTACCCGCCCATCTCTCTATTCCCCCCACCCAGTCCATCCGTTTTATTCTCCTCATTCATCACATACTAATAAAACCAGACGATATATATCCATCTTTACGCCATGGCAGCAAGTATCCACACATTCTCATATTACTCATTTGAAAATATTCTATTTTTTACACCTACATGGTTACGTTTGGACACCATTTACTCATACCTTGTTGCTGTTGCTCGTCAGTCGGGAGTCGACCATGACCACTTTAACCATCAGAGTTTGTGCTGGTTCTGTCTGTGGTTGCGCAGATGGCTCATGAGGCCGATTCTGGCACGACATTCTCTTGTGCAGTAGGTGCCGTGGAATGATGGCGCATCTCCGGGAGCAGAGCCAGGCCGGGCCTTCCTGGCATGTCTCTTGCGCTCAGCAGCCACCGTTCTGCCAACTTCATGTTGCATGGAGCTCCCGTGCAAAGTGGAGCGCCATGACGTTCGATCCTTCATACCTTACTAACTAACCAACATACCTAACTAACTGATACACATACCTAACTAACCCAGCCTCATACCTAACTAACTAACCGACATACCTTACTCACGCACTCACATACCTAACTAACTCATCCAAATACCTAACTAACTCAACAACATACTTAAATAAACCATCCACATACCTAACCAGCTTACTCACATACCTAAATAACCCACCCACATACATAATTAACCTACCCACATACCTAACTTTCCCACATAAGCAACAAACTCACCCACATACCTTGCTAACTCACCCACATGCCTGACTAACTCACCCACATACCTTACTAACTCACCCACACACCTAACCAACTTACCCATGTACGAGATAATAAAAGTTCATGACAGTAAAATGCTTTTAAAAAGAATTCTAACCACGATGAAAAGAATTTAAAAAAAACAAACATTTTTTTCACACACGAAAATTTAATCATTTCTTTTAAACCATAGATATTAGAACATCGGCTTTACGTTTTAGTTTTATTTACTTGTCCAATCGTCTTCCCCTTTCATTGCATTGTTGTTTCGGGTTGAAGATAAGAAATCTTCTTTTGTTAACTAAGAAGATCTCTACTTATTCACTAACATACATATCCTGGTTGCGGCTTAAGCTTAAGCTTCTTAAAGCCCCGGCTAGTACAACAGGGGCGTCATTTCTTTTTTTTTTTTTCAAGTGGTTTGGGGGGTGGGAGGTGAAACCAAAACTTGGTCGGCTTGTTAAGTTGTTTGTTACCGGAGGCGCCACAGTACATAGCACTTTAAATAAAACCTGCAAATTCAGGGGTTTGGGGGGGGGGAGGGGGAGAAATGTTCCACCCTGCCCGACCCAAATGACGTCCTGTTAAGTTGTTTGTTACCGGAGGCGCCACAGTACATAGCACTTTAAATAAAACCTGCAAATTCAGGGGTTTGGGGGGGGGGAGGGGTAGAAATGTTCCACCATGCCCTACCCAAATGACGTCCCTGTGGTCCATTGGCCACCAGCTCCAACTGCCGGGCCGTGCCATATAACGTCGACGCGGCGTAGGACTCTTTAACCACCCTGGCCTCCCCCGCAACACACAGGGCAGGGCGCGAAGTCAAAATATGCGCTACTGCCATCTACTGACCACGGTGTTCACTAAAGTGATCTCCATCGACTACAATGGTCGCCAAAGCGACCTCTACCTACTGCAAAAGGACGCCGCTGTGTTCTCTGTGGGGTTTTCAAACAAATGCGGCCCTCCACAGCCATTCTTCTACTTCCGTCGAAATAGAACAAACAGAAGACAGGTGGCCCGAGTGGATGAATGAAGGTGTCCTTTGCACACTCTGTTGACTGGCCACCACTCGAAGCTTCGTTGGAAAGTTATCCACAAAGTTGTATGTTTCTATACCTTTAAGAAACCAAGCCATTTTCTTTGATTTTTGATTTGTTCGAGAGCAGGGGTCTCCAAACTTTTATCACGATGGCCCAGATAACGGAAAAAAAAATGACGAGCGCGGGCCGGTTACCATTCTGTACAAGACTTGCAAGCCAGAACAAAAGCTCTGGGGGAAAAAAAAGGCGAAAAACAAAGTTTAGTGTTCCATGTGAATCATGGGTGAGTGGCATGCAATGTACAAAAAACAAAACAAAACAACCAACAAAAACAAAGACAACCAACACATTTATTTCTAGAAAAGTTAGCACAGAAGGCGACGTAAGAAAATGATAGTTACATCTGACTTAGTGCGCACATATTCGAATCTCACAAACTATGCGGCACAAAGGATTGGCGAGATTTGTGAAACTGACGTTTGGCTTTCAAGATTTCATGAATGTTGGGTTTGGAATTGCTGCTTCCAATCAAGAGAAATGTTTTCAAATGTTTATCAGTCACTCTCATTCAATGTGTTGACTTCACATACTTCATTTTTGAAAATGTTTGCTCACAGACATAAGTTGTTCCAAACACTGACGCCATACCAGCGGCAAAGCTCTTCAGTTTCATAAACTCAACATCAGGTTAGCAGCGGTGAAATCCAACGAGTTTTCTTTCACTGTGGTTAAACATACGTTTTATCAAGCAAATTCAAGTACAGTCGGTAGGCCGGGTGCAATGGCCTCGTGGGCCAGATCCGGCCCGCGGGCCGTATTTTGGAGACCTCTGTTTTATAGCATGGCTTCTCAACCTTCCTAATGCCCTGACCCCGTAATACAGTTCCCCATGTTGTGATGCCCCCCCCCCCCCCTTTTCACCATTAAATTATTTTCGTTGCTACTTCATAAATAAATGTTTTCCGATGGTCTATGGAAACCCTGTGTTAAGTTCGTTCGACCCACAAAGGGGTCGCGACCCACAGTTTGAGAGCCGGTTCGTAGAGGAATATTTTTATAATTCTAATCTGTCGAAGAACGGGTGTTAATGAGGAGGGTTTCGGTCCTGACTTGTCACGAACTGTTTCGATGTAACAGTTTTCAGCGCAGGACAGCACTTCTGTGATTTACATTTTAGGCAGCTAGGCACAGACAAAAGTAGAACGTGGATGGGTGAGGTCAAGCTTTTTAACAATTGTTTTTAAATGTAAAATTTTCTGTGATTGCTAATTTTTATGTGAAGCGCAGTGAGCCTAGCCCTAAGTTGGGGTACTGCACTATAATAAAACCAACTAATCTGTCTATAATAATAATAATAATAATGGCAATATAAATATAAAAAAAACAAACAAACACTGTATTTTAAGACTTAAAATTTATTTAACTCAAAATATAAAATTGTTTAAATCTTTCGGATAGAAACTATAATGTTAAAGTAATTTACACAAATTAATAATAATAAAAATAATTAAAAAAAAAAATCCTTTGAGAGTTTATTTCCCACTGTGGAAACATTCGCACTGGTGCCACTTGTTGACGAAATCTGAGGGGCAGGCGACAGATTCCCACGTGACTTCGGGGTTGTCCCAGCCCAGTCTGTTTGTAATCTGAGAATTGTGGTTCTGGAGGTCAAAGTGGATCTCGTATCCATGGGTGTTGGCTTGGTCTGTGGATAGGTCAAGGGGAAGTTATTAACGATAAGATATTGGGAAGCTTTCATTAAGTTGAAAGGGGAAGGAATTACTGATGAAAAAGGGAAGTTATCAATAGTTAGAAAAGGGGAAGGAATCACTGAAGAAAAAAGGGGTACATATCATTAGGTAGAAAAGGGGAGGGAATCACTAGTCAGAAAAGGGGAAATTATCATTATGCACAAATAGGGGAATAAATCCCTTTTAAAGAAGGGCGAAGTAATCATTAGGTAGAAAAGGGGAAGGAATGACTGATGAGAAAGGGGGGGGGGCGTTATCATTAGTTGGAAAAGGGGAAGGAATCACTGAGAACAAAGGTGGACGTTATCATTGGATATAAAAAGGGGAGGGAATGTCTGGGGAAAAAAGGGGGAAGTCATTAGGTAGAAAAGGGGAAGGAATCGCTTATAAGAAAGGGGGGAGTTATCCTTGGGTAGTAAAAGGGAAGGAATCACCGGGAAGAAAAAGAGGAATATAAGGAGACGAAGGGGAGATAATAACTGAAAATAAATGGTCACATTATCGTTAAGAAGAAAAAGGGAAAGGTATAACCGGGAAGAAATGGGGAAGTTATCATTGGGCTGATAAGGGGAAGGAAACACTGAAAAGAAAAGGGGGAGTTTATGGTAAAAATTACATGATAAATTGTTCCAGTAACTTTTCTGTTCTGTTTTACTTACACAAATTGTTTGTGTCTCATTAAACTTCTGTAAGGGTTGCGGTGTCTCGTCATTATTATTGTTTTAACATTCCAAAGCAAAGTATCACTATATTTCACAACTTTAAACCTCATTTCAAATCTCTAAAACAGTGATGATTTCTATCGCCCTTTTTGTTAGGATCATAAATCTCTTTTGGACGCTGAGTGTGTACTGTAAGCCCAAATGAAATATCGCGGTACAGATGTTTGTCTTGCCAGCAAAGTTTTGCCTTATACGTCAAACGAAATATGCCGTTCTCACAATTTCCTGATTGGGGAACCACTGAACAACGTATCTTTAAAGGTTGCAATGTGTGTCAATAATTTTTTTCCCCCTAAGTTCAAAGAAAGATATCTGTACATTATGTCTTCAACCTAATTTCCGCTGGTCTTCTTATATAGAATCATATTTTTAAAAAAATAACATTCATGGTAAAATCCACCTGATATTAAATTACATGCGCCAACCGTGAATGTTAGAGACACTTACTGGTTCCTGGTTTCCCAGCTTGACCACACCATTCACGGTTGTCGTTGATTGGACAATCGTTGGTCACCAGGAAGATGTGGGCGCTGGTGTCCCGGGGCGCCTGGCCTAGTCCGGGAACAAAGCCACCTGGGAAAAGGAGTGGGGGGGGGGAGACATCAATCACAATTATAAATGTGGAAAAGACATGCCAAATATTAATTATCTTATGACGACAGCTTCATGACAAGTTCTCGTCCATTAAATGACAATTTCATAATAAATTCTTGACAAGTTCACAAGTAGTTCATAAGAAGTCCACAACACGTTCATGACAGGTTCATAAATGTGGAAATTATAAATGTGGAAAGACATGCCAAATATTAATTATCTTATGACGACAGCTTCATGACAAGTTCTCGTCCATTAAATGGCAATTTCATAATAAATTCTTGACAAGTTCACAAGTAGTTCATAAGAAGTCCACAACACGTTCATGACAAGTTCATGGCAAGTTCAAACAAAGCTAATGGCTTCTTGTTAATAATTGTATGACTTTGAATGTATTCTTTCCTTAAGTATCAATAGAATGTTACACTTTATACACATGTCTAAATATTGTGGAGAGTTCGGACCGCGCCTGACGTAATCTGTCTGACCACCCAAGCTTGTGACCACGCACGAGCGCCGGACCACGACGGCGCCTGACGTAATCCGTCTGACCGAAGGATCAAGCTTGTGGAGCACGACGGACCCAAGGATCAAACGCCTGACCAATTACGGCCGTCTGACACCCAGACACGACCATCCATCTGACCAGGGCATTTACCTGGGACGTCTAGACCGACCGAGAAAAGGGGCGGGGCAAGTACAGACCCAGGGACCTATAAATAGGGACCTCTGGACGGGACGAGGGGAAGCGCGGCCGGATGGTTAGCAGGGAAGGCGGCCGGACTGAGAACTAGATAGCAGGGAGAGAGAGCAGGGAGAAGTCAGAGCAGGGAGAAGTCAGAGTTGGGAGATGAGTGATAGTGTAAGCAAGTGACAGATACAATAAAGAACACGAGTTTAATGATCCAATGTATCACCGGAGTTGTTTACTTATTGAGCACCAGATTTAGATGAAGTGTGTCAGATAGTAAGCAAGGTCCCTTACAATATCAACCATTTAAACGAAATAAAGTCACATGCATCTTTATTTGATCACCGTCTCAGAACTTAAGATCAAAGAATGCGAAAAGATGAACCATGTTCCCTTAAAATTAATGTGGGCATTTCCCACGGCCTTTGACAAACTAAATTTCGCTGATTTGAACGTTGCTGATTCTTTTTTTTTTTTTTTTTACCAATCGAGAGTCGTAGCTAAGGGGGGGGGGGCAGGGGGGACAGATGTCAGACTTGTAAGAGGCGCCAAAATGTGCTTTGATATTCTTTTATTGATTAAAATAATGGGTGTGAGAGTTTAAAAGAGAAATGGAGGCGCTTTAAAGTGAATCTTGTCCCCGGGTGCAAAACACTCTAGCAACGCCTCTGTCCCAATTATAATTTAAAAAACGCCAAAAATTCTGGGAGAAGTCAGTTTGTCAATAATTGTGTAGAGTTTCTTCACAGGTTTAGGATAATTGCAATCAGGCTGTTCATACATTTTCTTGAAATATATATTCGGCCTTGAACAAGTGACTTCGAACAGTTTTGTGAAATTTGGATCTAATGACCCACCTGATGGGGGTGAATCTGACCCACTGCAGCCCATCTGGTAAGAGATCAATGGTTGGGATGTGTCTGACCTTACGAACTATCGGTTTGGGGTGGGTCTGACCCGTTGTGGGGGGGGGTGTGGGGGTCTGACTAATTAGCCGACTGGTTGGGGTGTGTCTGTGCAATCGACCTACCAGTTGGGGTGAGTCTGACACACTGCCCACAGTTGGCGCCACACCACTGCTTGTCTCCGCCGTTATCGAAGAACTTCTGGTTTGGGGCGGTCACGAAGTCAGCGAGGTTCCAGGCGAAAGGTTGGTCTGTGGATGAATTAAACACCGTTTTTTGGCATGGAAAGGTCTTTAAAATCTGAGCTAGAAGGTCATAAGTACTTGAGTTGGAGGTTCTTAAGACCTGAGTTGGGAGGCCCTAAGTGTCTGCGGTTAGAGGTCCTACTCACCTGAGTTTGGGGGTCCACAGCCACAGGCTCCTCTGTGTCCATCGTCGTAGCGTGTAGTACTGGCGCAAGGTTTCCCGTTATATCTCAGGATGCCGTGGGTGTCATTGGCACACCTTGGCGCACCGTGCACCGCACCTGGTCGTATGGACATGTTAAATGGTTCACTTAGCCAATTCATAAACAGATTATTGATTAATACTATACTAAGTGTTACCCACCGTAGTGAAATGTCAACGCTATGATTTGAAAGTTTCACCTCATGGGCTACTAAAACAATAGAATTTTTTATTTAAAACAATAATGGAAAAATATATTTTTAGACTTAAAAAGAAAACACATGACAATTAAAACGGAAGTGTCTCCTTTATGCCTTCTTCAGCAGACAAGAAGAAAAAAAAGAAACAACAACAAATTAGAAATATCAAAAATGTACTTGCTTAAGATCTCAATGTAACTATTTTTTTTTCTAGAAACGAATACGCTCTCTCTAATTTAAGTCTATCATTAAATCAATGTCTTGTGGAGCCTGCGAGAAGTTCATTTTTTGATCAAATTCCAGCATTTGTTGTAACCCGCGACTATATGTTTGTTAACTTAATTCTTCAGTTTAACTAAAATAAACTCCCACAAATGACATTAGAATAGCACTGAGTCAAAATGAACCAAGACACGCAGCGCCGCCATTGGCACCCGGGTACCATTAGGCTCAATGCTACTCGTATGTCATTTGTGGTAGTTTATTTTAGTTAAACTGAAGAAGTAGGCTTATAAACATATATCCAATTCAATTATCTTTCATTTGATACCTCATTTTGTCTTACAAACCCAACAATACTATTTTTAATATTTTTTTTTAATCCCAACCTCTCACTTCTGGTACCCGGGTGCGAATAGTCGCAGCCTAAAAAAATGATATAAATATACCTTTAAAAAAAGGGGATTCGAGAATGAATTGAGTCCGAACACAATAAAACTTGGAACTTGTTTATTTTTTGCGAGGGCCACCGCTTAAATCGCCCAAAAATGTGAATTATGAGCAGTTAAGTTTGTATATTTGTAAAATTATTAGTATTGATAGTATCTAACACTGCAAAATTGATTATGAGATTTTGACATTTCAGAAATAACACAGTTCCTATATCATGTGCGTACAAGATCAACACTTGATATCAACTTCGATAAGTAGTAAAGAATGTTATGCGTGTTAAGGTATCCACACAGGAGACCGTGCTACAACATACAGTACTCATGTACGAAATTATTGGATACACGAACCTTCAACAATCAAGACGATTGTGCAGTATACAACATCAAACGCACAACACGATTGTGCCACAAATAACAGCCAAAAAAAGTGTGCTTACTGTGACACCAACATACAACATCCATATAGGAAAATCAATATCTTTGTACAGTATAACCACCTCATAAAACATATACAAACATTAACATACAACATCAACATACAACATCTTTGTACAACATACCAACAATAGAAGCTAGAAGTATGACGTAACAGTTCATTCCTACTCGTCACAAATGACTCCCAGGTTATAATGTGCAAAAGATCTTGTGGCTGATCTGCTTTGAAGCGCCCTTGCTTTTATAGCCCTGGTCCACCTTATCAGTTAGTCCTTAGAGGTCTGCCTTCAGTTTTTGTTACCGGATTGCCTGTTCTCAGAAGCGCTACATGGTATCAAAACAATTTTGTGTGTTTTAAATTTAAATTTTACTTAAATCATTAACTGGTGAACTAAAATAAATGTTTTTTTTTTTTTAAAATTGAAGACGATGCAATGGTTATCAGACTTTTCATAAGTTGAATGATGAAGCAATGCGACTCATGTCGTTCTTAATGACAGCAAAACTTTTCATTTAAATTGCTTGATGTTTTTTTCATTTTATTTTCTTGTCTTGCCATTTATATAGGAATGTAATGTTTAGACAAATCTGAAACTAATTCCTATGTCTATTACTATAGCTAATAATTATTATTAAGTGTTTTTTTTTTATATAGCGCAGTACCCCAGCCTAGGGCTTGGCTCACTGCGCTTCACATAAAAATTAGCAATTACATAAACGTATACATTTAAAAACAACAAATGTGGAAAAGCTTGACCTCACCCGCCCAAGTACTGTTTACCTCTGTCTAGCCACGAACAGCACCCAGCAGAATCGAGCTTTGTTTGTCAGGGATTCCGGTCGACAAGTCTGAGGTGTCTTGCCGATTTGGAAGCGTTGGCCACCGGACCCCCTCACGTCAACCCGGGGAACAAGACCACCACTGCGTTTTCCGCGTGAGCAGACAAAGACATGCAATGGTACCTTTCGGTATAAACAGCTCTTACAGGGCTGTCAGCTGTGACGCTTTCACAGCTCGATGTAACGGAAGAGACTGGGTAGGGATCATGATTACAAGTTGCCGTTAATGGATATGAGGATAAGGTGGAAGTCTCTTTCCGATGATTCTAATATGCAGTCCCGAGAAAGCTGCTCCAAAGCAACCGTTTCGTCCCAGCTACTTCGCGAATTAGCTGCGTGGTGGAAACCTACGGTAGGAAACCTTCCTAGAGGGAATTCCCTGGATGGGTGAGGGAAGATATAAGGACGTAAATTTACCATCCCGACTCCCTGAAAGATTTGGCTGCGAACGCTTTCAACGCAGCGTTTTCGGTTGATCGGACATCCCCGGGCGGGGAAAGCCTCCATTCACGAGTCCGATCGAGCGGCTGCGGGTGGGAGCGATCCTGGCCGGGGAAGTTCCCGGCGGTCTGTCGGCGGGGAAACCCGGCATCTGGCCCGTGGGGAGTGGTTCCAGGAGGGGTATTAAGAGCTCACGCTCTTTCCCATAATATGACATATTTATCGGTGAGAGGGCGGTGATAATGAGTCGGTGTAGCACAGCTTAAAGAGATGGGTAACCATAGCGAATTTTTGTAACTATACCTAAAGTATATAACTATACCGAATTTGTGCGACTATTTTTGACGAATATCTGTAACTATAGCAAATTTCTGTAACTATAGCAAATTTCTGAAATTATTGCGCACTTTTGTTCTAAATACTATGTCATACGCATTACTGGAGACGGATTAAGTTTTTGGAGGCCTGATGCAAACAAGACCAAAACAAAATGAATTTTTAAAAAAACTCTAACCACTGTAATTCAAATACACGTGATTATACATTTTTTTACAGATGTTAACAAACTGACATTGTGAAAAGATATAACCGTTGGAGTTAAATTTGATTGTTTGGCAAATTCAACTGTTTCAATATTTGCAATATAAGAACAATGTGTGCTAAACTTGAATTCATAGACAATCAATTTTAACGTTTCGGCTTAGAGCCTTTATCAGAAAACCAGACAAAATGAAGCATGACACGTAGATACCATCAAAGAGGGTTTCACATGCGTTAGTCGGAATGTGATATCTGTGATTGTGTGCCGTAGATGTCATTCTAGTTATATAGCAGAAACAGGGAGAAAATTGGCAGATAGGTTCTCATAAAATCTCCGGTATTCAGAACAGGGTAACCTTTCCCCAGTCTCTTCACGCTTCAACGGAGGGAAACAAAGGTGAATTAGATGTATCTATTACAGAACTAATTTCGTGCCCAAACACACCAGAGAGAGTGAAAATAGAAAACAAATCTATTCAGCTTTTCGGTACCATATATCCACATGGTATGAATCAAATACTCTCTTACTAATGTTTCTCAATTTCCCTTTATTTCTTTTTTTTTCTTATTCCTTAGCTTTTAAGGCCCTAAATATTTTGTTCCGTTAAGATTCTCTACCTTATTTTTCACAGTACCAATATTTATATTCTTTCACTTCCTGTAATCCTACTTCCAGCAACAAAAGGAAATCTCTAAAGTTTTTTTTACTGTGATCTGATACTTGCTATACTTTTCTTTCTTGTTTCCTGATGAAGGCTCTTAGCCGAAACGTCAAAATCTTTTATCCTGTCTATGAATTCAAGTTTAGCATCTTATATTTCATTCTGCAACTTGAATGCAGTCCCATCAATTATTATCTTTTAATAGTTTAATTCTTTCCGCCGCGCTCTCAACGTAGAGAAGCAACCAGTGGTCTTTTGAAAGTCAAGGCTTGTCTAGACGTCCGACTCATTAAAAAAAAAAATAGTCACAGATTTTAAATCTGTCAGATGTCAGTTGTTGACCTAAAGAATGATTTTATCCTTTTTTAACTGACTGAACGAACTTTCTCCACTGCCGTTTTGAAAGCCATTTTGTAGATAATTGCGGTTCATTAAATTGAGCAAATTTTGTCTAGGAACTACTGGATCTGATTCAGTCGATGGAATTTATTTTAAGTTAAAAGGAATAAACTATGCTTACTGTATCGATTTGTTGTAACGTTATTTATTAACATCAACTAAATAGAGGTTCACAAATGATTTTTATTGGATCAGATATTGTAGTTTTGTTGTGATTACAATACAACTATTTCAAATGTCGATGAATTTTAGAATCTGACGGTAACCTCTGGCCTAAAACAGCGACCATTGTGTCAAATACGACATTTAAAGTCATAATCTTTAAGTTTTTCAATCGCCTGTCAAAACAGCAGCTGGTTCACCATCGTCATGAATTATACGTTTTTTGGATTTAATTCTCGTTTTTTTTGTTTCTTCAAAGCCTTTAGTTTCACTGAAAAAAAATCGTCTTTATTGCGTGGTCCCAAAAGAGCTGTTGTTTCAGAATAACTACGTTTAGAGGTTTCACATATTTTCTGTAGTATGATGTTCTAAAAAGAAAGCTGTTTCACAAGTTTACCAATTTATGTTTTTGCCTTGTGTCGCTCCCAGTGTTTTTACTGCAGCAATATGTCGCACCGTTATATTGTTTTTGTAAAGTAAATATGCTTTAAGATTTGGCTTATTTTTAAAACAATACGTAATAAAGTTTCATCTCAACCAGGGGTGGCCAGCCTTTGCAGCAGGCGGGCCGAATTTCAAAAATAATATTTACTGCCGGGCTACGCTCCTATTTTTGTTTTGTTTATTAAAGTAAACAAGCAAGCGTGCTACAGCTTCGATCCCGTCATCGCTTCCCATAGGCGAGAGCGTGGTCAAACGCTTGCCTGGTTTATGTGTGATCAACAAGCTAAAGATGTAATAACACGTTTTTCGTACAATTTTGTGTCATTAAAGTAGATCAGCACAAAGTAAAATATATGTCTAAATTTATTTATAATATAACTCCTTTTTTTTAGAGGTGGGGCTAGAAAATGTTGACGTAATTAAATAAGAGGGGGGGGGGGTTATTGAAAGTTTGACAGCTGTTGACAATGAGGGGGGGGGGTGTCAAAAATTGCTTAAAATCTGGGGGCGTAATTAATGGACGAACCCTACGATGTTGTTTTTTTTTTAATAAGAGGGGGGGGGGGGTTATTGAAAGTTTGACAGCTGTTGACAATGAGGGGGGGGGTGTCAAAAATTGCTTAAAATCTGTGGACGTAATTAATGGACGAACCCTACGATGTTGTTTTTTTTTTAAATCTTGAAATTGGTTTTCAAATTCGATGTTTAAGTCAGATATGAAAGAAACGAATTTAACCTCCGCCTCATGAGTGACGTCTGGTTGCCATGAAAATGTAGGAAAGTGAGTATTTTTTCCCTTATCTGTTGCTCCCAAAGACTAAGTGTCATTTGAAATGCAGAAATATGATACATCTTATTATTTAACTGATCTTTCCCTTGTAGATGAGTATTAACGTCATTTAGGTGACTAGTTATATCGACCAGAAATGCAAAGTCGCAAACCCACTCTTTGTCTTCAAATTCTGGGACACTTATTGACTTTCTTGCAAAGAATGATTGTATTTCTTGCTGCAAATTTTACACTCTTTTCAACATTTTGTCACGGGTCAGCCATCTTACTTCTGCATAAAATGTAACGTCATTATAATCTGAGTTCAAATACTTGAGATTCTTGGAACAGACGGTAATTCAACCCGCTCGACTTAATGAAGATCACTATTTTGACGACCACTTTCATGACATGAGAAGCATACAAATATTGACTCCCAGGGAACAATAACAGGATACTTTCTGAGGGTAATCCAAAACCCAAAGCCAATAGGCACACTTCACAATCAACCCCTTCAGTATCTTGAATATGCTGAAAAAATAGCACTGCTGAGGGAAGTGTTAAAGACAAGTCAAAGTCTTTTTTTACTTTAGAAGACGCATCACTACAAGCAGGGCTTGAAATTAACACCCCCCCCCCCCCCCCCCCAAAAAA
Source organism: Lymnaea stagnalis (assembly GCA_964033795.1). Taxonomy (NCBI): domain Eukaryota; kingdom Metazoa; phylum Mollusca; class Gastropoda; family Lymnaeidae; genus Lymnaea; species Lymnaea stagnalis. The sequence goes on along the minus strand of CAXITT010000908.1, from coordinate 119,155 downwards.
AAAAAAAAAAAAAAAAAAAAAAAAAAAAAAAAAAAAAAAAAAAAAAAAAAAAAAAAAAAAAAAAAAAAAAAAAAAAAAAAAAAAAAAAAAAAATAAAAAAAAAAAAAAACTAAAAAAAAAAAAAAAAAAAAAAAAAAAAAAAAAAGAAAAAAAAATCACCCAAAAAAAAAAATAACTAAAAAATACATGATTAGGATAAGAGAAGAACAGACAGATGAAGCCATTAAAATTAGAAACTAGAATTTTGAAGAAGTAAATCATTTCAAATACCTAGGATCTTTATTAAATGAAAGAAACGAATTACTAACAGAAATAAAAGATAGAATATCAGCCGGAAACAGGGCATACGCCAGTAGTCATAAAATACTCAAAAGTAAAAACATTACAAGAGAAAAAAACATCTATACAATTGTAATCAGACCAGTTGTAACACATGCAATTGAAACGTGGACACTAACAAAAAATGGAAGAAAACCTATTAAACACATGGAGAGAAAAGTTCTCAGGAAAATATATGGCCCAACAAAGGGTGAATATGGATGGAGAATACAAATCAACCATGAGTTGTAAAGTCTATGTAAGGATCTTGCGATAGTAGCAGAGATTAAAAAAAGGGCAGGCTACGCTGGGCTGGACACTTAGAGAGAATGCCAAATGACAGCGGAGTAAAGAGGGTACAGCAAAAAAAAAAAACCCAGAGGAAAACGGCTCAAAGGCAGACATAGGGTTAGATTGATGCATGATGTGGAAAAATATCTACAACTTGGAATCCAAGCATGAAAAAGAAAAGCTTTAGTTAGGTCTCTATGGAGGGAAGTAGTGAAGCAGGCCAAAGTGCTGCATGGGCTGTAGCGCCACAGGCATGTATTTCATGACATGGTCCATTTTGAGGGACTTAAATATATAAATTCTCCTGATGAATAATGCAATGAAAATTTAGCATTGAATTATTACCGACTTTGGAAGTATAATTTTCAATCAATTTTACTAATCCTTCGTGTTTGCCAACCATTGCTGGAGCACCATCCGTTGTTAAGACCGATAAGTTGTTAAGTTGTAACGGAAAGCAATAAAATCTCCATGCAACTGCTTTTAACAAATCTCGTGACTTAGTAGTTTCTTTAAGTGTCGTCTGTCTTTATAAAAATGAACATCAACGCCCCTGATAAAAATGGTTTACTTACCTATAGAATCGATATGGTAAACATGACACTTGGTTAAAGTAGTTTGAATTCTTATTATACATATGAGTAATATTTATTTTAAAGTCAACTAAAAATCTCTCCAGTCGCAGTGGCTGAGATAGAACGAAACTACAGAATAACGCTGAACTTTTTCAAGCTGGGCTGAAAGTAGTTTTGAGTATGAACCCGATAGTGTTGTGAGCTTCCCGAAGACACCGAAGACAACAGAACGTATAAATTATCTGGTTGAAGTATCCTATTAAATTTTATCAACACTTAGTGTCGGACAATAAAAAACTAAGTAACTTTGAGTGTCAAAAAGAAGGATATTCGAAATAGCTAAAATTTATGAATTTCCCCGAAAATTAATGAAATCTTTAAAAAAATTTGCGAGTTATTTCAAAGATCTTTTAGGAGTAATTTAAAACTATTTGATACAAACGACTCATGATGTAATGTTCTTTTGTTGATATGTAAAATAAAGTTAACATTTATGTCCATTGAACCTAGCTCCGCGGGACGCAACACGACACCCCTGATCTAAACCATTTCTCTTTTGGTTGATCTCAAACTTTTTCTCTATGATTTAAATCTCTTAAAGCAGGGGTCGGCAGGATTGCTAATTAATTTTTTTTTTTACATAAGTTTTAAATATTTTGTTCTTGGTTTCAATTTTGCGACAGTGGTTACTTAGGGTTTCTAAATGATGTGAAAATTTATGAATATTGCGTTTAGTAAAAGTGGGACGCTTTGGGTACCAAAGTCGGCCAACATAGCGTGACATCATTTATCATTGACTCCTTAAATCAGCGGTTCTCAACCTGTGGGTCGCGACCCCTTTGGGGGTCGCGGGACCCTTTTCCAAGGGTCGCCTAAGACCATCTGAAAACATATATCCTTACAGCTATGAAGTAGCAACGAAAATAATTGTGTGGCTTGGGGGTCGCCACGACACGAGAAACAGTATTAAGGGGTCGCGGCACTAGAAAGGTTGAGAGCCACTGCCTTAAATGTCCGACTAAATATTAAAAATATAACACTGTCTGTCTCTTAAGACATAAAATTCAACTCATTACTTTGTTTATATCTTTCGGTTAGAAACTATAATGTTAAAGTAACTTACACAAATACATAATTTAAAAAAAAAAACCCTTTCATTGGAGAGTTTATTTCCCACTGTGGAAACATTCGCACTGGTGCCATTTGCTGACGTAATCTCCGGGGCAGCCGACTTCTTCCCACGTGACTTCGGGGTTGTCCCAGCCCAGTCTGTTTGTAATCTGAGAATTGCGGTTCTGGAGGTCAAAGTGGACCTCGTACCCATGGACGTTGTGTGTGTCTGTTGATAGGTCAAGGGAAAGTAACTTTAAGAAAAGGGAAGCGTTCATTTAGTTGAAAGGGGAAAGAACCACTGTGAAAAAAGGGGAAGTTATCAACAGGAAGAAAATGGGAAGGAATGACTGATAAGAAAAGTGGAATATATTATTAGGTATAAAATGGGAAGGAATCACTGAGAAAAAAAAGGGGGAGTTAACGGTAAATGCACGCTAGATTGTTCCAGGAACTTTTCTGTTATGTAATCAGACTAGGAGGCAATGGCCATACCAATATCGGTGGCGTTCTTTGTAAGAGTCTTGATTTCTTTCGCCCTTTATATTTAGACCTTAAAACTTTGTAAGACTTTGTATGTACTGTTGGCATCCGTCCGTCACAATGTGACGATGAAGTGGGCTTCGGAGGACGAAATCCATTGGCCTGGGATTATACTTCAAGGATTATAAGCTGGTTCCCAACAGCAAATCGCCTCTCTCCACGCCGCTGGGTAACCCAAGGGAACATCATTGGATGATACAGCTTGGCACCAGTGACGTCGCAGGAGTTGCCGGAATGTTTCATTGTATCAATGTTATCCGCCTTTCGGGACTCCATCTCCGGGTTTGATTTCAGTGTTTCCTTCTCTTAGATGAGTTGCCATCCAAGGTTAACGAGTCTCATCTACCCGGGATGTATGTACTATAAGCCCCATAACAAATGCCCTGGTAGGGTTGTGATTGACGCCTGGCAAGGGCTTGGCCTATACTTATATGACAAACGATATGTGTGGTCGTACAAATTTCCTCAATTGAAGAATTGAAAAAAAAAAGTTTTTACGAGTGTTGGGCTGCGATAAAACTTTCATGAAGATTAATGAGCCCATCCAATTTGTGTTATTAAAAATATTGATTATGTATTATGTAAATTTAGTTAAATACATGTTTTATTTTTCTCTTGTACTTATGAAGGCATTTACTGAAACGTTTACATTTGTATTCTATGTAATTACAATTAAAACTTAACCTATATTGTTTTATTTGTACCAATTATTTGTGTCTCATTAATCTTCTTTAAAGGTTCGGTGTCTGAATATTATTTTTTTTAAAAACTCCAAAGCAAATATCTCTAGTTTTTATACATTAAACAGAATTAGCGCTAGTCTGATCGTCTCAAATCGTAATTAAACATTCGTGGTTATATTCGGACCGTAGGAAAAAAACAACACCTAATATTAAACTAGATGTGCCACGCGTGAATGTTAAAGACACTTACTGGTTCCTGGTTTCCCGGATTGACCACACCATTCGCGGTTGTCGTTGATTGGACAATCGTTGGTCACCATGAAGATGTGGGCATTGGTGTCACGGGGCGCCTGGCCTAGTCCGGGAACAAAGCCACCTGGGAAAAGAGGGTGGGTGGGGGAGACATCAATCACAAATAAATGCGTAAAAAGACAAACGAAATATTTTTACTTTATTTTATGACGACAGCTTCATAACAAGTTCATAGCAAGTTAATGACAAGTTCAAGTGACGATAATGGTTTCTTGTTAATGATTATATGACTTTGTATGTATTCGTTCTTTAAGTATCAATAGCATGTCATATTCTACACATATATAATTATCGGGAAATATAGTCACGTAATTATTAATTTGATCCCTGTCTCATTACTTAAGTCAACGAATGCGAAAATAAAAATTAAATTTCCTTTAAATTAATGTATGCATTTGCCATTGACTTTAACAAAATAAATTTTGCTGATTTGAATTTCGCTTTTCTCCGAAATATAATCTAAATAACGCCAAAAAATATCTTGACAACAAAACAAACAAACAAAACTTTATAAATTGTTTTGAATGGTTTCCTTGGACGTTGAGACTAAGAGGTCGTCCATTAATTACGTCAACAAAGTTAAAGAAATTTTTTGACCCCCCCCCCCCCCTTGTGAACAAATGTCAACAAACTTTCAATGACCATCCCTATTTAATTAAGTCAACATTTTCTAGCCCCCACCCCCCCAAAAAAAAAAAATAAATAAATAAATAAAATAAAATGAATTATATTATGAATAAATTTATAAATACAATTTACTTTGTACTGATCTATTTTAATGATAATAAAATTTTAGGAAAAACATTTTTTTACATCTTTAGCTTGTTAATCAACAATTTAACATTTTTTGTTTTTAAATTTTATAATGCAGAATCAATTGAAAGGTTTCCAAAGACTAAATTTCATTGTTTGTGGTACAAATATAATTACTGTCAGTAAAGCTGACAATTATAGTATAGTTTCTAGCTGCTATCATCTTCCGAAGGAGTAGCCATGTTTGCTCTATCGTAAAAATGGGCATCAGAGACATCATTTGGGTAGGGCAGGGGAGGCATTTGCCCCCACTCCCTAATTTGCAGGTTTTATTTAAATTTCTATGTACTGTGGCGCATTCATTAATAAACAAGTAGAACAAGTTTTGGTTTTGTCCCCTTGAAAAAACATGAAATGACGCCCCCGACCGGCATAGTCTATAGTAGCTGATTGATCATTTTCATCTTGCGGATCTGCTATACCAGACAAGTCAACATCATCCTCTTGTAACCATTCAGCACTTAAAATAGAAGCATTGTCAGTGTGATCAATAATTGCCATAAGATCTCTCTATCTACTTGTAGCTACTTGCATTGGTCAAATCATTTTTTTTTGAGGAGCATGTGATAATTTCTTATGCTCAAGAGGGCATTGTCCGCTCTGTTGAACATGCTTTTTCAACATGACTTGTGATCCAAATAGATGTTACATATTTTGCAAATCTGTTCAAGCAGCGATGTTATTATTGTTGCTTACTTTACATTCAGCTAATTCTCAAAATATCGTATTCCTACTCTATCAATATCAGTTATCTTGACTGCACATGACACTTGAACCTTGTTCCATACCTGCAACAGAATCTACAGGTAAAGAGAGGCCAACTTTTGAATTCTCTTGCACTAACACAGTGTGCTAACATTCTGACCAGCCATCAGCAGTGCACAGACACACATTAAATAAATCTTATATTGCTTTAAGGCTAAAAATTATATGACTATTTACATTCATTTACACTTAAAATTTTTAAAAAATAATGTAATGAGCAGTCAATTTTTAAGATTAAAAATTTAATAGAGGAAATATGATTGTTGACGTCAACTAATCTAAACCCCCTCTCTCCCCCTTGTCAACAACTGTCAAACATTTCCACCCCCGCCCCATTTTGTTGACGTAATTAATGGACGCCCCCGAAGTGCTATCAGGCTGAGCAGGTATTTTCTTAAAATATTTATTCGGCCCTGAACAAGCGGTTTATTTGCACACATCGAAAACTTCCTTAAAAGTTGGATCAAATAATTCACTGGGTGTGGGCGTGTCTGACCAATCATCTTACTGGTCGCGGAGTTTCTGTTCTATATACCTACTTGGTGAGGTGAGTCTGACCTAACAACCTACCGTTTGGAGTCAGTTTCACATACCGGTTGGGGAGCGTCTGATATAACGATCAACCTGTTGAGGTGAGTCTGACATATTAACCTACCGGTTGGAGTGAGTTTGACACACTTTCCACAGTTGCCGCCACACCACTGCTTGTCTCCGCCGTTATCAAAGTATTTCTGGCTGGGGGCGGTCACTAAATCATTTAGGTTCCAGGCGAAAGGTTGGTCTGTGAACGAGAAGCATGACTAAAACATAATTTGTCGGTATAGAGTGGTCGCAGAAATATATCGGCTTGGGGGGGGGGGGTGAAGGACTCTTAGAAATTAAAACTATCGATAACTTACAACTATTAGTTTGGGGAGAAGAGACCTAGAGCCTCACTATAACAAAGCAATGACATATTTAGTCATGTTTAAACTCATTATCCGAGAAAAGATCTCTAGTTTCGACACTGTCGACAGGAAGTGACGAAGAATTTTGACAATCACTGAAAAGTCTGTTTAAAGAAGTTATTATTATTTTTTTTAAATATTAAAGGCTCTAGCACGGAATCTTTTGAATTAAACAGATTAAAATATTATATCAAATAAGTTTAAACCATGTCCTGGACCATTCACCAGCTTTTGACAATAATAATATGAAAGTTAATGGATTATAGATTAACCAATCTTTTTTGGATATGAAGAAATAAAAAATGGTCGTAATAGTATCCCCCCCCCCCATTCGTGTAATCTTATAACATTTTTGTCATATTATCACATCGACATCAAATAACAATATCTCCCAGTTCTTAAAAAAAATTTGTAAAAATAAAAATGGTACTAAAAATTCTGACAATATTAAAAATTTAAAAAAATATTGTAAAGGGTATAATACTCAAAATCTGTATTCAGTATGAATATAGGTGAGAGGTCTTAAGTACATGGGCTAAGCGTCTCAAACTAAGTGAGAGTTCCTTAAGACACGATTCTTCTTCTATATATTAACGGCCCACGATCAATTTATTAAATACTTGAGTTGGGAGGCCCTAAGCACCTGCATCGAGAGGTCCGACTCACCTGAGTTTGGGGGTCCACAGCCACAGGCTCCTCTGTGTCCATCGTCATAGCGTGTGGTACTGGCGCAGGGTTTTCCGTTAAATCTCAGGATGCCGTGGCTGTCCTTGATACACTTTGGCGCACCGTGCACCACACCTGGTAGCATGGCAATGTTAAATGATGAAATAGTTGTACAACATACACCAGCAACACACAACACGACTGAGCAACAAACACAACACACAACACGACACGACTGAGCTACATATACCAGCAACACAAAATACCATTGTACAACAAACAACCACCAAAATAAAAAGGGCTGTGGCAGCAACATACAACTTTGACCTAGGCAATTCAACATACAACATCTTTGTACAGCCAAATCACCGCACAAATCATACGCCGACATCAACATACAGCATCAACATGCAACATCAACATACAGTAATTAACATACAACATATATGTACAACATACCAACAGCCAAAGCCAGAACTATGACGTAGCCGTTCATTCCTTTTTTTCCTTCAATTGATCCACTGGTTAGTTAAAAGTTTTATAGCGTCTTGTCCCTGAACTCATTGGCAGCACCCTTGCTTTTATAGCCCTGTCCACCTTATCAGCGTGGCCTTGGAGGTCAGCCTTCAGTTTGTGTTGACCGGATGTCGTGTTCTCAGATAGAAGTGCTACATGGTTTTAAAACAGTTTTTTCCCTTTTAATAATTGGAATGTTTTTAAAAAAAATATTTAAAAAAAAAGCTGTAATAATTAATTAGTCAATTAAATAAAATGTATTTCTTTAAATTGTAGTAAGACAGTGCAGTTATACTCAAACTTTCCACCAATTCAACGATAAAGGAATTATTTTAATGAAATCAAGCTCATGTCATACCCGATGACTGATCTTGGAATTTGTATAGCTTGCTCATGTCATTTGTACCGAAAAGTAATGATTCAAATGTTTTTGGGCATAATGAATCATTAAGTTACTATGAAACGTGTCCCAAACTACAGCGAATTTTTGTAACTATAGCGAATTTCTCTAGCTATAGCAAATTTGTGTAACTATAGCATTTTTGTTAATACAGTGAATTTCTGTAAGGGTATCGAATATCTGTAACTATCGTTACTTTTTGTAATTAAAGCGAATTTCTGTAACAATGACGAATGCCTTTAACTATAGCCAGTGTACGTCCTAGACACTGGGGATTTCATCGGTACTTTAAAATGACAGGTGACACTAGTGATAGCAGGTATTTAGAGACGTCGTCTCGGAGATGACATTTGTTACGGAGCGATGTCATCTGATTATGCGTCATGTCATCATTCTGAGATGATGTCCCTTGTGTTTTCTTATGTGTCTATGCTGGCTTGGGTGTGCTGTCATAAGAAATGTCAATGGATGGTACATAAGCGTGACGTCAATTGCCTGGCAGTGGTAGCATTTCGTCGAAGTGATGACATTTTCTTCAGGCAGGCGAAACAAAAAAGCTGCTATTAAAATTCTTCAAATTCTATATCATGGGAAGAAGAATTAAATTCTAACTTTGGGAAAACCGTTTCGTTAAAATTTTGATGACAGGTGCACTTGAAGACTTAATGAACGTACCGAAATTGACATGTAGGGTCAACAACTAAAAATACTTACCAAAACGCATTTGCTTATCTCAAGTCTAGAGTTTGCTAATTCGTCTCATTTCCTACAGGTTTATAAATACATGTGTGTGGTTTAGAATTGTTTTTAGTTTGTATTATTTCGTCATTATTAAAATCAATTTCAAAAAAAAAAGACAGCCAATGATTACACTTACAAAAAGGTAAGGAGTCGTCTGTATCAATCTGTAACGATATGTTAAGATTGTGTGGGCGTCAAGATTATGTGGGCGTGACATTATCTGGTCAATAACAATATGTGGCCACTAAGAATATGTGGTTCTGAACAATGCGTGGGACACAACACTATGTGGAACATGAGACATAAAATCATCAACCAATTATCTAATTAAACTTCAAATACTTATTAAAATTATTATACTTGTTCCCTGGACCTTCTTTGTTGTTAGAAGCGGATCAAGCAACATACGGGCATCAAACAACGTACTGGCATCAATATATATATATAAATAAATAAATAAATATATATATATATATATATTAAATAAGAATGAGCTATGCTGAGATAACTACGTTCATATTCTTAAAAAACAATCATATTTATTTTCTTTTATTTTACGGAAATCAAATATTTTTAAATGCGCAAAAAAATAACATAAATTCTCTTTTATTTAAGTAAAAGTTTAAGTATTATTATTATAAATTTAAAGTGACAACTAAGGAACTATTTTAAGCATTTTATCTGAATTTAAATGTTATGAACGCAAAATTTAATCGAAAAATTATGATCTAAGAATTACATCATAATCAAATTTATCGGGAAAACCCAAACATCATTTTTTTAAAGTGCGTTTTTTAGTGCGTTGTTAATTTTGCGAAATAAAAATAAAATTAATTTGTTCTAAACAAACACGCAAATGACGTCATAGCACGAATCGTCTATGTTAGCTCAAACTCTCAAATTTTTTTTGATTTAATAACCACGCGTTACAAAAACTGATAACGCCTTTTCCCCTTCTTAAAAGTAAAATTAAAAAAAAGAATTGATTGCTTTTTAAATTTTTTATACAATTTTATTAAACACACATTTTAGCTTTGTATTTTTAACATTTAAAGAGTTTACCTTTTTTTAAATTCCAAAAATATACTTTTATTAAATTTATAACTTGATAAAAATGTAAACATTAAATATACTTCTAAAAAGAAAATGAATGCCGTTTAATTCAATCAGTGCAGTGAAACTCCGTAGTCATAGCATTCCCTAATCTATTATAACTGATCCAAATGAGAACAAACAATATGAAGTGCAAATTGTTAGTTTTGGTATTGAAGGAACTACAATCCTGAGGAAGATTTTATTAATTTTATTTAAATCTGGAAGAGGTTGGGGGGGGGGGGGGATTTCCCCCCCCCCCCCCCCAGCAGAAAATATGTCTCAAAATAATGAATGAATTTGATAAATAATTAACCTTCTTGGGTACATACATATCGGCAGTAGGAAATAGGATGTGTATATTTTTACGTGGATGACAATTTATTAAAATCCTATGATATTACATTTATGAAAAAAATAATGTTACATTCTCTTTTTACTTAATACACATATTTTTACCAATTTAGAAAATCAATGGCGTTAACAAAACGTTTGTACATTTTATAAAGAATACTCATAAGTATCAACACCCAATCATTTCACACACTTGAAAAATTAATTTTGAAAAATTGAGATGGCTTGATATTTAAAAAAAAAAAAAAAAATAAAAATATATTTTTGTTTTTACTTTAACAAAACGTTTGTACATTTTATAAAGAATACTCATAAGTATCAACACCAAATTATTTCACACACTTGAAAAATTAATTTTGAAAAATTGAGATGGCTTGATATTTAAAAAAAAAAAAAAAAATGAAAATATATTTTTGTTTTTACTTTGCGAAAAGTAAAGTGGGTGTGTATTTAGTGAGTGTGTATTTTTATACCATTAATAATTTTTTTAAAAAGACACTCAAGTCTGTTATAGACTTGAAAAACGGTTGCAATATTCTTCTTTAGATAAAAGAATTCTTTGTTTTACGATTTTCTGATAATGCATGTTTTAAAAATAACAATGCAAAAGTGTGTCTAAATTTTTGATGAAGATAGAAACATATCAAATTCCAATTATATATTTTATATCATACATAGTTGTTGTTGTTTTTTGTAAATTTAAGATTATGTCTTTTAACAATTTTTAGAGAAAAAAGTTTGAATTCAATGGCACGAAAAGGCGAAAATCTTAAGTGTTTCTTTGGCGTAGAAATCGTCCCTCAATTAACTTCTTTAGTGACAAAAGTGAAATAATTAGTGATAATTTGCAATGTGTAATTTAAGGTCATGTTTAGAGGTAACAATTTAGTTTAGAGGCTTGAAAGGGAGTAGGGTGGGCATATTATATGTAGCAGATACATACTTCTCAAAACTTAATGATTTAGAAACGTAAATATCATTACACAGATACTTCTTTTTAAAGTTAAGAATTGTGATGACGTTTTGCAATAGCAGGTAGAAACTATTGCAAAGGACCTAGCATTATTATCCCAATAACATCGGGTCATTTATTCTAGTATATATATAATGTAGTTAAATAGAGACGATTTCATTTTCTGAAAAGAAAATAAAACACACCAAATGCAGTTGCGTTATTCAGAAAAAAATAATATATGATTTTGCATATCTATCGGGAATTATATCTTGCGCGCTAGTGAACTCATTATTGAACCATTCTTTCATTCAAACATTTGGAATTATTTGTTATCTACTCTCAATACCAAATGTGCCGATTGCGAATCAGTCAGAAATGGAAGCAGTCTACGATCACACCACAAGCGTAATATATACAGGCAGTGCTCGACGTAGGTCCTATGCAACCTACGACCATTCGACTTTACGACCACAATCACTGGCCATATAAATTTTCAGATTTATTCCTGCCCCGACTGCTGCCTCAGCTGACCACTTTAATGATCTGCAGCCATTCACCAGTAGCCAATAAAATGTTCCGTACATGTCTACATATTTTGATGTTAATGACAATTGGATGTGTTTTGCGATTGGGCAAATGGTTCCTACAGTATTTTCCACACCTGTATTTTGTATGTTTTGCAAATGTTAAACCAGTTTTACATGCACGGTCCATGCCGTGTTTTTCTTAAGCCTGGCGATGGAAACACAGGGAACAAAATGGCGCAGAGATTATACAAATGGCATAACATAAAGATCGAAAATTATGATTTATAACAATAATAAAAGAAATTTATGATATAATTTAACTTAAATATTTTTTATAACATCACTTCACATTACTGTACACATGGCGTACTCAACTTGCGACCAAATCGTGTTACGACCGGTCTGTCGGAACCGATCGTGATGGTAATCCTAAGTCGAGCACTAGCCGTATATATATTGAATTTAAGGGCCATCCATAAGTGTCGTCATGCTATTATGACGTATTTTTGAGCGCCCCCACTCCCCCACCCAAATCGTCCCCAATTTGTTACATCATTTAGTCACTCTCATAAAAGTTCGTCATAAGTATCATGACGCCCCATCGGCACAAGTAACTTTCTTTGTTACAAGAAGGGAACTGTTCATCACACTTTTTATAAATTCTTATTCTTATTATAATTGCTAGTGTGTTTATAAACAATCGATCATGACCATTCTAAATATGGGTATGTTGTTGGGGCTGAACCTGTCTGTGGATGCGCAGATAGATGGCTCATCAGGCCGATTCAAGCACGGAGTGTTTTTGTGCAGCACTAAATTCTGTGATTATTGTAATTATCAAACTTATATCTTTCGTGGGAAACTGTGTAATACAGTCTTAGAGTCAGTCCACAGTCACAGAGTCAGTGATACAGTCAGTCATACAGTCATAGAATCAGTCATACAGTCATAAAGTCATAGAGTCATACAGTCATAGAGCTTTACAGTCATAGAATCGAGCAGTCATAGACTCAATCATACAGTCATAGAGTCATACAGTCATAAAGACAGTCATATAGTCATCGAGTCATTCTTAAAGTCATAGATTCAGTCATACAGTCATACTTATCCAAACTGTAGTGGAATATAGATATGATTGTGTACGCTGTGCACCATGTTTGATTAGGGACAGAGATCAACGTGGGTCTTTGAATTCAATGGACAGAGATGGATAGATATGGATAGAGATGGACAGAGATTGATAGAGATGAACAGAGATGAACAGACATGGACATAGATGGACATATATTGACATAGATAAACAGAGATGGTCAGAGATGAACATAGATGGACAGAGATAAAAAGAGTTGGACAGAGGTGGACAGAGATGGACAGAGATGGACACAGATGGATAGAGATGGACATTGATGGACATAGATGGACAGAGATAATAAGAGATGGACAAAGGTGGACAGAGGTGGATATAGATGGACATAGATGGACATAGATGGACAGAGATAAAAAGAGATGGACAGAGGTGGACAGAGGTGGACAGAAATGGAAATAGATAGACAGAGGGGTCAGAGATGGACAGAGGTGATCACTGATTGACACAGATGGACAGAGATGGAGAAAGATTGACAGAGATGGAGAAAATTGGACAGAAATGGAAATATATGGACAGAGATAAATAGAGATGGACAAAGATTGGCAGAGATGGGAAGAGATGGAAAGAGATTGAAAGAGATGGAGATATAAGGACAAATAGTGACATAGATGGACAGAGATGGATATATACGGACATATAGTTACATAGATGGACAGAGATGGACATTTGGGAACGGTAGTTTACGTTCTGTTGTAACAGACAAGACGTGTCGGAGGGGGTTGACAAAGAAAGCTCAGTTCTCCTTTCCTTGTTTCTAATTACGTCTCTATTTTCAAACAACGTCCATATAAAAAGTGAATTGACCTTGAAGTAGTAAATAGGCCAAGAACGAGCCTGGCACCGTTATCTAGATATACGTTCTTTGTTTCTCTTTGCCAGATAGCAAAGTAGCCGTTTTTTCCCTGGCTACCGACTAGTTATTTTTTTAGGAGACATAACACCGCTAATAACTAACCACTTTTTCTTGGCTACAGACAGGTTAAGGAGACAAAAAATAACCTTTAATACGGACCGGTTCAAATGCTACATCGCATCAACCATATAACATCGTATGACATCATATGACAACACATGACATCATATAACATCATTTAAAATCATGCAGCAACAAGGTGTCCATGGCGCCAAAGAGAGGTGAGTTCATAATTCTACACACTGCACTCAGTCTGCCATCATTGGTCATGTGTTGTATACTTTGTAGCGCCATTAGGCAAACACACACCAGGGTAATATAAAGGGGTCAAAAAGACAGATCAAACGTGAACAAAAGAGGAACATATGCATATTTGACTACACTACTGGTGATACAAAGGAGTTGCACCCGATCAATTTGTCTAATGCCGCACTCGCTCAATTTGTCTTATGCCGCACTCGCTCAATTTGTCTAATGCCGCACTCGCTCAATTTGTCTAATGCCGCACTCGCTCAATTTGTCTAATGCCGCACTCGCTCAATTTGTCTTATGCCGCACTCGCTCAATTTGTCTAATGCCGCACTCGCTCAATTTGTCTTATGCCGCACTCGCTCAATTTGTCTTATGCCGCACTCGCTCAATTTGTCTTATGCCGCACTCGCTCAATTTGTCTTATGCCGCACTCGCTCAATTTGTCTTATGCCGCACTCGCTCAATTTGTCTAATGCCGCACTCGCTCAATTTGTCTTATGCCGCACTCGCTCAATTTGTCTAATGCCGCACTCGCTCAATTTGTCTAATGCCGCACTCGCTCAATTTGTCTTATGCCGCACTCGCTCAATTTGTCTTATGCCGCACTCGCTCAATTTGTCTTATGCCGCACTCGCTCAATTTGTCTTATGCCGCACTCGCTCAATTTGTCTTATGCCGTCGAGTCGTGTATAAGGCAGGCCCTCACAACATACTTCCCGCAGGCCGCACGTGGCCCGCCAGCACCCACTTTGCGGCTCGGGAAGTTACGAAATATTCTTTATTCTTCTTATTTTCTCACCAACTTTCCCCAAATGTACTATTTTCTCTTGGCCCGCACACGTTTTTCATAAAGTATCACGGTCCGCCTTACATTTTGAGTTGTGCAGGACCGTTATACAGGGTGTTACAAAGAGGATTGTTTTGAAGACAAAAAAAAATGCAGGGAGAAATAAAAGAAAGAATGAGCAAATTAACATGCACCAGAAACTAAATCCTGTCCACACCTCCCAGGAGAAGGCACGGTTGTAGTCTGCCTGACACATACAAATAAGGTAACCTCCATTCAAGCCCGCTGCCAGAATGTCCTTCAGTTAAGTCGCAGATCTACGTAACTTTGACTGTAAGATCACTTAGCCATTTAGGACTATGCGTGTTTAAACAAAGACGTACAATCATATCTTTGAAGTGGACTGGAAATGCACCCCCACATCCCCCCCGACACATTTTCCCCACCTCCCTTCTACCCCCACCCCGGTCATCATAAGGGAGGATGAATACACATACACGTACAGTTTCAGTTTAATTTCATGAAAAATCTTTTTGTTTTCTTTATATTTTATTGTTTGTTTAGGAGGGCCAGAAGCCAAAAAATTACAACAACCAGCAACCGATGGTTGCGTTGTGTTACGCCACACAACCATGAAGTTTTAATGAGACGGTTTTCCCCGCTGAGATCTTTCGACATATCTCTAAATCAAGCCAATGCTATGAGAAGGCTATGTTCCACCCGAACACCCCCCCCCTTACCCCCAACCAATCCCCAGGTCCCCTGTGACCTTGGATGTCTTTCAGTAACCAAACTAATAAACACCGGAGGACTTGGTGTTTATTATTTAGTCATGACACGCGCAAAAAAAAATAAAAAAATATCGATTTATAAAAAATGATCAAAGAAACATTCTTGTTACAGTAACGGATCTAAAGTAGTTGTATCACCCTGCTTGTAGTTGTATCGCCCTGATTGTAGTTGTATCGCCCTGATTGTAGTTGTATCGCCCTGATTGTAGTTGTATCGCACTGATTTTGGTGAAAATCAGTATCGAATATTGCTTCACAAATTTTGAATTAAATTAGGGCCGTTATATTTTTTAAAATATATATATATATATATTTTAGAATCAGACTTGTTTTACGTTGGATTCAACTGAGAAGAAGAGGAGTTTAATATTACATAATGGCCGGAGTCGGATGAACAAGTATCGGAGTCATAGCGCTAAAATTGTTTGCACATTCTCTGTTACAGTGATGCTGATTTTAAAAAATAGTGACAAATCACGCGACGAAAACTATCACACCCCCCAAAAAAAAACTTTAACAAAACAGACAGGTTCAAAAAACAATTTTATTGATTAAATGTAGCATAAAATCAGTTTTCTTTTGATTTCTATAGTCAGTGTACTCAAGGGGTTAACTGAAATTTTATTTAATATCCTGAAAAAAATGAATGTGAAGGACAGTAAGATGAATGAAATTCCCTTAAAACTTTTCTCACATTGGAATTCCCGCAGTCTTATTTCCCGGCACTGCCGAAACACTCGCACTGGTGCCAGTGGGCCACACGGCCCGCAGGGCACGCGACGGACTCCCACGTGACCTCGGGATTGTCCCAGCCGAGAGCTGCGATCTGACTTTTGTGGTTCTGTAAGTCGAAGTGGATCACATAGACATGTGAGTTAGCGTGGTCTGAGGAGTGAGATATACAAGGGTTACAAAGGGTTCTGTCAGTCAAAGTGGATCTCATAGCCATGTGAGTTAGCGTGGTCTGAGGAGTGAGATATACAAGGGTTACAAAGGGTTCTGTCAGTCAAAGTGGATCTCATAGCCATGTGAGTTAGCGTGGTCTGAGGAGTGAGATATACAAGGGTTACAAAGGGTTCTGTCAGTCAAAGTGGATCACATAGACATGTGAGTTAGCGTGGTCTGAGGAGTGAGATATACAAGGGTTACAAAGGGTTCAGTGAGTCGAAGTGGATCTCATAGACATGTGAGTTAGCGTGGTCTGTGGAGTGAGACATACAAGGGTTAGAAAGGGTTCAGTAAGTCGAAGTGGATCTCATAGCCATGTGAGTTACCGTGGTCTGAGGAGTGAGACATACACGGGTTACAAAGCTAGTCAACTAAGTCTGAGGAAAAAGAAAAAAAAAAAAATTAAATCTTCACGTGACAGTGCACAATGTTGCCAAAGAAAAATTTGCCTTTTTGATGTCGTGTAAAAAAAAAAACCAAAAAAAACAAAAACACGTTCATTTTTAATATGAAACTTGCTATTTACCAGAACCATAAATATACACAGAACAATTAAACGCTGAGCTGGTACATGAGCCCTCCTGCCAACGTTGAATTTCTTATGATGAATTCTTTTAAGACACTCATTAGGACAGATCCTGCACATTTTTTCCTCGAACTAATCCCATGAGGCCGTTCTCGTCCCTAAACTGTGTGCCGTGACACATTAGTGTGTCGCCTGCAGAGGGCAGGCGTGTCGCGAGGAATTCGATCAGTGAGGCATGCACGTGATTTACCACTCTGACCAGGTTTCCTAAACATTCCCGACTTTCCGATATAGAAAAAAAACCAAATCATGACATTTCAAATGCATGTTAATTCTCATACAAGGCGTGACATGTTAATTCTCATCCAAGGCGTGACATGTTAATTCTCATACAAGGCGTGACATGTTAATTCTCATACAAGGCGTGACATGTTAATTCTCATCCAAGGCGTGACATGTTAATTCTCATCCAAGGCGTGACATTTTAATTCTCATACAAGGCGTGACATGTTAATTCTCATACAAGGCGTGACATGTTAATTCTCATACAAGGCGTGACATGTTAATTCTCATACAAGGCGTGACATGTTAATTCTCATACAAGGCGTGACATGTTAATTCTCATACAAGGCGTGACATGTTAATTCTCATACAAGGCGTGACTGTAAAATAATTTGGGCCACCCTTATTTCGTATTACCCTCCATATGTCACGATATGTCTTTAAAAAAAGTACGTAGAACACGCAGTTCATAACAAAACTATATGACTGGGCCATGAAGTGATCTGTCTTAAGCGTGGTGCACCAACATGATGTGTCTTAAGAGTGGTGCACCGACATGATGTGTCTTAAGAGTGGTGCACCAACATGATGTGTCTTAAGAGTGGTGCACCAACATGATGTGTCTTAAGAGTGGTGCACCAACATGATGTGTCTTAAGAGTGGTGCACCAAAAATGATGTGTCTTAAGAGTGGTGCACCAACATGATGTGTCTTAAGAGTGGTGCACCAACATGATGTGACTTAAGAGTGGTGCACCAACATGATGTGTCTTAAGAGTGGTGCACCAACATGATGTGTCTTAAGAGTGGTGCACCAACATGATGTGTCTTAAGAGTGGTGCAACAAATAACATGATGTGACTTAAGAGTGGTGCACCAACATGATGTGTCTTAAGAGTGGTGCACCAAAAATGATGTGTCTTAAGAGTGGTGCACAAACATGATGTGTCTTAAGAGTGGTGCACCAAAATGATGTGTCTTAAGAGTGGTGCACCAAAATGATGTGTCTTAAGAGTGGTGCACCAACATGATGTGTCTTAAGAGTGGTGCACCAAAATGATGTGTCTTAAGAGTGGTGCACCAACATGATGTGTCTTAAGAGTGGTGCACCAACATGATGTGTCTTAAGAGTGGTGCACCAACATGATGTGTCTTAAGAGTGATGCACCAAAAATGATGTGTCTTTAGAGGGTTGCACCAAAATGATGTGTCTTAAGAGTGGTGCACCAACATGATGAGTCTGGAAAGCCATGCACCAGAGACGGAAGAAAGAGCTAACGCGAGCAGTCCAGAATTTCCTGGCAAATTCACATGATTTTGGCATCTATCGAACCATTTCTGGTCTCACCGTCGACTGCGAGGTACTTACTGGTTCCTGGTTTGCCGGCCTGGCCACACCACTCCTGGTTGCCGACTATTGGACAGTCGTTAGTGACCATGAAGATGTGAGCATTGAGGCTGTGAGGCGCTTGACCCTTGCCCGGAACAAATCCACCTGGAGAGGGAACAAACCGTTCATCGTTGTTACGGACTTGAACGGACAATGTTCAAGAAAAGAAATCAAAATAAAAAGTATCTCTTTTTAAAATTGTAATAAAAATCTCATTTAAAAATGGTGACGGATGGCCATGTTATCAGCACAATGAGTCTTTTAGGTCTCCGTGGATTCGTAAAAAGATGTGATTGCGTTAAGGACCAACGACTTTACCAGTTGGGGTCAGCTTGACACAGTGGCCACAGTTATGGCCGCACCACTGCTTGTCCCCGCCGTCATCGAAAAACTTCTGGTTCGGGGCGGTCACATAGTCCTCCAGGTTCCAGGCGAATGGTGTATCTGGAGACAAAACGTAAACAATAAAATTTTCATTTTTTTTTCTCCAACATGTACGATGTGCCAACGAGAAAACGAAAGAATTTTTTTGTTTATATTCAAGACTGGGATGTTTGCCATCAAGAAACTAAAAGAAAAAAATTATTATTTTGTTAAATAGTTTCAATTCGGCTGACGGTTCTGGGCTCTTTTGTTAAAACGTGTGGCAAAAAAATAAATGCAATTTGGCCCTTAAGATCGTAAAGATGGCTCCTATTGTGTACACAATAAGTGTATGAGTGTGAGTGTATTAACATACACAGAAACCATATTTGTTTATGTCTGCGCTTGGCTGGGAGATGAGGACGGTGAAGTCAACCAACTCAAAGACGCCACATTTACAACAAAACACATAATAAAGTAAACATTTACAAAAGTGAACATGTAACTTACTAGAATTAGGTTAGCCATATTCTTTTGCCCGAACATGTAAATCATAAGAATTAGGTTGTCTGCGTCCAGTTGCTCCAAAATTTAACTTACTAGAGTTAGTGGCCCACATCCACACGGCCCAACATGTAACTTACTAGAGTTAGGTGGCCCGCATCCACACGCCCTCACATGTAACTTACTAGAGTTAGTGGCCCACATCCACACGGCCCAACATGTAACTTACTTGAGTTAGGTGGCCCACACATCCACACGGCCCAACATGTAACTTACTTGAGTTAGGTGGCCCACACATCCACACGGCCCAACATGTAACTTACTTGAGTTAGGTGGCCCGCATCCACACGCCCCTCTGTTGCCGTCGTCGTACCGTGTTGTGCTGGCACACGGCTTGCCGTTGTGCCTCAAGATGCCGTGACTGTCCTTGACACACTTCTGAGCCCCTTGAATGGCACCTTGAAACCAAATGGCTCTGTTATCCAGTTGGCTTACAATTTTCTTTCTGATTATTTCTTGAAACAGTGAAAAATCTTAAAAAATAACAATAACCACATCCTTGGTAACATTGTTGTTTGATGTCAATAACCACATCCTTGGTAACATTGTTGTTTGATGTCAATAACCACATCCTTGGTAACATTGTTGTTTGATGTCAATAACCACATCCTTGGTAACATTGTTGTTTGATGTCAATAACCACATCCTTGGTAACATTGTTGTTTGATGTCAACAACCACATCCTTGGTAACATTGTTGTTTGATGTCAATAACTTTAACGTGCGGGAAAGCTCGGTATTTGGGCTTGAACAAGCTAATTTCCCCAGAGTCAGGTTCAAATATTTAACTTTGAAAAAGTATCTCCAAAATTTCATATTGTCTCCTCTCCTTCCTTCAATAAGGTAGTTGTTAGAGACGGAGATTAGCCTCGATGTGAGTCTTGGTGAAATGTTAGGGGATACACAGTTGATTGTGTAAAAAAACACAGTCTCATGCCCTCGGGGTGTTTAAATCACAGCAACAAGCCTCCATTTCTTATGATTCTCAAGATATTAATTTTCAGTAAGCATTGGGGAAGCTGGTGCTCTATTATTCTACACTAATGCTGATTCCCCCCCCCCCCAAATACGAATTTTCAAAGTCGATGCCCAGTGCTAAACCAGCAGCCGTTCAGATATTCTCCAGCTGCAGCCGAGGATGGAGCTCCGAGGTGTTTACTGTAATATTTCATTCGCGTTTTTTATTTACAATAACGGACACCACTCGCAGCGAGATTCATTGTCTTTGGGATGGTTCAAGAGTTTCTTCCTGGTGTTTGTTGTGGTTCAAGAGTATCTTCCTGATTCGAGACCGACATAACGCTTGACTGAATTGCCCTTGATCGTGCCATAAATGGCGACCAACCCTTGTGCCTGGGCCAAGCCGAGATATTATTTAAGAGAATTTGAAACTTTTTTTTTTTTAAAGATGCTTAAATTTGACCCCGTTCATGTCATGTGACTACAACAGCCGTTGCTAGATAGCAATTGCATGACTGTCTTGAGTTTGAAACCTTTTCACCTGAGCTACATACTTGACCAGGGTTTTTAAAAATTCAATTCTAAGTATAGCATACTTTAAAAAACAATATAATAGCAGCGACTTACCAAGGAGAGAAATCGCCACCACTAGACTCAACTGCATTGCAAATTCTTAAAGCCTTTAACAGAATTTTCACCCCAAAAAATAGTTCATAAACAGATTATTTTTGCCTCAATTAATAACCAGAATCAAAGATCTCATTTTATATGTTTTCTTGACGAGGCCCTGACAGCAGTAGTTAGAAAGAAAAAAAATTGGTTCGGGGGGGGGGGGGGGGGGGGGGGTGCGGGGACGGGGTGGTAGGGGGGCGAGAGAATATGGCTGGTAGCAAGTAGAATTTTTCGGCACTAATTTGTATCGTGATCTGATCAAATCCGTCGTCCAATGACAAAACAATGTAGTTTCACATAGAGCTAAATGTAGTTCTCTTGTTGTTGCTGTTTCCATACAAAACAAAAGGTTACAGAAGATATTACTTTAAAGTTTTTGGCGTATAGTACAGGGGTGATGTATTCGGGACTGCAAGGTGATCTGCAAGACGTAATAAAAAAAGTGGGAAATACTGTTGAATATTTTATCGCGATTAACTTGGTTTCCAAATATTTCCGACAATGCCAGAATCTTAAACCCTGCGTTCTCAAAGTTCAAGGTTAAACCCTACGTTCCCAAAGTCTAAGGTTAACGCCTACGTTTCCAAAGTTCAAGGTTAACCCTAGCGTTCCCAAGTCCCATGTTGTATTGATGCAAATTTCATAAGTATACCCCATAACTTGCTGAAATAGTAGCATTCTCTCTTGACTAGTACTACATGGCGCTTACTGTTAGAGAGGAGACGATTCTTATTTTACTACAAAAGTCTTGAAAATCGTACCTTTTAGGGCAGACCTGCACAACTCAAAATGTAAGGCGGGCCGTTATACTTTATGAAAAAATTGTGCGGGCCGGAAGATAATAGGAAAGGAGGAAAGCTACTAAGAAAATAATAATAATAATAAAGAATATTTCTTTACTTCACGGGCTGCCAAGTGGGTGTTGGTGGGCTACATGCGGCATGCGGGCCGTAAGTTGTGCAAGTCTGTTTTAGGGAATGGAGACGCAAATTAACTGTAAAAGAGAATGGGCGTCCACTATTGGTATCATGGTGCCACGCACTCAACATATTAGGCGCTTGGTGGGCGAAAAAATACAATGGAGAGGCTTCGTCTAAAAAATACAATGGAGAGGCTTCGTCTAAAAAATACAATGGAGAGGCTTCGTCTAAAAAATACAATGGAGAGGCTTCGTCTAAAAATACAATGGAGAGGCTTCGTCTAAAAAATACAATGGAGAGGCTTCGTCTAAAAAATACAATGGAGAGGCTTCGTCTAAAAAATACAATGGAAAGACTTCGTCTAAAAAAAATAGAACAAACTTGGTGGAAAAATTAGCTGTGGAGTTTCATAGAAATTTTTAATTCGGATTTTAGAGCTTTGTGCTTTTGTGTCGATTGTGTCAACAAAATCCAATCCAAGTTTGCTTATCACGCAATTGGAACACGTTACGTACACAACAGCACCGTGAACCCAAACCAGCGCAGCTAACTGTAATGTAACGAGTTTAGTTAACAAGCTGTTTGGTCGGGAGCGTAATGTGACGGGGTTGGAGGGGGTGTCGGGACCGTGATGTGACCGGAGAGGAGGGTAGGGGTACCATGATGTGACCGGAGAGGAGGGTAGGGGTACAATGATGTGACCGGAGAGGAGGGTAGGGGTACAATGATGTGACCGGAGAGGAGGGTAGGCGTACCGTGATGTGACCGGAGAGGAGGGTAGGCGTACCGTGATGTGACCGGAGAGAAGGGTAGGGGACCGTGATGTGACCGGAGAGAAGGGTAGGGGACCGTGATGTGACCGGAGGGGAGGGTGGGGGACCGTGATGGGACCGGGGAGGAGGGTTGGGGACCGCGATGTGACCGGAGAGTAGGGAAGGGTCCCAAAAAAAACAGACATAAGTATGGGCACGCTGGGTTTATAGCTAGCGGTGACGTCACGATATTTTTCTTCAAATGCAGGAAAACAAAGAGTTTGCACGATATTTTTATTTTAAAAAAAAATATTTTAAAGACAACAAAAAAAGTTACATTTTACTTGAAAATGAATAGATTTTTCCGTTCTGACAATTTGTTGAAATCACCGCCTGATTCTGTTTTGAAGTCTTTTTGGCCCTTGCTTTATCCTTTAGTGCAGTGTTTCCCAAAGTGAAGTACGCGTACCCCTGGGGCGTACGGGAACCGTTTGGTGAGGGGGGGGGGAGGGGTTTACGCGCTGCACGGGCTTTGGCTGTTTTTTTTAAAAACTGCCATATGAAAGAATATCCACATTTTGTTTCAACTACGTGCACTCAGTGTTACGAAAATTATAAACAGGGGTACACAGAAGTTGAAAGTTTGGGAAACACTTAACTACAATTTGTTTGTAATAAATGACATTTAATAAAGTCAATGATACTATTCATGACGTAAGGAGCAATGGCGAATAGGGTATTTTGAAAAAAAGGCGTCTCCATTTTAGTCTTAAATTATTTTTTCATTAATTTTATAATTAGTTAATCTGAATTCCCCGAGAGTTCCCAAACTGTTTTGATAATTGTCCCGGTAAACCGTGGTTTAAACAAAAGAACATATTTAAAGCCGTCCATCAGAACAACTGGTCACCCCCCCCCCCCCCCAATATAACGTCTCCATGCCCTCGTAGATAATGTATCCATGCCCTCGTAGATAATGTCTCCATGCCCTCGTAGATAACGTCTCCATGCCCTCAAAAATAACGACTCCATGCCCTCGTAGATAACGTCTCCATGCCCTCGTAGATTACGTCTCCATTCCCTCGTAGATAATGTCTCCATGCCCTCGTAGATAATGTCTCCATGCCCTCGTAGATAACGTCTCCAAGCCCTCATAGATAACGTCTCCATGCCCTCGTAGATAATGTCTCCATGCCCTCGTAGATAACGTCTCCATTCCCTCGTAGATAATGTCTCCATGCCCTCGTAGATAATGTCTCCATGCCCTCGTAGATAACGTCTCCATGCCCTCATAGATAACGTCTCCATGCCCTCGTAGATAATGTCTCCATGCCCTCGTAGATAACGTCTCCATGCCCTCATAGATAACGTCTCCATGCCCTAACAGAGGTATGGCAGATGTTCTCTGTGAGGGCGGGCATACAGACTCCATCTTTGATATCAACAACAATATATGATTTGACCTCTGATGTGAGATCTAGTCTTTAAAGTACAAATTGATAAGAGGGTGACCTTCACATGCACAGATCCCCCCTCCCCCCCCACCTTTAAACACACACAAGCACATCCAATAACACAAAAGTACAAGCACACGCACACATGGGCACTTGCATCAACACACGCACAAATGGAGAGGAGGGTAGGGGACCGTGATGTGACCGGAGAGGAGGGTATGGGAACGTGATGTGACCGGAGAGAAGAGTAGGGGACCGTGATGTGACCGGAGAGGAGGGTAAGGGACCATGATGTGACCGGTGAGGAGGGTAGGGGACCGTGATGTGACCGGAGGGTAGGGTAAGGGACCGTGATCTGATGGAGGGCTAGGTAGGGACCGTGATGTGATAGAGAGGGGACATTTGTGTGACGGGGAAAGGCCCGGGGTGGGGGGAGTAAAAATAGAGTGAGATGGCTTTAGATATTAAATATTTTTAAACTGGCTTCCGAGATTGATTTTGATTATGAACTATTAAAAAGATAAAAAGAATACCAGTGGATTGGCATGACGCTCTGCTTTCCACTCGTGCGTATGGGGCCGAGTCTGCCGAGTTAGTTTACTATAAAAAAAAACAGTCTGACCCCAGGCTAAGATCAAAACTATGACATCACCTAGATGTTCAGTCTTCCGTTGCTTCGTCAGACCTCGTAGATAACGTCTCCACGCCCTCAAAGATGACGACTCCATTCCCTCATAGATAACGTCTCCAAGCCCTCAAAAATAACGACTCCATGCCCTCGTAGATAACGTCTCCATGCCCTCGTGGATAACGTCTCCATGCCCTCGTAGATAATGTCTCCATGCCCTCGTAGATAACGTCTCCATGCCCTCGTAGATAATGTCTCCATGCCCTCGTAGATAATGTCTCCATGCCCTCGTAGATAACGTCTCCAAGCCCTCAAAAATAACGTCTCCATGCCCTCTTAGATAACGTCTCCATCCCCTCGTAGATAACGTCTCCATCCCCTCCTAGATAACGTCTCCATCCCC
>CAXITT010000908.1:35414-87108 GCA_964033795.1 Lymnaea stagnalis | reverse complement strand
ATATATATATATATATATATATATATATATATATATATATATATAAGTACATACATATATATACATATATATATAACCCCTCCCCCAAATGTTATATATATATTCAGGTTCCGAAAATGTCACTTTTTCGGAGAGGGTTCAATTGAGGCCCCTCCTCCCCTCCGTTAAATAAATTCAAATGCATTTTGGCTCATACCCGAATTTAGTTTGGCTTCATTCTACAAATAATCGGTGAGCAACAAAAGTAGTGTTAGTTGAAATTTAGGTTCTTGAACGAGTTGTGCTGATATACATTCTTTACTTTTAGGTGTAACTAATCAGTAGTAATGCTGTGTTGTCATTGTCTTTTTTTAAACTCAAAACTTTTTTTATTTGTTATATACGACTTTCATTAATAAAGCAATTTGTTTTGTTTTTTTGGGTAATATTTCCGTTGAAACATTTTTTTGTAGGTCACACAAAAAGTAATGCTAAAATCAGTATCTTGTTTACATGTTCAACGAAAATGAAACAACACTATATCAATTACTTTTCAACATAAATTTATAATTTAAATATATAATTTATAATTTAAATATCTCCAAGTCTTACAGAAAACAACCAAATTATCTCAATTCATGGCTGGTCTTTTAAAAAATAAATATTTTGTTTAGAATGTAAATCCATGATCATGTAAAAAAAAGTAGAATGTATTTAAAGAAAAGACATGCTTCATGTATCTGACTGAAGTTAGAGGTGTATAAACCTCTAAACTTAAGTAAATGGAATGTTTTTTTTAAAATCGTTTATGTTAACATCACTTTTGTTCGCGGCTGGCTTGGTGGCGGACTGGCTGACTGGTAAAACTTTCACACGGCTAATTGACCCACTTCCCGTCAGCCTATCGAGCTGAAACTTGGCACTTTTTCCTAGCTGCCAATGGCAACACATCCTTTTAAATTTTCATCTCAACCCACAACCCAGGATGTCATGTTTCATGGAGCGGGCCGCATGCATCCGAGGGCCGTAGGTTGCCAATTTCTGATCTATCACTCCGCATGTTCACTCATTACTTAACATGTTCAACTGTTACCACCAAATGCTCACCTATTACCCCAAATGCTCACCTATTACCCCAAATGTTCTCCTATTACCCCAAATGCTCACCTATTACCCCAAATGTTCACCTATTACCCTCAAATGTTCACCTATTACCCCAAATGTTCACATATTACCCCAAATGTTCACCTATTGATTAATATGTTCACCTATAACACAAAATGTTCACCCATTACCCCAAATGTTCACCTATTACCCCAAATGTTCACCTATTGCTTAACATGTTCACCTATAACACAAAATGTTCACCTATTACCCCAAATCTTCACCAATTACCCCAAATCTTCACCAAATACCCCAAAGTTTCACCTATTACCCAAAATGTTCACCTATTACCCCAAATGTTCACCTATTTACCCAAATGTTCATCTATTACCCCAAAAGTTGACCTATTACCCCAAATGTTCACCTATCGCCCCAAATGTTCACCTATTACCCCCAAATGTTCACCTATTACCCCAAATGTTCACCTATTACCCCAAATGTTCACCTATTACCCCAAATGTTCACCTATTACCCCAAATGTTCACCTATTGCTTAATATGTTCACCTATAACACAAAATGTCCACCTATTACCCCCAAATCTTCACCTATTACCCCACATGCACCCCATATCACATTAATAGCTCCCCTATCCTCAACAAAGTAGGGTCCCCTATCACCCCTCAAAACAACCACATAACATAATGACATGTCACCCCCTTCCCGCCACGTGCAGCCCCCCTCCCCCACCCATAAATCTACGTGCACCGCCCACGGGTTCCACTGACATCAAGTCTTTGTTTCCCTGAATTGTCCCGTTACCAATAGAGAGAGGAACACGTTGTTCATTTTTAAAATGGCTTCTTTAAACAAAGCCAATAATTGGGCAAATAAGGAGCCAATTACTCCGTTCATCGAACGGAAAGTAACACCCCCCCCCCCAAAAAAAAAAACAGACAAAAAACAAACAAAACACAACAAAACAAGGATCCCCCCCCAAAAAAAAAAACAAAAAAAAAACAGACAAAAAACAAACAAAACACAACAAAACAAGGAAATAAATCATCATTCGTTATAGAACGTTCATGAACATGACATGGATTGGGTCATGGGTGACCGGTTGGGTCATGGGTCACGGTTGGGTCATAGGTCACGGTTGGGTCGGTCATAGGTCACGGTTGGGTCATTATGTCACGATTGGATCGGGTGGGCTGCAAGTGTTTTTTTTTAAAAATTACCTCAGATCCCTTTTCGCAACATCTCCTCGACTTCCTCCAAGCAACGTAAGAGCAATAGGAAGGGCAGATAGCATTTCCCACTCTTCATCATGTGGACAGGGACAAGGTAGTATATAGGATCATGGGCGAATCATGACAGGGGGGATTTGGTGGGTATGGGGTTATTTTGCGTGCGGTTGGTGGGATTGTTTTAGGGCGAGGACGCGAAGGTGGGGTATTAGGAGAGGCTGGGGGAGTGACATGATTTTGTTGTTGGGTTGGGGGGGGGGGCGTTTGCGTAAAGATTTAAAAAAAAAAATAATAAAAAAAGGCAGGGTTTTGAGTTTAAAAAAAAAAAACGTATGTTTTGAAGTATATTTATTTCTTTATTTTTTAATGATTATTTTTAAATGTATTTCCATTAAAACCAAGAACATTGAAGTGCCTCCTGTCTATGGGAGACTTTCTGGGGGTGAGATCAACTGTTTTGAAAAATTTGCCGGATAAGTAGTTTGGACTGGTTGTCTCAGACTCCCGCCCCCCCCCCAACCCCTTCCACACATCATGAACCCAATGAACGTCTGAGTGGCTCTACACGTGAGAGTCTGTCTTGGTTTTCAAAATGAACACGTCGACAGGTAGGTGAGCTGTGTGCCACGGGCATGTAGCCACAGCTGAGATATTTTTTTTTTTTGCCACTCACATGAAGCCATAGCTGAGATTCTTTGTGCATGCCCCGGCCAATGTCGCCTTAGCTTAGAGACTGAACGATGAATCCTCCAGTATTTCTGCTTGTCAATTGTGAATGGAACTGTAAACGCCAGCCAAGGTCTGTCCTTTCCATTCCCGGTTGTACGTTAACGATTGCCTTTTTGCAAAATTTGTATAACGTGCTCGGGCTGCGATGACGTCATTTCGTCATCTGAATTTCTTGCAACAAACTTCTTGACTGACGTCTTGTCCACGTCAAAGATTGGCACCAGTTGACTCGCGACGAAACGGGCGCCATCATTTAAACGGTCTTATGGCATCTGTTTCCCCCGATCAGTGCCCCCGCCCCAGTGATATGCCAGTTTAAAAAAAAAAAACTCATCAAAAAAAGAAACGAGTTAATTTTAGCAAACCAGATTTCTTCTTGACTCCCCGTCATCGGAAAGCTTAACTCAGTTGTGAGAAGGAGGTCATGTCAGGAAAACCCAAACTTCGGATATGATATGTCAGTGTCAGCAATTTGTTGAATAGATCTGCGGTGGGCGGTGTATATATATATATATATATATACATATTTTTTAATTATATTTTTAAAATTACATTTCCAAAAATAACTTAGATGCCAGCGTAAGATTTCTAACTGCTGTGAAGCCTAGTTGCTGTGAAGCCTAGTTGCTGTGAAGCCTAGTTGCTGTGAAGCCTAGTTGCTGTGAAGCCTAGTTGCTGTGAAGCCTAGTTGCTGTGAAGCCTAGTTGCTGTGAAGCCTAGTTGCTGTGATCGTTGCATGAACACGATATGAGAAGAAGGAAAGCGAAAGGTCTTTCTAAATTCCTTTTAAGAGATTTTGCAATTTATGTTTGACCGATTTTTGAAACTTTGGTCAAATCTCTCGTTCAAAGAAAGCAAATCTTTATATAACCCCCTCACAGACACTCACACACACAGTCACACAGAGAGACATACATAGATACAGACACACACAGAGAGACATACATACATACACACACACACACACAGAATCACATACAGGCACACATAGAGATACACACACAAACAGAGAAACATACATACATACATACCTACACCGAGAGAGACACAGACACACAGAAACATACAGAGACGCACGCAAGCACACACAGTCACACGCACGCACACACACATACACACACACACACGAAGTTCAGATTAATATCGGCCAACAATGCGTCTGATGTTTCAAAAAAAAAATAAAAAAATAAATAAACTTTTTAAAAAATCAAGTAAATGGCCAAAATGGATACTAATGCCCGCACTTTGTACCCGATGGCTACCTGAGACGCGTGGCTACCGTCTTGACCACCACGGGGTTGGGGAGGGGTCATAGTTCATCATAAATGTTGGCGTCCTAGTGTTTTGTACACGACAACTTTGTCAGTGGTGGTCGGATTTTCGTTAAAAAAAACAACAACAACAAACAACTCCTTAAAAAAAAGTTTTCTTCTAAGTCCTTTCTACGGCCACTGCTCTAAAGAAATCATTGCACCATAGTACCTTCGTGTTCCCCTTACAAGACAATGAATATGGGGTGGTTGGAGGTGAGTGTGGGGCTCAGGCTATAGCTCTGTGGTTAACGGGAAGTGGGTCAATTAGTATTCCGAAGATTTTCGCCACAAAGAAACACACGAACAAAAGCGAAGTTAATATAAAGGATTTAAAAAAAAATAAAAAGCGTTGTAGACTGAACAACGCACGGATGTCCATTCTAGTGGAAGTCGAAGCATACCCACTGAACCGAGGTCAAGGTCACACGTGGGCCGCACTGAGCTGCGCCAAGATTAAGTCCTTTTGTTGGCATCCCGTCCGTGCCATTGTGGAAGATGTTGGCGTTGACGAGAAACCGGGTCGCCCCGTGCGAGACAACGAAGCTGGTTTACAAAGTCATTTCTTTTCTTTTGACTTGTGTCGACTAGTGTGATTCTGTGTGTCTGCATCTGTGTGTCTGTATGTGTTTGTGTATCTGTATGTGTGAGTCTGTATGTGTGTGTCGGTATGTGTGCCTGTCTGTATGCGTGTGTGTGTCTGTAAGTGTGCATGTTTGTGTATGTCTCTAGGTGCGTATGTTTGTGTGTGTGATTGTAAGTGTGTATGTGTGTGTGTCTGTATGTGTGTATGTTTGTGTGTGTTTCTGTATGTGTATTTGTATCTGTATGTGTGAGTGTGTGCGTGAGATGTATGTATATGTAAAATATATATTTCTTTTTGTAATTTATTCCCGTTCTGTTTATAGCATTGTTATCATAAAATTGAGGGGGGGGGGTTGTTTCGGGTACCGCAGACTGTGTCATTGGGTGCTGGGAGACCCAGAAATTAAATCGTTTTTATTTGCATTGTATTAGCACGAGAGCTTTTTTTTGGAAATATCCTGAAGAGTGCGGTCATGGTTTTAACATCAAGATCGTAAGCGGCGCTTCTAAAGGTAAAAAAACAACAACACAACAACCTGGTTTGATGGAATGAGGTCAGAGGAGGATACGTTCAACANTTTTCTTTCTTTAAAGAGAAATAAATGTACACCCGGCAACACATAACAAATGTTAGTCTTTTTTTCCCTTCTTCTAAAAAATGAAAAAAATAAAAATCTATATTATTTTTAAAATTTTAAAATCACCAGTTTCAAAAAAAAAAAAAAAAAAAAAAAACTTGACTTAGTATAAGTCATTTTTCTCATGGTAATCTACACTTACAGTACACAGGCTTCCAAGAACCGTGCTTATGAGACCCCTGGGGGGAGGGGGCATCTTGAACGCGGACCAGCGTAAGACGAATAATTGCTTTACGAAACGATGCAGTAATTGCAGCTGCGACCGGCGTTCTAGGGGGAGGTTACTGTAAAACAAACTCTGTGCACTGTAGTGCCAAAGGGGCGGCAGTTGATCAATTTAAAGACATCCGCGGGCCATAATTACAGGCCGATTTTTTTTTTTTTTGTGTGTTTGTCCGCCAGAGACGCGTCTGTTACAGAAGAGGACGAAATGAACAATTTTGGAAAAAGAGAGGGAAAGGTTATTTTGAGGAGGCCACTTTTGTCTCTGAAAGTTTTTGTCTCCTTAACTTAACTTCTTTTTGGTTAAAAGAAAATAATGTTAAAAAAAAATATGACTTCCGGTGCCGAAACCTCCATCACAGATTTCCCAACCTTTGTTGTAATATTCTAAACGATTTGACTAAGTCTGGGACACCGTTAAAAAGTAGCATTAAAAATTAAAATTAATTAGGAAAATAGGGTTAATTTAAAAAAAAAGAAAAGAAAAGAAAATGAATCACAAAGAGAACCGTGGATCTTACAATAAAATAAAAATAAAATCACGTGACTTATTAGAAAAAAGAAAAGAAAAGGGTGAAATACTCATGAAGAAATGTATACTTTTATCATAACATTGGTTGTCATACAGTCATCATTTCTTGAAATAGCTCTTCCTCGCAACCCCCTTAAATGCCGCCCCCACCTCCCTGGGGTGGGGGTGGGTGGGGCGGGAGGGGTGAGACCCCCCCCCCCTCCACCCAGGCTGGGGAAAGTCTTATCTTTAAAATGCAGCACGAGCTTTATCCCTCTTGCCAGCTTACCTTTCATGTCACGATGGCAGTCCCAAGACTCGGTCGAATACCAGCCGTCGTACTTCACCGTTTCGAAATTGTAAGGGGGGAACAAAAAAAACAACACCAAATGTTTGAAATAGCAGCGAGCGCTTTGCGCAAGGGCGGTATCGATTACATAAAATACCGGAGGTAAATAAATGTAAGTTCATGTACATTACTGTGTAAATAGCTCTTTCGATTACGTTAGATATTATTATCGCTGTCATCGTCATCATCAGCCCATGGATAAAGGGTTCATTTGAGGAACAAAGGAACTGAGCGGATCAATCTAAGGGAGCGGTTCTTAACTTGTGGCATGTGGTTCACTAGCGGTCCGCTAAGACCATCGGAAAACACGTATGCTCTACAGTATTGAAGTGGCAACGAAAATAATTTTATGGTCGGGGTTCACACACAATACGAGGAACGTTATTAAAGGGTCACGGTATTAGGGAGGTTGAGAACCACTGATCTTAGGGAAAAACAAAATAACAATTTTGGGGAGGGGGGGGGTGGCAAACTCCAGTGTATTATCTAATTTTTTTTTTTTTTTTAAAGTTAAAGACACGTCACATCTTAAAAACTAAACATACTTTCATTTTTGTGCCCATAAAACAGCACTGGTCGGTGCCCCCAATGTGCCCTGGTAGGACTGCGCCATCACTACCTTCATGTTCCACTGTGGAGGCGGAGACATGACATACAGTCATTCACCCTTTGGAACAGATCAATTTTCTTCCTTAACGTTTTCGGTGCATTATTGATGACCTGGATCACACAGCAATAGGATTTGCAAGACTCTCTCTCCCCCCCCACCCCCCCACCTTTTATTAATGTATATTTCAACACCCGTGTCAGTTTGTTATAAAGTTCATTTTAAGGGGGATATAGCCCATCAAAAATGTTTCGAAACCTCCTGACCTCGCTTATAGTGTTGGACTAACCTCTTCCTCCCATATCTGCCAATGTTTCTACTTTTGGCCCTGCCTTTGTGCCTCACGATAATGTGACCTTCCCCCTCCCTCACTCCCCTCCCCCCCCCACCCCCCCCCCCTCCTTCTTTCCCCCCCCCCCCCCCCTTTTTTTGGTGCTATCAACGCAACGATTGCACTCTCTTCGCCATTATGTGACATGAAATATTCTAGGGTTCGATTCAGATGAAGTGACGGTCACCTAGTGTCACTGCTTTCCATTTCCATTTGCCCACGCAAACAACAAGAGATAAAAAAATGACAAAAAAAACAACCACAACGCACACACTGACACTGAGTAAACATCACAGTGGCGTATGCACCAAAGAGAGACAGTTGGAAAATTACCAACAACAACAAAAGATATAGTAGATGGGGTTGAAAACATGTCTATGAAAATGAAGGTTGGAAATATATAACAAATATATGGATGGGTGGAAATATGAGCGTGTGAAATTACAGCCATGAAATTGGACTATGATACTAGACTGATATTGGACTGTGATATTGGACTGTGATATGGCCTGTATTAATGCACTGTGATATTGGACTGTGGTATTGGATTGTGATAATGGCCTGTCATAATTCACTATGATATTGGATTATATATTGGACTGTGATAGTGGATTGTATATTGGACTGTGATATTGGACTGTGATATTAGGGTATGATACTGACTGTGATATTGGACTGTGATATTGGACTGTGATATTGGACTGTGATATTGGATTATGAAATTGGACAATGATATTGGACGATGAAATTGGAGATGATATTGGACTGTAAAATTGGATTAAGCAATTGGACAATGATATTGGACTATGAAATTGGAGATGATATTGGACTGTAATATTGGACTATGCAATAGGACAATGCTATTGGACTATGAAATTGGACTACGATATTGGATTGTAATATTGGACTATGAAATTGAACTACGATATTGGATTGTAATATTGGACTATAAAATTGGACTACGATATTGGATTGTAATAAGTACTATGAAATTAGACTACGATATTGGACTGTAGTATTGGACTATGACATTGGACTACGATATTGGATTGTTATATTGAACTATGAAATTGGACTACGATATTGGATTTTAATATTGGACTATGAAATTGGACAACGATATTGGACTGTAATATTGGACTATGAAATTGGACTACGATATTGGATTGTAATATTGGACTATGAAATTGGACTAAGATATTGGATTGTAATATTGGACTATGAAATTGGACTACGATATTGGACTGTAATATTGGACTATGAAATTGGACTACGATATTGAACTGTAATATTGGACTATGATATTAGACTATGCTATTCAACTGTGAGTCAGACCCAGCTGATCAGCCGTTTCATCGTTTATTCCGGTCGCCGATCCAGCTAAAAAGTGTTGTGGCCACGCAAAAACTAATCAAATCGCGGTTCCAGGCCGTAACATTTTTTTGGCTATCACCGCAACTCTACTGTAACGATAAACGGCGGGTTGCTCACAATCTGTCTAATGAGCTCTTTACAATGATTAACAAGGGATGAGTTGTTCGGCTAATGCGTTTCCACCCTGGTAAATAGATCCTTTTTTTTCAGGAGGGACGGGAGGTTTGTGTTGTTTGTTATTTGTTGTTGTTGTTGCGTGGGGCAGTCAACGTTTCCGTATCCCAGGGGAACTTTTAGGGCACGCACGAAATCGACATTGTCTTTCACTTTTTCGTTTCGATTTTTGTGTATTTCTATTTTTGCTATGCTGGTAGTTATGTACGAGTACCGTGTATGCCCTTCGAACGGAATGCCCTTTTGACTTGATATATTGCATGTGGATCATCTTTGCCTTCCTCTTATTTTAATGTGTCAAGAGAGTGATTTTTGAAAGACTTTTTATCATTTACTTAATTAAGGAGAATATAAAAAAATGAGTCAGTGTAAAAATGGTGTAGAAAAGTAAGCTTAAAAGATTACAAATTGTAATACAAATTTTTGCTGGCAATCTTTTTCCAAACTAGCCTTACCTGTGGCGAGCTACAAGTAAAATTCGCCACGCGATATATAAATCCAAAAAAAAACAACGACCATTAAATCATAATGAAAGTAAATTCTTCAGTTAGTTTTCTACTAGCTTTCGATGTGTACTCTATGTGACCTAGAAATATATGTGATCGTGGTTCTTATGGGCTAATGAGAGGTAGTGGGTGGGGGGGGGGAGATCGTGTGGGGGCATTAGTTTTGGTTTGGCTGGTTATTGGTTGCATATGGCGTGATGTTGCGTGATGTTGCGTGTCTTATCTTTATGTTAGGGAACAAATAGGAAAGGAACATTGTTCGATCACTTTGGGTTTGAACAAATGTTCATTTCCACACAATACGTCATCGATTCCCCAAAGCCCTCATTAGACTCTCAATATGGAGACTCGAGGATAATATAAGGACTCTCCATCCCAGCCAGTCCTCCCCCCCACTACTTTAAATAAATATGTCCGTTTCCGCGGTGTGGGGGGGGGGGGCGGGCACACACACACAAAAAAAGGAGACTTGACTATTTGGCTCTCTACAAAATAGCTTCCTGAAACCTGGCCTATACAGTCAAACCTCGCCATGGTGAGTCTGCCCTCTACAGCCATATTAGACTCTCAATATGGAGACTCGAGGATAATATAAGGACTCTCCATCCCAGCCAGTCCTCCCCCCCACTACTTTAAATAAATATGTCCGTTTCCGCGGTGTGGGGGGGGGGGCGGGCACACACACACAAAAAAAGGAGACTTGACTATTTGGCTCTCTACAAAATAGCTTCCTGAAACCTGGCCTATACAGTCAAACCTCGCCATGGTGAGTCTGCCCTATACAGTCAAACCTCGCCATGGTGAGTCTGGCCTATACAGTCAAACCTCGCCATGGTGAGTCTGGCCTATACAGTCAAACCTCGCCATGGTGAGTCTGCCCTATACAGTCGAACCTCGCCATGGTGAGTCTGCCCTATTCAGTCAAACCTCGCCATGGTGAGTCTGCCCTATACAGTCAAACCTCGCCATGGTGAGTCTGGCCTATACAGTCAAACCTCGCCATGGTGAGTTTGATTGGGGGTTCATCAAAGCGGGGCGCCCTAACTCGGGGTTTTACAAAAATTCTTTTCAAATCTTTTGGAGAATTTTTTTTCTTTTAAGTTTGAAAATAAGTTATAACGGTTTTTTTTTTAATTTAAAAGAAAATCGTTGTAAGCAAATCTTTTTTTGTTTATTTGGCTCTATCATACGATTTTTTCCGAGACCCTTACTATATATACATGTGCATAATTTTAGTTTTTGTTGAAGAAATGGAAATACAAATTTACGAACAATTTTCTTCGTCCTGTTTTCCTCCGGCTCTCAAAGAAATTACAAACTTAAGAGGTTGGGAGCGGGGGGGGGGGGATAAAACTTGTTAAGACTCTACCTACCATAATTTCTAGTCTAGGCCGTGGAAAAAGTTTAGTACTTGCATAATCTCTTCCAAGCATTGTCATTTTTTTTTTAANACTTAGGGGGGGGGGGGGGGGGGGGGGGGGGGGATAAAACTTGTTAAGACTCTACCTACCATAATTTCTAGACTAGGCCGTGGAAAAAGTTTAGTACTTGCATAATCTCTACCAAGCATTGTCATTTTTTTTTTAAATTCAAAGAAACGTTTCTGTATCTTTTCTTTCAAATTGTATGTCAACCGGACAACTGAGCTATAGTTAGTTGATTGGGTATGGGTTTTAAAATAATCGGATTATATTATATAAAAGTATAATATAATCCATTTTTTTTGTAAATCCATCCAAATGGATTAAAAAACGGATTATATCTTATAATTTTTATATGATATATATATATATATATATATATAAAATATTGTATTTATACTTTTATATTTATTATATAAAAGTGTAATATAATCCGATTTTTTCCCTTTAAAATTGTATGTCACCGGACAACTGAGCTAGTTTGTTGATCAGATGGCTTAAAAAAAAAAATTCGATTATATTATAGGAAAGCACTCAGAGAAAATTTAATCCCATGATTGTATCCCATTGTAAAGACGAGAAAACACAGCTTCTCGCATTGATGAATTATTGGAGCGGTCGAGGATGATCTCTGCGCCCACGCGCTGAAAGGGAGACACTGGATGATCAACTGCTCTCATCGTCGTCTTCATCATCTACTTGTGCAAAGACTGACGGATGGCAGTTATCATAGCTAGTGGCAACACTGATTTGTCTCATACTATGAGGACCACTGTTAAAACCATGGTATTTAAAGAGCATTCGTTTCATTTCTTAATATATTTTTTTTTTGGCGAAGTCATTTTTTAAGAGATGTGTTTTGAAGTGAGTTTCAAAGAATTTGTCCCGACAGTTCACTTCTAGAAGTAATTGGTCACTCTTATGTTTGTCTCTATTAAATTGTAGTGCTTCAGTGAAGGATGACTTTCCAGAAAGTATGTCTGTCAATAACGCTGGCAGGGCGCTGCTGACTGACACCGTTTCTAAAAAAAAAGTAAGGGAACGCCGACATTCATCAATACCCTTGTAGTAAGGGAACGCCGACATTCATCAATACCCTTGTAGTGAGGGAACGTCCGACATTCATCAATACCCTTGTAGTGAGGGAGCGTCCGACATTCATCAATACCCTTGTAGTGAGGGAACGTCCGACATTCATCAATACCCTTGTAGTGAGGGAACGTCCGACATTCATCAATACCCTTGTAGTGAGGGAGCGTCCGACATTCATCAATACCCTTGTAGTGAGGGAGCGTCCGACATTCATCAATACCCTTGTAGTGAGGGAACGTCCGACATTCATCAATACCCTTGTAGTAAGGGAACGTCGACATTCATCAATACCCTTTTAGTGAGGGAACGTCCGACATTCATCAATACCCTTGTAGTAAGGGAACGCCGACATTCATCAATACCCTTGTAGTGAGGGAACGTCCGACATTCATCAATACCCTTGTAGTGAGGGAACGTCCGACATTCATCAATACCCTTGTAGTAAGGGAACGCCGACATTCATCAATACCCTTGTAGTGAGGGAACGTCCGACGTTCATCAATACCCTTGTAGTAAGGGAACGCCCGACATTCATCAATACCCTTGTAGTGAGGGAACGCCCGACATTCATCAATACCCTTGTAGTAAGGGAACGCCGACATTCATCAATACCCTTGTAGTGAGGGAACGTCCGACATTCATCAATACCCTTGTAGTGAGGGAACGTCCGACATTCATCAATACCCTTTTAGTGAGGGAACGTCCGACATTCATCAATACCCTTGTAGTGAGGGAACGTCCGACATTCATCAATACCCTTGTAGTGAGGGAACGCCGACATTCATCAATACCCTTTTAGTGAGGGAACGTCCGACATTCATCAATACCCTTGTAGTGAGGGAGCGTCCGACATTCATCAATACCCTTGTAGTGAGGGAGCGTCCGACATTCATCAATACCCTTGTAGTAAGGGAACGCCCGACATTCATCAATACCCTTGTAGTAAGGGAACGTGTGACATTCATCAATACCCTTGTAGTGAGGGAACGCCCAACATTCATCAATACCCTTGTTGTGAGGGAAGCCCTACCCACACAACCCCCACGACTTTCTAGGGAGATTATTCACACGAGAAAAAATGTGAACGTTATTAGGGATAGCTGAAGGCTTAAAAAAAAACCACACACAAAAGAGTATTTTTCATTTTAAAAAAAAACCAACCAAAAAAAAACAAAAAACAACCAACCAAAACGAACCACGAAACAAATAACAGCTCATTTGTCACGTGACATCTTGATCTTTTAATGGATATTAATAATCCTTGAATGTTAGTTTGATTTTATTTACTTTTTAAAATTACTTTTTTAATATATTATATATATTTGTGTGTGTTTGTGTGGTCTATTTCCAGATTTGAAAGGCTTTGTTCCGGAAAAAGATGGAGTTATTGCCCGCCATCGTCCTAATTGTCCAAGGTACAATAAATGTTCACCTAGAATTAGAAATCCAACGTGTTTCTAAAATCTGTTCTGAATCTATTTCTTTTTGTTCATGAACCTTTTTGTCCTCTTACAAATTTACACAGTCGTTTGTTTTGTTTTTTTCTTCTTTACATTTTTTTGTGTATCTACCTTTCATTCTCCTCCTCCTCCTTTGTTAAAGTCGTCCAACTCAGTCGGCGTGGGAGATTTCTGCCGCCTACATACCTTTTCGATTTAAAAAAAAAAAAATAATTCAAACTCCATTTTAACTCGTTCTCCAACGACAACAGATATCATTCGAAGATTTCCTTAAAAGAGATTAGAACTCTTAAAAATAAGTTCTATGTCCTGTTTTTTCTCTTTCAAATAATATTTATTACTCTTTTTCTATGTTTTATAAAATGGAAATATATTTTATATAAATAAATATTTATATAAAATAAATAAATATATTACTTTTCATATTTATATAGCTATATTTATTTATTTATTTATCCATATGTATTAACTTTTTAAATTCACATGTCCAGGTTTCCGCTTCGTGTCCGGCCAAACCTGCATGGAGATCCCCAAATGCCAGTATGACGAAAAGAAATTTGCCGACGCCCAGTCGCAAGGCGACATGAACACCATTTGCCCGTGAGTGAAATGGTTTTTTTCTTCATTTTTTTTAACCCCCTTCAAATTAAGAATTTCATACAAAAACAATGTAAGTAGTAGGAGTTTAACTTAAATTACACCGTTACCGCTATGTCATATTTTTTCTTTGCTTAAAAAAATTTAAAATAGTGGAATTAAGCCAGCATAACTCTGCAGGTACTTGTGGGGGTGGGGGGGCATCAACGCCCCATTCAAAGTCAATATTCTGTACACTGACATGCTGATTTGTACCTCAAGTATAGCCACCCCCCTCCCCCCACACCAAATTCCTTTCATTAAATGTTTCTTTGCAGCCTACTTACTAACACAGTCATCTGCAAGGCCATCGCCCTCAATGACTGCAAAAGCAACCCGACCTACAAGGACAGTGCCCTGGAGCCCATCCAGCAGAGCCTGGACCGGGACA
Source organism: Lymnaea stagnalis (assembly GCA_964033795.1). NCBI lineage: Eukaryota > Metazoa > Mollusca > Gastropoda > Lymnaeidae > Lymnaea > Lymnaea stagnalis. The sequence goes on along the minus strand of CAXITT010000908.1, from coordinate 72,444 downwards.
ATGATCAGAGGCTGGCCATTTGTGGAGGTGGGTCAATATTTCATTCTTTGACCCTCCCACCCCGCTACCTCCCCCCCCCCCCCCCCAACCGCTTTCGACCCACATTAGGAGTTTCTCCCTACACCCAATCATCTCCAGCACGGGAATGATGTCGTAGGTCCAAACCAGGATTTATTTTAAGCATAGCGTTAATACGTCTCCTTATCCCATGACATCCCTGGCAAACCCGTCGTTTGTCCAAACCAAAAAAACAACAACAAACAAACAAACAAACACATGTTTTTAAAATTATATTTAAAAAATAGCTATAAAAAATAATTAACTAAAATAATAATTTTAAAAAAAAAAAAAAAAAAAAAAAAAAAAAAAAACAAAAAAAAAAAAAACAAAAAAATTTTTTTAAAAATATAATAAAAAAAAAGATAAAAAAAAAAATTAACAAAAAAAATAATTTAAAAAAAAAAAAAAAAAAAAAAAGAAAAAAAAATCTCCTGGCTCAACTTGGGTTGAGTATATTCTAACAAAAGAAATGGCTGGCCCACCATCTGTTCAAAATGTAGGCGATCTACAAATTCAGTGCAGGCGAACTGAAGCAAGGAGATTTTTAAAAGTTTTATTTGTTTTAACAATAAGAGCCATTTAAATGACAGAGTCGTCAGCACATAGCGACAACAAATAGCTTCCTCGATGAGATAGCGTGCAATCTATTAGGAATGATGTGTTTTTTGAGTGTCTCTTTTTTCTTGGAGTAGGTTTTTGTGTGTGGTTGTGTGGTTGTGTGGTCTGGGATGGGATGGGAGAGGGGGGACATGTGACCCATAATTGTTGAAACTTGAAACCAGGTGGTTGCATCAGGTAAATTCCGTGACACATCTTTTGTAATTAAAGACAGAAGGGTTCACCTGGTCGACTCTTGCACTTCTATTCAAGATGGAGGGGTCAGATGACCTTGACACGCGACGCCATCAGAGACAGGTGTTGGGGGGGGGGGGTGGGGGGGGCGGGGGGGGGGAGGCTTCTGGGGGGGTTGGGGTGGGATTGGAGGGCGTGAGATTTGGCGGGTTGGGTTGGGTTGGGGTGGGATTGGAGGGGGTGAGGTTGGGGTGGTGGGTTGGAGTGGGGTTGGGCTGGGGTTGGAGGGTTTGGGGGTGGGGTGGGTGGGGTTCGGGTGGTAGGGTTGGGGTGGTGGGGTTGGGGTTTGGTTGGGGTGGGGTTGGAGGGGTTTTGGTGGGTGCGGTTGGGTTGGGTTGGGTTTGGGTGGTTGGGGCTTGGTTCGGGATGGGGTGACGGGAGAACTTTGAAAAAAAAGAGGTTTATTTTTGTTGAACGATGGAATGGACAGTTTCTACGTCTGCACTGGTCTACAGCATAGAGTGGTAGATGCACTACCTGCCATGTCCCGGGCTCTAGCGACCCCCACTTCACACCCCCCCCTCCCCTTTGTTAATGCAGTGTACATCTGTTAACTAAAAAAGAAGAGCATATAAACTATTTTTAAAAAAAAAAATTTTAAAAAATATAATGGCGACACCTGAAACGGAAAGAAAACAAAACAATATCATACCATCAAATATTATAATAGCGCTTTTCTAAACACAAGACCATTGTGCCATTGCATACTGAATATACAATAAAGCTCAGTTCACACGGTCAAATTCTCGTCAAATTCTCGTCAAATTCTCGTCAAATTCTCGTCAAATTTTCTTTTTGAACGCACAATGTTGTAACACAAAAATCGTGCGTTCAAAAAAAAAAAAAAATTGACGAAACTTGGAGGCAAATTTGACGAAAATTTGATAGTGTGAAATGAGCACAACACCTACATTTTTCGATCTCAGAAAAAAGCTGATCTGTATTGTGTACGTGAATCTTCCACTCTTCTGTCCCCCGTAGCTGTCCCGGAAGACGCCGAATGCGAGGATATCATCAAATGCAGCCAGGAGACTCCCATCATGCAGCAGTACGCCAAGGCCGGCATGATCGCGGAGGCTTGTGGGTAAGATGGCGGCCATAGCTTGGCCTAATGTTAAGGAGAAGAGTCCGCCCTGATCCAGCGGCTCTTAAGGATATGATTTCTTTTTTTTGGGTTTTTTTTTTTGTGGACTTATTGTGAAGATATGTTACATCATAGAAGCAAACATAAGATGCATGAACGTGTATTTGATGTGTGTGGTTTTTTTTGTCTCCATGATGTCATTGCAGGTTGTACGAGAGAAGCGTACAGTGCCTAAGGTCGAGCATCGATAACTGCAAAGAGAGGAAACTCCTGCGGACGGGCTTCAACGAGACGCAGTTGGAAAAATCTGTAGACTTCTTGAAGAAAAATTGTGCAAATAGGAAGCAAGCCTTGGGACGTACGAATTTTTTTTTACAATTTATTTCAATGACCTCCGCATTAATTCTTTTATGTTTTGTTTAGTGTTTTTAATGACTGCTGGTGGCGCCGTCCTGTCAATATTTCCTAAACATTTTGAGTAAAAAAAAAAGTTTACGGTTTTCTTAATTCATGATAAGTTTACATATCAGATTTTAATGGTTACCGTGTAAATAAAAAGAAATGTATTTGATAGCAAAAACAAAAACAAAAACAAACAAAAAAAAAAAAAAAAAAAAACCCCCCCCCCCCCCCCCCCAACAAGAAAAAAATGCAAACAAGATTTTATAAAGTCTTCATAAATGTCAATAAAAAAAAACGATTTAAGGGTAACATCGTAAACTATTCTTGGGGTCGTCCTGGCGCCACAATTTTGTCATTTTTCTGAGCTGAATAACAATGACAAGAATGATCTTCAAAATGTGGATTGTACTTTTTTTTCGTTCCAGGCGAGCCACACGAATCAAGCCAGGCGGGGAATCCCGGTGTAGTTGTGGTCATCTCATCTGCCCTCCTGACCGCAGCCTTACTATTTAGCGCGTCACACCAATGCCAACTGCAGCTGTAGTGAAGTCTTTGTGGGTAAACGCCACACACTGGTCACAGACCCCCTGGTCTAGTGCCGTAGCTACAACACACACACCAATCACACCTCAAGATAAGTGCGCTACTTGTGACTAAACACACACCAATCACATATTAAGATAAGTGCTCTACTTGTGACTAAACACACACCAATCACATATTAAGATAAGTGCGCTACTTGTGACTAAACACACACCAATCACATATTAAGATAAGTGCGCTACTTGTGACTAAACACACACCAATCACATATTAAGATAAGTGCGCTACTTGTGACTAAACACACACCAATCACATATTAAGATAAGTGCGCTACTTGTGACTAAACACACACCAATCACATATTAAGATAAGTGCGCTACTTGTGACTAAACACACACCAATCACATATTAAGATAAGTGCTCTACTTGTGACTACAACACACAACAATCACACCCCAAGATAAGTGCCCTTCTTGTAGCGACAAACACAAAAATCACATCACAAGATATGTGCCCTACTTGTAGCTAAAACACACACCAAACAAACCTCAAGATAAGTGCCCTACTTGTAGCTACAACACACACCGATCACGCCATAAGATAAGTGCCCTGTTCGTAGGTATGCAAAAAAAAAAAATCAAATATACTGGTTTAATCCGCCCTACCAGTGCACTGGTTAATGCAACCCTACCAGTACACTGGTTAGTGCCGCCATACCAGTGAACAGGTTGAATGCCGCCCTACCAGTGCACTGGTTAATGCCGCCCTACCAGTGCACTGGTTAATGCCGCCCTACCAGTGCACTGGTTAGTGCCGCAATACCAGTGAACAGGTTGAATGCCGCCTTACCAGTGCACTAGGAAAGATGATTCAATAATGATACTTTACACGGAGTTCATGCGTCATGGTAACTTAACACTCAACACAGTGAGTTCATTGGTGCGCCAGGCTGTCGTACGCACCGCACACGGGCAATAGTTGAGTTTTAATGCACCAATACAAACGTACACTAAACATTCATGACAACCCAGGTGCAGTGCAAAATCTTGACTTAAAAAAAAAAAATGTGTACATGTCAAATAAGGGAAAATAACAAAAGTGGATCCCCGCATCCACCAGTCACTTCCTATGGCCTGAAAGGCGTTTCTTCCACCCCTACACAATCTCAGGAACACATCTATCCAAACAAAAATAAATAATAATAATAAATTCAAAAATCCTTCATAATTACCGACAACCCATCACTTATGATACATTACATCACATGACTACACTATAAGGATGCATTACTATCGCCGGCCTGCTGACAGTGTAGCAGCCATCTTCTCTGTTCAGGAACATTTGAGAATGTACATGATGAGTGCGTGTTCAGGAAGGTTTGAGAGTATACATGATGAGTGCGTGTTCAGGAAGGTTTGAGAGTATACATGATGAGTGTGTGTTCATGAAGGTTTGAGAGTATACATGATGTGTGCGTGTTCAGGAAGGTTTGAGAGTATACATGATGTGTGCGTGTTCAGGAAGGTTTGAGAGCATACATGATGAGTGTGTGTTCATGAAGGTTTGAGAGTATACATGATGAGTGCGTGTTCAGGAAGGTTTGAGAGCATACATGATGAGTGTGTGTTCAGGAAGGTTTGAGAGCATACATAATGAGTGCGTGTTCAGGAAGGTTTGAGAGTATACATGATGTGTGCGTGTTCAGGAAGGTTTGAGACCATACCCGCTGAACGTGTGTATTAGAATAGTTTTGATCACCTTGATCATATTTCTGTACTTTTAGTAAACACATTGAAAAAAAACGGTCCCATGAACACAGCTGCCAGGTGTTTTTTTGTTGGTCACTTGCATGTCTCACATAATAACCAGCAAATGAAAAAAAAAAACGAAGATTCGAGTTTCGCCCAGGTTTGAAAAGAATAATAATTTAAACATTTTTGTATACAAATTTGTAATCTTTTTTTTTTTTTAAACTCAGTTTTCCACGAAATTCAACGCGGTCTAATTTCGTTTATCTCCTCAATTCTGTAAATCATAAAAAAACACTTCCAAATCACACCCTTTGAAACATTAAAAATAGAGAGGAGGCGAACCAAAAAAAATCCACATGGGGGTATCAGAAGGTCAAGGGCACTTTCCCGTCAGGTGGCATACACGGTGTCGATTAGACAAGTGATAAGAAAGTTCGTTAGAAGAAGAAAAAATAATACTAATCAGTTGAGAACTTGGAGTTTGTGACGCCCTAGAAGAAACACAAAACACAACTTAGAGGGCGTCCATTAATTACGTCAACAACTTTTAAGCAATTTTTGCCCCCCCCCACCCTGTAGACAACTGTCAAACTGTCAATGCCCCCCCCCACCTTAGTAATTACGTCAACATTTCTATAACACCCCCCTCCCCCGCCCAACAAAAAAAGGAATGAATTATAATATAAATAAATATATAAATACATTTTACTACTGTCAATGCCCCCCCCCACCTTAGTAATTACGTCAACATTTCTATAACACCCCCCTCCCCCGCCCAACAAAAAAAGGAATGAATTATAATATAAATAAATATATAAATACATTTTACTTTGTGCTGGTCTATTTTAATAACACACAACTGTAGAAACACTTTTTATTGCATCTTTAGCCTGTTCATCAGCAGGCTAAAACTTTATATAACTATAATTTCATATAACCATTTTATTTTACACCAATTTAAATTTGTTTAAATAATGTAAATACCAGTCAACTTTTAAGATAAAAAGTTTAATAGAGAAAACATGATTGTTGACGTTAACTAATCTACCCCCCCCCTCCCCCGTTGTCAACAATGGTAAAACATTTCTAGACCCCTTTTCCCCCCTATTTTTTTGGACATAGTTAATGGACGACCCCCCAGTGGATCGCTCCCACCTCCCCCCAGTTTCTTGGTTCGTTGATGCGGCAATATCATTTTAATCACAAAGATTAAAAACATATAACAACTTTACGTTGAGACATTTTATATCTAGGATAAGCTTTCTGGTCGAGATTATTTTTATTACAGCGAAGGGAAACATCAAATCCACCCCCGACCCCTGGAAGCTTGGCTTCGGTCATACTATCAAACACAATTTATATTTTTGCATTCAATTGCCAATAATTTTACGTAAATAAATGAATTATACAATTTTCATGATTCATAATTTTTTTTTTTTTTAAATTGCACTTGAATTAATTCTATAAATAAAAATAAATCAACCACATTTTTTGTTTGTTTGTTTGTTGTTTTTTGTTGTTGTTGCTTGTTACGATCTTAATATATGAATAAGTAGTTCCATAATTTCGTTTTGTAATATTTTAGATGATTCTTTATTCAACAACTCCTCGGAGTGCCTTTCTCCTCACACCATCTCTCTTTTAACAGGCTATCTGCTATCTAAAGGGAACAACAACGAACTACGTCATCTCTCATATCCCAAAACCGCCACAACTACAGACCCCCACATAGCAGCAGCTTTACACAAGTAATCTCTACACCAGAAATGCTCACTGACAAATCAAGTATTACGGAGCACAAAACCAAAGCACACATCCATTGAACTGATCTTTAATAGTTCTTGTTAAAAAATTAATAGGGCAAAATATTTTTAAAAAAAAAAAAAATTACCAAGACTTTTCAACGTGACAATTTAAAAAAAAAATTACCAAGACTTTTCAACGTGACAATTAAAAAAAAAAATAACAAAACTTTTCAACGTGAAAATTTAACAAAAAAATTACCAAAACTTTTCAACATGACAATTTAAAAAAAAAAAAAAAAATAAAAATACCAAGAACTTTCAACGTGACAAATTAAAAAAAAAATTACCAAGACTTTTCAACGTGAAAATTAAAAAAAAAATTACCAAGACTTTTCAACGTGACAATTTAACAAAAAAATTACCAAGACTTTTCAACGTGACAATTTAAAAAAAAAAAAAAAGAATAAACACGTCCTTATGTTTGTCTTGTTTTATGTCTCTAAGAAAACATATCCTTCCACTATTTCGTTTGTGTGGTTGACTCCAAATGCGCAGACCTGACACTGACAGGTCGCACATGACACTGACAAGTCAAACATGACACTGACAGGTCACACATGTCACTGACAGGGTCAAACATGACCCAATGTTTTTAGAAGGAGCGATACAATGTAAAGATATGTGTTTATTTCAAGTCTAGGCCTGCAAAGCTATACACCTACTAGCCTACATTTCAACAAGCCCACAAACCTACGACCCTAGAAACATACAAACCCACAAGCCAACAAACCTACAAGACTACAAACATATAAGTCTACAAACCTAAAAGCCTACAAATATACAAGTCTACAAACCTACAAACATACAAGCCTACAAACATACATGCCTACAAATTACAAGCCTAAAAACCTACAAGCCTATAAACCTACAAGCCTACTAACCTACAGCCTATTAACCTACGAACCAAACAGCCAAAAACCTACTAGCCTACAAACCTACACGCCTACAAACCTTCAAACCTACAAACCTTCAAAGCAACCGAGACCCAAGAGGAGTTTCTGGACTTTCAGAATGAAGGGACACTTATTTTGATTTAACAGAACCCCCCCCCCCCCCCCCCCTCCACACACACACTTTCTTTCTGTCTGCCGTCAAAAAATAAATGTCTTCGAATTTCTAACAAGAAAGAATCATTTTTTTTTTTTTTTTTTTAAATTCAGTGAGTTTTTTGTTCCATTAAAAAATGATAAGAGGACCTGCTTGAAAGAAATTGATAGAGTGAACTTCAGTTTTTTTTAAAGTAAATATAAACCAAAAATTATAGAAAATTTAGGAAAAAGTGAGCTCTCATTACTCTTATTAGTCTCATTACTCTCATTACTCTTATTAGTCTAATTACTCTCATTACTCTTATTAAATAAAAAATAACAATTTACTGATTAACGCATTTCTTTCTTACACCACATCGAAAGCTCGCTTCATTGCTTCAGATGCCATTGAAAGCTCGCTTCATTGCTTCAGATGCCATTGAAAGCTCGCTTCATTGCTTCAGATGCCATTGAGAGCTCGCTTCATTGCTTCAGATGACATTGAAATCTCGCTTCATTGCTTCAGATGCCATTGAAAGCTCGCTTCATTGCTTCAGATGCCATCAAAAGCTTGCTTCATTGCTTCAGATGCCATTTAAAGCTCGCTTCATTGCTTCAGATGCCATTGAAAGCTCGCTTCATTGCTTCAGATGCCATCGAAAGCTCGCTTAATTGCTTCAGATGCCGTCGAAAGCTCGCTTCATTGCTTCAGATGCCATTGAAAGTTCGCTTCATTGCTTCAGATGCCATCGAAAGCTCGCTTCATTGCTTCAGATGCCATTGAAAGTTCGCTTCATTGCTTCAGATGCCATCGAAAGCTCGCTTCATTGCTTCAGATGCCATCGAAAGCTCGCTTCATTGCTTCAGATGACATTGAAAGCTCGCTTCATTGCTTCAGATGCCATTGAAAGTTCGCTTCATTGTTTCAGATGCCATTGAAAGCTCACTTCATTGCTTCAGATGCCATTGATTTCTTCGCATGAAGCGCCGGCTGTATCTTAGCTCATTAAAAAACATACATTTTCACAGCTTTAAAAAAAAAAAGAAAAATTTAGAGTTGACATCTTTAAGATTCTCATAGCTTCCACAAATTAGATTCTCATTATCTACTATTATCAAAATCTACTGCAGGGAGAATGAATTTCTGTTTTTTTATCGTAGAAAAAGCCTTTTTGAATAACCCTTTTTTAAAAGGCAGTACTAATATATGGTGCAGAAACTTGGAAAACATTGGCAAGCACTACGCAGAAAGTGGATACTTACTGCAGCTCACTGTTTAGGGGCGAAGGATATTAAAATAATACTAGGAGTAAGAAATATCGTCAACCTCACCGTAAGAATGTGAGAGCTCTTAAGGTCATCATACACCCAGATTATGAACCCATTACCGGGACTGCTGACATCGGTTTAATTCAGCTGGACGAAAAGAACGGTTCAATGATTACATAAGACCCATTTGTCTGCCGAAAGAGAGTGAAATGATGGAAAATGACGACTTTTGTTTCTTAACTTGTTAGGAAAAGACTAACACCAGTAAACCCACTGATGCAACTGTTCTTAATCAAGCTCAAGTTAACATCATGCCCCGAAGCCTGTGCTCCTACTCTTGGGCAATACATAGAAAAACAATTCGATCGCTAATTCTGTGCTTGGACTTTCAGGACGACTACAGACAGGTATGCCAAGGTGATTCTGGCGGTCCTCTGGCCTGTAAGATAGACGGAAGATTTGTTCTCTACGGTGTTGCTTCCATGGGGTACACAGGCTGCAACAGTCGTGTGTTTCCGGACACTTACACGAGCGTCTCAGCGTACATAGACTGGATCGTAACCACTATTGCTGAGAATGATCTATAAACTTTCTTTTACCCTACATCAGGGGAAGGGGAAGACCAAGCAGCAAGTAAAAGAAAAAGAGGATTAATTTTAATTTTTATCACTTTTATTCAATTGATTTCAAGTATTATTATTATTACATTGTAGTATTAGTTTTAAAAAATTATAAAATTTCCGTCAAACTATTTGTGTTTATTAAAATAGTTTAATAACAAGAAGATTATTTTCTCTATAATACTATGATTGTTCAATTAAAACAATAAATCAAGTCATTCAATGACAAACACTTGTTCTATAACATGCCTTTGTTTTATTAACATTACATGTGACTTAAAACTTTTCAGTTAAGAAATTTGTGTTTTGTTAATTTGTATCGTTTCTTCTCCTTGAATTGCTTTCATACGATTCAAGTGAGACAGAATCGTCGCAAGGAGCACGCTGTTGTCCCCCAACCCCGAAGGCGTACCACTCCGTCAGAAGGTGAACCAGCTTCGTCAGAAAGACTAACCACTCCGTCAGAAGGTGAACCGGCTTCGTCAGAAAGACTAACCACTCCGTCAGAAGGTGAACCGGCTTCGTCAGAAAGACTAACCACTCCGTCAGAAGGTGAACCGGCTTCGTCAGAAAGACTAACCACTCAGTCAGAAGGTGAACCGGCTTCGTCAGAAAGACTAACCACTCCGTCAGAAGGTGAACCGGCTTCGTCAGAAAGACTAACCACTCCGTCAGAAGGTGAACCAGCTTCGTCAGAAAGAATACGTACTTAGAAGCCGTGCCCGCTTGGTCAGAAGCATCCCACCCCTGTCTTCATCTTCGTAGGCATCACTGCATTACACTTGCTAGGCGACATCCGTTGACACAGGGTACGCTTACACAAAGTCATGCACGCACGCAATATGCACTTACGAATGTACGTACGCACTCAGCAGCCCAACAAAGCACAATGCACACATTAAACCTGGATGATTTTAAAATAATTTATACTAATATTCGCTCTTGTTGGTGTGTTTCTGACTGAGTGGCAAATCTTCAGACGGCCAATTCACCCATTTCTAATTGACCCAATACTAATATCGTTCTGACTCGAATCTTGTAGTCGAGAACGTTGGAAGGACTAATCCGAAGTGAATGGCTTCAGGGGAGATAACTAACTTTTATTCACCGTAAAAAAAAAATTAGTTCTTCCCCCTGTCATCAAATAATAGCCCTTGTGTTGTTATTTTTAATGGAAACATTAATTTAAAAATAAATCAATAAATAATTACAATAAAAAATTTATGAACGCTTTCAGAACACGTCAAACACAATAAAAAAAATCAACCAGAAAAAAAAAAATTATCAATCAATCAATATATTAATCTCTCAATGCAACATTACTGTAATCCATCACATGCATTTGAATTTGAAATATGGAATATTTTTTTAAAAAAATGATTGAAATCAACAATACAATTAACACAGGGGTTGCCTTTATCTAACACTATATTTTGTTGTAGTATTCTGATTATTACTCACAGGTTAATATAAAATAAAGTGTTTACTATTTAAGGCCTGAGATTAACTTTTATGAAACTTATTTTTTAGACACATTTATTTTCATTTATAATTTCTTCGAGTAAAAGATTGTATTTAAATTGACCTACATACATAAAAATAAAGTTATCTGAATTTTTTTAATGAGCTCTCCCCAAAATTATTAAATATATTTCGTTTTATAAATTTTTTTTTGAAGTAATCTTCTGTGGAAAAAAAATATTTCTAATTTTACCAGGCCCCTTTTAACCTTTGAACTTTCACCCACATCCATTGTTTTGTTTCATAACTCACTGTTTTCGTTTAGAATTATGTACATTATGATAACTAGCTAATAAATGTAGGAATCAAACAATTTACCCTCGCCACATAAAGCAATAAAATGTTTATTGTGTGTGTGTGGTGTGTGTTTGTGTGTGTGTATGTTTTTGTGTGAGAGTATGTGTGATTAAATTCTATATATTTTTATGTGCAATGATCTCTTACAAATGTATAATTATATAAAAAATTAATTATTAGTATAAGTAGTATTTTTTATGTGTTACGGTGTCAATGTGCAGCTCCCTTTATCCTTTAATTAAAATACCCCCCCCCCTAAACCAAACTAGCAACCCAGCACCCTTTACCAAAGGTTTGAGCTTTGAAGAAGATGTTCTTTGGAGTTTTACTTAATTAATTCAAATTTAATTTCAATGTTTGGAAAGTTCTAAAAATGTTCATCATTTTGGGATTTAAGAAGTTTGAAAGGAAATTAATTATTACACCTGAAGTCCTCGCTTGTATATTCATCCCAATAAATTGTGTGAACTCATTTTTTTAAAAGCCGTTTATTTATTTTTATGGACTTGTAATCTCCTCCCCTAAAAATATCATCTCGAGGCTTAATAATATTCATTTGTGTAGTGACAAAGAAATGAACTTTAACTTGCTCATACATTTTATAACCTAAATACAGTTGTATGTGTTAAATGACATATTCCTTGAAATTTTGTTGTTTTAATTGTCAAGAAACTTGAGTATATAAATTGTGGGACAAGATACAAACATTATAAATTTTAATAGAGATGTGTTCTTTTTCTGAGTTCTTGTGTATGCTTAAATACTAATTGAAATGAGTTGTGATGTCAAGATGTGTTTTTTCTCTTATTGTCTTTGGTGCCCTTGTCGTAAGACTTAGTTTTATAGATACCCTGGCCGTAAGACTTAGTTTGATGGACACCCTGGCCATAAGATTTAGTTTGATGAAAACCCTGGTCGTAATAAAATGTTTTATGATATTACAGTAGAAATGGCCAGAATCGCCACCATGTGTTTCCTATATGCCGTCCTCTGCCTCTCAAACGATTAGTCTCTGGTCCTAATATATAATTCCGGTGCCACCGTTTAAAAATGAATTAGAGCAGAGGTCTCAAACTCAAAGTTTTGTTCAGAATTCACTGACATTGTAATAGGCAACACTGACAATAATACCCTGATATTGTAACTTCTTGTTAAGTACATTCAGCTGCTGTGTAATGTTAACAAGAAAAGCCAAGTTCATGAGCCATTTGGGATCAATTAGTACATGAAAAACCACCCTATCCTTCTCGATGACAGCTTTGAATGCTAAAAATTGTTCAAAAAATAGGAAGAAGCAGGCCATTTTTATGAATTATTTATGCGAAGAATAAAGCTAGTGTAGGGAGAATGAATTTTGATATTTTATAGTAGAAAAAGTATTTTTGACTAACCCTATTTTGAAAAGCAGTCTTACTATTTGGAGAAGAAACTTGGAAAACCTGCGAGCATTACGCAGAAAGTACAGAACTTCCTAAAAATATGCCTAAGAAAGATCCTGAACATTAAATCGCCAAATATATCAACAACAAATATCTACTAAAAAGGACTCACCAAGTGCCCATCGACGAAGACATCTTAAAGAAAAGATGGAATTGGTTAGGGCATATTATCCAAAGACCCCAGATAGCACCACCAGAAAATTCCCCACATGGAATTCACAGGGAAAAAGAAAGAGATGAAGGCCAAAGAATACAAGGAGACACGAGCTAGAGGCAGACACGCAAAATTTGGGATACACCTGGAAACAAATGGAAAAAAAAAGCAATGGACCGTGATGAATGGAGAATTCTTTTGGATGGCTATGCCCCAACAGGGTAAAAGGCATAAAAAGAAGAAGAAGATTTTGAAAGTGACCAATCTGATTGAATCGGAATTTCCCTCTCTCTTAAACACTAGTGGCAATTTTGATAGGGATTCTTTGATACCGTATCCGATTGCTACGATTTACACATTAATGGTTGTGCATTACTAACTGACTTTTTAAACTTTTCTCAAAATCGCACTCATGCCCCGTTTGTCTGATAAAATGCTGTAAAATAACCACTTTTAGTTAGATTTTAAAACGGTTCTTGTCATTATAATCAAAATATGAATATATATATCTAGAAACCGTCGCGGAGGGTCACGTTATAAATATGAGAATAGGGAAAACGCGCCGACCGCGTTAACACTGGACTTTGCTTCATGTAGCGGGCCACAAAATATCGTCTTGCAGGTTGCAAATGATCCGCGGGCTTCGAGTTTGAGACCATTGAAATAGATTTTTATTAATATTCTCGATGATCTCATTTTTATAAAAAAAGAATGTAAATATTGACGATTTCTCCTATCATTTTTCGATGTATGGAGAATGTATAATGCATACGTGAAAGAATTTCAAAATATCTAAATATTTCAGTTTTGGCTTCGGTTTCGGGCGAAAGTCTCATTAAGCTTTTGGATTCGGCATCGGTTATCATTGCACGCAAAAGATCAACAACACATTTGAACCAACTTCTGCGCACCTTCTATTCAGTTTTTAATGAACGTTTTCCGATAAACCGCCTAAAACGGAAGTGGACGCGCAGGAAAAAAAAAACCCATCGAAAGAACCGACTGCATTGACCCTTATTGCATTTTATATTCTTCATTTCATGTTTCCTTGGTCGAAGGAGGGAACTAATTGATAATTAATATTTTTCGTTAAAATATTCACTTAAAGATGCGAATCTCAAAAACGGTAACTATAATCTTTCTTCGTAAAAACACTAATAAATAAATATTTGGACTGGGATAAATCTTTTAAGTATAGGCGTGTGTTATTTAATGGCGGAAATCTATTAATAAAACATCCGCGCGTGCAGTCTGGTCAGTATCATGAAGATTTTAATAAGACTTCCTGGTGCTCCGGTTGGCCAATCTCTCAACAGCTGTTCGAATAATGAAGGCCGGCATGGTGGGTTTGACTTGGACGAGAACCTGTCTAAAAATTTACTTTACGAAATATTTTTACAAATAAATTCTTACTGCTATACGCCCTATATATGAGGATCTGCAGTGTTAGAATCTATTGTTTTACGAAAACATTGTCTAAAAAAAGTAACATTCTTTAACTCGTCGCATTGCTTTATGAAGTTGGAACCAGTCGTGCAACATCTAACACATGAAGCCTTATTTGTAAATGACTGAAAGTTAACTTTTAAGAAACATAATAATATGCATGACTAAATTCAAGCCTATATGATTGCTAACAAGTATACGACATTGCTAATAACATTTTTTCTTTCAAATGACAACATTCTTGAGAGTTCAATTTAAAATTCACGGTTGACGGTCAAATATAATTGTGTCTATGTTCATTATTATACAATAAATTTGAAACGAACGTTGATTATGTCTGTTAAGCTTCTTTACCCTTTGTATGTATCCTGCTTTGCGTTGACTGATGCTTATTGCGATTATTATTGGAAATATGAGACTGATGCTTATTGCGATTATTATTGGAAGTATGAGACTGATGCTTATTGCGATTATTATTGGAAGTATGAGACTGATGCTTATTGCGATTATTATTGGAAGTATGAGACTGATGCTTATTGCGATTATTATTGGAAGTATGAGACTGATGCTTATTGCGATTATTATTGGAAGTATGAGACTGATGCTTATTGCGATTATTATTGGAAGTATGAGACTGATGCTTATTGCGATTATTATTGGAAGTATGAGACTGATGCTTATTGCGATTATTATTGGAAGTATGAGGCGAATTCCGACTTGGCTACATCACTATTTTATTACACCACACGCATTCACAAATAAGAGAAAAACATGTAGAAGTTAGAGTAAAGATAATTGCCCTTATCTTATTTCCTTCACGTATATTATAATTCACTCAGATTGCAAAATACTTAATCGATTTTATTAGATATATTACGGCGAGCGCCACACTTATAGAATTCCAACATCATTCATAAAAGTAAAAAAAAACGTCATTTCCTCTTATCTGCGCATGACATTTCTTATCTGTGACACTTCCTGTTCATACTAAAATATGAAAACAATTCATTGTGCGAAAGAATTAATTATATTAATTATTGAGCTGTTACAACATTGTTAGAAACAAAACAATTTCATGTTTTCCATCTCCAGTTGCTCAAACTTTTGGTGAGTAGCCTACTACCCTCTCACCCCATTCTTTATTCCCAAAGATGTTTCAAGCTAAACTGCTTTAGTTTCACTTCCGGTTTTGTTTGATTTCTTCGTATTATTTTCATTTCGTTACGTAATTGTTCTAAATTTTATTTTTAATTTAACTATAAAGGATGAATAAGTTTGCAAGAGTTTTCGTGTATAGAAAGAAAAACACAAATTCATAGAGAAAGTTTATTAAAATAACGTTCACATCATACATTAATCTAATGAGTCATGTGTTTCCAATATGCTGTCCTCTGCCTCTCAAATCATTCGTTTCTTGTCCTAATATTTACTTATTATTTCATTTCGTTACCAACTCGTTCTAAGTTTTATTTGTTAGTCCAACTATAAAGGATAACAAAGCTTGCAAGGGTTTTAGTGCATAGAAAAAAAAATCATGGAAAAAAGTGATTAAAATAACGTTGACATAAGACATTAATCTAACGACTCATGTGTTTCAAATATGCCGTCCTCTGCCTCTCAAGTGATTAGTCACTGGTTCTAATATAAAATACCGGTGGCAGCGTTTAGGAATGAATTCGAGCAGGGGTCTCAAACTCAAATTATCCGAGGGCTGCAGGAGGTTAAGTAATTCAATCAAGTACAACTGTTACAATCTGCTAAACATTTAATAATAACAAATAAAAAATAATTAAGGTTTTCTCAAGAGCTTAGCCTCACTTTCTTCCTCCTACTCCTTGTTGCCAGAGACCTGGCAGCTCTTCTTCTTACACAGGCGAGAAACATTTGGCTTGAGTGAGGAGTCAACTGAGACCCTCAGTTTAGCCTGAAGATGCTCATCAGTAAGGTTGACCTTGAAAAATCTGGAAGTGAGAGAAGATGTAGGGGAATGCCATCATAAATTATCCAAGCTTGTATTTTGTTAGACAATAGACAAAGTCATATGATATACTATTACATAGGCTTTGACATAATTTATACTATAACAATAGGCTGAGACATAGATGTTACTCTAAATATAGGCTAAGACATAGGATATACTATAACAATAGGCCAAGACATGAGCTAAACTTTACAAAATAGTCCAAGACATATAATATAGTATAATAATAAGTAAGACATAGGATATACTATATCAATAGGCAAAGACAAAGGATATACAATAACAACAGAACTAGATATAGGTTATTTTATAACAATAGGCCTACACATAGATTATACTATAACAAAAGGCCTATACAGAAATTGCACCACTTATCCTGACTTTTAGCCCAAAAGATTTTGCTAAACATTACACTTATATTATTTCTTCGAAAGTTGATATTCCAATTATTATTATTTACATTAACGTATATTATAATACCAGTGCATCAAAATGAATTGAAAAAAAAACCGGTAGAAACACATTTTTAAAGCAAACAAAGATCTACTTTGAATGAATGCATTCTTGTTTCAATTTATCTAATTGACTTTGAATGAATACCTTCTTATTTCAATGTATCTAATTGTCTTTGAATGAATACCTTCTTATTTCAATGTATCTAATTGTCTTTGAATGAATACCTTCTTATTTCAATGTATCTATTTGACTTTGAACGAATACCTTCTTATTTCAATGTATCTAATTGACTTTGAATGAATACCTTCTTATTTTTATGTATCTATTTGACTTTGAATGAATGCCTTCTTATTTCAATGTATCTAATTGTCTTTGAATGAATACCTTCTTATTTCAATGTATCTAATTGACTTTGAATGAATACCTTCTTATTTCAATGTATCTAATTGACTTTGAATGAATACCTTCTTATTTCAATGTATCTATTTGACTTTGAATGAATGCCTTCTTATTTCAATGTATCTAATTGACTTTGAATGAATACCTTCTTATTTCAATGTATCTAATTGACTTTGAATGAATACCTTCTTATTTCAATGTATCTAATTGACTTTGAATGAATACCTTCTTATTTCAATGTATCTAATTGACTTTGAATGAATATCTTCTTATTTCAATGTATCTAATTGACTTTGAATGAATACCTTCTTATTTCAATGTATCTAATTGACTTTGAATGAATACCTTCTTATTTCAATGTATCTAATTGACTTTGAATGAATGCCTTCTTATTTCAATGTATCTAATTGACTTTGAATGAATGCCTTCTTATTTCAATATATCTAATTGACTTTGAATGAATACCTTATTTTTCAGTGTATCTAATTGACTTTGTATGAATACCTTCTTATTTCAATGTATCTATTTGACTTTGAATGAATGCCTTCTTATTTCAATGTATCTAATTGACTTTGAATGAATGCCTTCTTATTTCAATGTATCTAATTGTCTTTGAATAAATACCTTCTTATTTCAATGTATCTAATTGACTTTGAATGAATACCTTCTTATTTCAATGTATCTAATTGACTTTGAATGAATACCTTCTTATTTCAATGTATCTAATTGACTTTGAATGAATGCCTTCTTATTTCAATGTATCTAATTGACTTTGAATGAATACCTTCTTATTTCAATGTATCTAATTGACTTTGAATGAATACCTTCTTATTTCAATGTATCTAATTGACTTTGAATGAATACCTTCTTATTTCAATGTATCTATTTGACTTTGAATGAATACCTTCTTATTTCAATGTATCTAATTGACTTTGAATGAATACCTTCTTATTTCAATGTATCTAATTGACTTTGAATGAATGCCTTCTTATTTCAATGTATCTAATTGACTTTGAATGAATACCTTCTTATTTCAATGTATCTAATTGACTTTGAATGAATACCTTCTTATTTCAATGTATCTAATTGACTTTGAACGAATGCCTTTTTGTTTCAATTTATCTAATTGACTTTGAATGAATGCCTTTTTGTTTCAATTTATCTAATTGACTTTGAATGAATGCCTTTTTGTTTCAATTTATCTAATTGACTTTGAATGAATATCTTCTTATTTCAATGTATCTAATTGTCTTTGAATGAATACCTTCTTATTTCAATGTATCTAATTGACTTTGAATGAATACCTTCTTATTTCAATGTATCTAATTGACTTTGAATGAATACCTTCTTATTTCAATGTATCTAATTGACTTTGAATGAATACCTTCTTATTTCAATGTATCTAATTGACTTTGAATGAATACCTTCTTATTTCAATGTATCTAATTGACTTTGAATGAATGCCTTCTTATTTCAATGTATCTAATTGACTTTGAATGAATGCCTTCTTATTTCAATGTATCTAATTGACTTTGAATGAATACCTTCTTATTTCAATGTATCTAATTGACTTTGAATGAATAACTTCTTATTTCAATGTATCTAATTGACTTTGAATGAATAACTTCTTATTTCAATGTATCTAATTGACTTTGAATGAATACCATCTTATTTTTATGTATCTAATTGACTTTCAATGAATAACTTCTTATTTCAATGTATCTAATTGACTTTGAATGAATAACTTCTTATTTCAATGTATCTAATTGACTTTGAATGAATAACTTCTTATTTCAATGTATCTAATTGACTTTGAATGAATAACTTCTTATTTCAATGTATCTAATTGACTTTGAATGAATACCTTCTTATTTCAATGTACCTAATTGACTTTGAATGAATACCGTCTTATTTTTATGTATCTAATTGACTTTCAATGAATAACTTCTTATTTCAATGTATCTAATTGACTTTGAATGAATAACTTCTTATTTCAATGTATCTAATTGACTTTGAATGAATACCGTCTTATTTTAATGTATCTAATTGACTTTGAATGAATGCCTTCTTATTTTAATCTATCTAATTGACTTTGAATGAATACCTTCTTAATTCAGTGAATCTAATTGACTTTGAATGAATACCTTCTTATTTCAATGTATCTAATTGACTTTGAATGAATAACTTCTTATTTCAATGTATCTAATTGACTTTTAATGAATGCCTTCTTATTTCAATGTATCTATTTGACTTTGAATGAATACCTTCTTATTTCAATGTATCTAATTGACTTTGAATGAATAACTTCTTATTTCAATGTATCTAATTGACTTTGAATGAATACCTTCTTATTTCAATTTTATCTAATTTCAGATGTGTGCAGTGTCTGTTATTCTCTCTGTTAAATCCCGAAACTGCTCTTTACACGATAAGTTTTTATTCTACAGTACAGAGTTCTTAAAAGCGATCTATTTATATGAACTAGGAGTGATTCATAACGAGCCGGCGCTTCCTTACGACACATCCTTGCAAGGACCACTTTTTGGTAACTTGAGCTGTGGAGAACCCGTCCACGATGTAACTAGGGCAATTATTGGTGGGCAGGATGCCCCGGAGAAGGCGTGGCCCTGGCAAGTCGCGATATGGGGGCACATGTATTTGTTTCAATATACATTTTGTGGCGGATCCCTCATATCGGATTCATGGGTACTTACTGCCGCCCACTGTTTGATAACCGATAAACTGGAAATAAAACTAGGTGTATCAAACATTGAAGATATTTTTGAACCTCACAGTAAGACTGTGAGAGGTCTTAAGGTCATCAAACACCCAGATTATGAACCTATTACCGCGACTGCTGACATCGCTTTAATGAAGTTGAACGAAAAGGTCGTCTTTAATGATTACATAAGACCCATTTGTCTGCCGAAAGAGAGTGAAATGATGGAAAATGACGACTTCTGTTTCGTAACTGGTTGGGGAATGACTAACGCAAGTGGAACCACTAAAACAACTGTTCTCCAACAAGCTCAAGTTAACATCATGCCCCAAAGCCTGTGTTCCTACTCTTGGGCAATTCGTAGAAAAACAATTCGATCGCTAATCCTGTGCTTGGACTTTCAGGACGACCACAGACAGGTATGTCATGGTGATTCTGGTGGTCCTCTGGCCTGTAAGATAGATGGAAAATTTGTTGTCTACGGTGTTGCTTCCATGGGGTACACAGGCTGCAACAGTCGTGTGTTTCCGGACACTTACACGAGCGTCTCAGCGTACATAGACTGGATCGTAACCACTATTGCTGAGAATGATCTATAAACCTTTTTTTTACCCTACGTCAATGGACGGGGAAGACCACGCAGGAAGTAAAAGAAAATGAGGATTCATTTTAATTGTTATCACTTTTATTCAATTGATTTCAAGTATTATTATTATTATATTGTTGTATTAGTTTTCAAAAATCATAAAATTTCAGTCAAACGATTTGTGTTTATTAAAAAAAAATGTTAAATAACTAAAAGATTATTTTCTCTACAATATTATGATTGTTCAATTTAAAAAATTCAAATCATTTAATGACCAACACTTGTTCTAATGCCTATGTCAGGAGGGTTTTATTAATATTGCATGTGATTTAAGATTTTTCAGTTAAGAAATTTCTCGTTTTGTTTATTTTTATCGTTGCTTCTCCTTAAATGCTTTCATACGATTAAAGTGAGACACAATTGTTGCAAGGAGCACACTGTTGCCCCCACCCCCGAAGGCGTACCAATACATCAGATGGTGAACCCGCTTCGTCAGAAAGAGTAACCTCTCCGTCAGAGGGTAAAACCGCTTTGTCAGAAAGAGTACAAACTCTGTCAGAAGCCTTATCCACTCCATCAGAAGCATCCTCTCCCCAGCTTTATCTTCGTAGGCATCACTGCTTTACACTTGCCAGGCGACATCCGTTCAAACAGGGTGCACTCACACAAAATCATGCGCAGACAACATGCACGTACCAACGAACGTGCGCACGCACACAATGGCCAAAGCACAATACACACATTAAACCTGGATGGTTTTAAAATCATTTATATTAATATTTGATCTTGTTGGTGTGTTTCTAACTGAGTGGCAAATTTTCGGACGGCCAAATGACCCATTTCCCGTCAACCTTTTGAGCTAAAACTCGTTGATAGTGACAAGCACATTCAATTGGATTTTCAGACCTACCACCCCCTCCCCCCACTTCCCCACCCCCACCAAATATTAACTTTTTTAACGGAAAGATGAAGCAGAAATGTTGGTTATTAAAATACTGATATAGTTCAGTCTCAAAACTTTTAGTCAAGAAAGTTGAAGAACTAATCCGAGGTGAATGGTTTCAAGGGAGATAACTAATATTTATTCACTGTATAAATTAATTTGTATGCTTGTACCCCCTGTCGCCAAATAATAGCTCTTCGGTTGGAATTTTTAATAGAAAAAGTAATTTTACAAAAAAAAAACCAAAAAAAAAAAAAAAAAAAAAAAAAAAAAAAAAAAAAAAAAAAAAAAAAAAAAAAAAAAATAAAAAAAAAAAAAAAAAAAAAAAAAAAAAAAAAAAAAAAAAAAAAAAAAAAAAGTAAAAGTAAAAAAAAAAAAAAAAAAAAAAAAAAAAAAAAAAAAAAAAAAAAAAAAAAAAAAAAAACCCAATAAATAATGATAATAAATTCATGAACGCTTTCAGAACACGTCAAACACAAATTAAAAAAAAAAAATCAAAAGCAACAAAAAAATTGTTAAATTAATAGATCAATCGCTCAATGCAACATTACTGTACTCGATCACATGCATTTGTATTTGAAATATAGAGTAAGATTTCAAATTTAAAAAAAAAAATATATATATATATATATAGATCTATATTTAAATGAACCAAAAAAATTAACACTGTCGTTATCTTTATCGGGCAATATTTTTTGTTGTTGTTTTCTTATAATTAGACTCTATGAACAGCTTCATGTTCACTAAACAGTACACTTTTCAAAGCTATCGTCATTGTAATCAAATAACAATTGTGTTATTTAAGGCCCCCAGATTGACTTTCAAGAAGCATTTACTTTCTTTGATCAATTCATGGAGGGAAATTTTGAATGCAAATTTACCCACACACAAAAACAACAAAAGATGAAATTATCTGAAATTTTTTTGATATGATTTCGACAATAAAATTAAATATATTTCGTGGTATCAAATTACTTTTTAAAGAAATCTTCTGTGTAAAAATGTTTGCCAGTAATAATATGCTCCTTTTAACCTATAACCTTTGAAATTTCACCCTAATTCATTGTCTAGTTTTATGACTCGCTCCTGTCATTAAGAGTTATGTACATTATGATAACTAGCTACTACATGAGAACCAAAGGATTTTTCCTCACCCAATGAAGCTATAAAATGTTTAGTGTGTGTGAGTGTGTGTGTGTGTGTGTGTGTGTGTGTATGTGTGTGTGTGTGTGTGTGTATGATGACTTCTTAATGTTTATGCAAGAAAAATTATTTTCTTTAAAACAAAAATATATTTTTGAGCAATGACCTCTTAAACTACATCAAAATGCAGCACCTATTGTGTGTTACAGTAGCAACGTTGAGCTCCCCCTCATCCTTATGATCCAAACACCCCCCTCCCCACTACCAACCACCCTATACAACACCTACAACCAACAGCCCGCACCGCGGGGCTAGAGAAAGGACCGGAAGACGGGCTACACACCACCTCATTTACCTGTGTGTATATATAAAGGGGGGGCGTCATACAAAAGTCGGCTGGGAAAAACCAGTCCCATTTCTTAATGATGCCTTCAACCTGAACGAAGTACTTGCCCATATTACTCTCATTACATTTTGTGGAATCATTTTTTTAAAGGTACAATTTTTTAAATTTATTTCCTTACACATATCTTTTTCTTCTTCTATATTTTGAGGGGTTACGATCAATGTATTGATCATTTTGGCTCCTATGTTCATAGAGGGGGGTGGGTTTGCGAACTCTCTGTGTCTGGTTTTGAAGATCATTCGTCACCGAATAATTTCTCTTCAATTCTAAATTTTAATGGAAACTTTTGTTTTTTTTTAAATAATTATATTAATAAATTCCTGAAGTCTTTTAGAGTACGTAAAAAAAAAAAAAAAAAAAAAAAAAAAAGGGGGGGGGGAAGAAAAAAAGTTGATAAATCAATTGATTTATCTCTCAGTACAACATTACAGTGCTCCTTCACATGCATTTATATATAATATTTGAAATGCGGCATTAGATTTCAAAGCGTGGAAAAAAATATACTCAACAATAAAATAAACACATGATTGTGTTAAAGCTATCTAAAAACAACGTTTGTTGCAGTAGGATCTCGAGTCTTACCAATATCCATTTGTGTACTAACAGAGTATGTAACTTTCTATTTCTCTACATGTTCTCACCTAAATATAATTTGTATGTGTTAAGCTAAGAAGAATTTACGGTTCAGGTTGAACTAGATCAGCGGTTCTCAACCTGTGGGTCGCGACCCCTTTGGGGGTCGCCAAAGACCAATGGAAGACACACATTTCCGAGGCCGATGGTCTTAGAAACCGATCGATTTGGTCCGGCTGATAAACCAGACATGTCACAAATTTCATTATGATTGGAGACGAATTTGTTACGAAACTGAGTGCGATTTCCTTATCTAACGACACTGTCCGCAGAAGAATAGATGACATGTCTATTGATATTCTTGATATGGTAATCATGGAAATTAAATTTGCGCCACTTCCAATAGTTGGTATCCAGCTTGATGAATCTGCAGACGTTGCAAACTGTTCGCAGTTAAGAGTTTACGTGAGGCTATATTAATGATGGCGACTTTAAAGATGAGTTTCTTTTTTGCAAACCTCTTGAAACGACAACTACTGCACGTGATGGGTTAATGGGGAGGTTTCTGGCCGATGACTCTAGTTACGCAGCCCTGAGAAAGCTGCTATCTAGGCAACCGACAAAATTGTTGCGTAGTGGAAACCCATTGTAGAAACCCTCTTATAAGGCTTCCAGTGTTTCCCCGGGATGGGTGGGAGAAGATATTAAGGACGTAAATTTATCATCCCAACTCCTGGTAAAGTTGATCGTGTACACTGTGTGTACGCACACTCTCGGACCAACCGGGCGTCCTTGGGCTAGGGGCGGCTTCCAGCGGCACCCAGTCGTGCGGACTCGGGTGGGGGGGGGCTGTCCTGGCAAAGGGATATCTTCAACGTGCCGTTTCACTGCCAGATGCTCCGGCTTGGGGGGGGGGGGGTTGGCTTTTGGGGGGGTATAAAGAGCTTTTGCTGGACGGCCTGCTGATTCCATTTCCTAATGTGATATAATAGTCGCTTCCACCTGACGAATTTTACATTTTTTAAACCTAAGTTCACACGTCACGCATGACAGCCCTTCCGCCCCCCCCCCGCTTACAATTAATATAGAACATGTGGAGTTATTAATAGTACATTGGTCTTATATGGCGTGGTACACAAGCCTAGGGCTGGGCTCACCACGCTCAACAAAAAAATATTAACGATATTAAATATAACATTTAAAAAATTACATACATTTATTTAACTTTTAAAAAAAAAATCAGCTTTATCATATAAAAAAATACCCCCCCCCCGTGCCTCCCCCCTGCCCCGGAACTATTTTTACATCTCACAGTGGGAGGGTGGTTTCGAAAAGGGAAAAGGACAAAACAAAGCAAATATATCTATAAATATATATATAGAAATGAGATGATGTGTTGCGGTACGAATAGTTGCTTAACATCCGGGTTGGCAGTCACGTATACATTTTTCGTCGAGAGTGTACATTTTTTGGCTGTCACTCATTGATTTGAATGAAGGGTAAATTTACATCAAGCTAGACCTGGGCTGATTTGTGGGTGTTTCGCTGAGGAAATCATAATCTAGAGACAACAAGGTAATGACATCGTCTCTCGAAAAAGTTTTTGTCCGTCCAAGTTGTTGAATAGATTTCATTACGTTATCTTTACTTTAAATCTTTTGTGTTCAATAATCTCTTGTTCAATGAAAAACCAATTTATATATATTTCACTTTTATATTTAAAAAAAAAAAAAAGAAACATCGTTTTATTGGTTTATATTTGGTCAGTGCCGTATTGATGTTTCAAAGTGCCTGACGCAAACAATGCAATAAATTGAGAAAAAAAATTAAACAGCACCTAAACCCAGTTTTTAGTATAACTTGTTTACATAGTGTAATATCGAGCAAATGGGGGTGGGGCTAAAAATTTGACAAAGCATGAATACAAGTATCGCACTTTATAAGAATCCCAACTAATAAATCCCCTTCCCCACCCCCTTTTTTTTCCCCCAATGCTCGCAACCGAACATTTGTCTCTATGTTATTATTCTAATGACCCATCAACTTTTCCACCGCAGATTTGTCTCAAGCCCCCAGAACTGTGTTATTATTCAAATGACCCACCAACTTTTCCACCGCAGATTTGCTTATTATTTCCAATTTTTTATGTTGAAAGAAAATTCTCTATATTAAAATCAGTAATTCGCATTATAGCATTATATGACAAAAGTTAATGACCGTTTGATAAAAAATAGAAAGTTAGAAAGAAATTTGATAAAAAATGTTCAAACAATCATGTAAAATTCAAGAAAATAACTTAAAAACGAAGCATTTTTTTATTTCTAAATGACTTAGAGGGCGCCATATATCAGTTGCCGGGCCGCATGCGGACCACAGGCCGTAGTTTGCCCACCCGTGCGTTAGACTATGCATTTTGAGAAATTCAACATTGTTTTATTCTCTTCAGTGCTATTTGAGTTGTCTTTGATAGAAAGTCTTGCTAACTGTAGATACTGTACAGCTATACCTAAAAAATGTATACCTAGAGTCTACACCAAGAGACTGTATACCTATTAGTGTGCACGAACAAACTGAATTTATTTGAGGCTGTGAACAAAAAACTGTATTAATAGACTTAACACCAAGAAACTGTACACCTAGAGACTTAACACCAAGAAACTGTACACCGAGAGACTTACCACCAAAAAACTGTACACCAAGAGACTTAACACCAAGAAACTGTACACCGAGAGACTTAACACCAAGAAACTGTACACCTAAAGACTTCACACCAAGAAACTGTATACCTAGAGAATGCATACTTAGATCTTCTTCACTCTGGATTTTATGCCTTGACGTTTTTTGACTACAGACTGTTAGCTAGAGATAATATACCTTAAAAGAATATCGCAACAGAGAGGTCCGAAAGAGAAAAGATATAAAATGATTTATTAACGTCATATCGAACATTAGTTTTTCACACCTAACCTGACACCAGCACGTCAATTTTGATTGTTTAATTTTTTTCAAGAGTTTATGTTAGGGGGGTCATCTGCTTGTCTGCAACTGCTGTAATATGGGCAATACGTGCACCCTGCCATTCAGATGCGTATGGAAAAGAAGTGAAGATTACAAGAAATCATTTCGTAATCTTGATTATGAAGACATCGAGGTTCCTCCAACCTATTTAATGGCCACTAAACATTCATCAGCACTAGATTGGGACGACGATCAATCAACACACAGCAGCCAAGCGTATGACAGTTTCGATGACGAGGTCAATCAAATCACGAAACTGGACTTGCTCAACATTGAGGGTGATGCTGTAATTAGTGACGTAACAAGGTGGACTGCCCTAATCGCAGCATGTTATTCTGGAGATGAGCAGTTGTTGCGCCGACTGATTGAAAGCGGGGGCGATGTTGACGCCACGGACAAAGAGGGGTGGAGCCCGTTGTTGATAGCTCTGAATAAAAAACATTATCTTTGTGTGGAGGTGTTGTTAACGCATGGGGCAGACGCTGCTCACTCCAACAAAGTTGGGTGGTCGGCCTTGATGATGGCTGCCCATGCCCTGGCGTTTAACGGCAGGAATTGTGTAAGTTCTGACGAGAGAGCGAGCTCTTTGGATACAAAAATGTTAGAGTTGCTTTTGGGAAAGGGCGCCGATCCTAATCACTGCAGTGCAAATGGGTTGACCGCTCTTATGATAACTGCTAAAAGGGGAAGATTCGATGCAGTGCGACTCCTGATCCGACACAAGGCCAATGCGGGCCACGAGGCTGAAGGCGGATTAGATGCGTTGATACTGGCTACGCTGTTCGCTGACCGTAGCACAATTCAAATTCTTTTGAAAAATGGCGCTTCTGTAAACACATATACAAAAGACGGGATAACTCCGCTTTTCTTGGCCGTCGAGAAACGGGAATATGAGATGGTAAAAATGTTGGTAGATGAAGGGGCTTGCTTGTATCCTGGTCGCAACATGTTCTTGAACCCCATCATCATGGCAGCAAAACACGGGCGGAGCAATCTCATCGAAATGTTTATGGCCCGTGAACGAGATGAAGCTAATGAAGGTGATAAAGAGGACATATTATTCAATGCTCTTTTCATGGCATCAAAAAACGGACACTTTGACACAGTGGACGTCTTCTTGCGTCTTCGGGTAGTAAACATCAACTGTAGCAACTCTATCGGGTGCACACCGCTAATGATAGCATCTGAAAACGGTCATATAAGAACCGTTGAGCTACTTCTCAGTTACGGAGCATACGTCCACGCATTGAACAACAAAGGAGTTTCCGCCGCGGGAAAAGCTGTCGAGAATGGACACGAAGATATAGCTCAGATGCTGGAGAAGTACGTATTCAATATAACTCCTAAAGCTGAAAAATATCCCTGTTATGATTTCACCAGCCTGCTTGTGAAAAATCCTAGTGACTCTGACTCGGGTGAGTTTAACTTTGAAATAATCTTTTTTTGTTTCCCTCCACAAATTGGTTTATAATTTCTACGACTGCGTGTCAAAAATGCTAATTAGCTGTGTACTCTAAACCAAATCGCAATTGTTAGTTTACACTTTACACATATATATAAAATATGTGGGACATTGATGAATATGTATGTTAAAAGCAGCATCGTGGCTATAATGTTTATTTTAGTTCAGTTTCCAGTGATTGATAAACTCCCTTTAAACTTAAACAATGAATCCACGTCGCGATGAACGAAACAAACTAAATAAAATGAGTACAGCAGGTCAGATTCCTCGCCTCTCGTTGCAAAAGTTAATGTTCAAAGCTGAACCATGCCGATAAAAAGCAGCACCCATGGGAAGCTTGAAAGCGCCCCCCCCCCCCTTTTTTTTTTCCTCTCCCCTTTTTACTATATAGAATCAAGTATATCAAGCGAATGGGATTTTATCGTTTGATTAAGTAAGTATAGTCTTATCTAAAGACGCTTTTGGCACCCCCCTGATGTTGGTGCTCAGAGCGAGGGCAGCCTGCGCCCCCCCCCCCTGTCCACCCACCCTTTTCGCACTGCCTTGGTTTCACGTACCGGTTAGCTTCCGGGACAAGACAAGAGGAAAATGTGTTGCTTTTTTTTCTGCATTATCAAAACCATCTTCAACTCTTTATTTGTTTTAGTTTATACAGGCAGCACGATAAGCTCCCAATCCGGCACATTATCGGAAGGGGCCACAAGTTCTCAAGTCCATACTACCACATCGCATGGCCTGGAAGATATGATCTACAGCGTTCCCAGAAAGTGTTCGTATTTAGGTGAGTCTGTCATTAAAATGTATAATAGATTTTAAAAATCTCGAAAGAATAATTTATGTTCCCCTGGAAAACCCAGACAGTCGCGGAAACTGATGTTGTACTTCCTTCACGAAAATTTATTACTATATATATTTTTTTTGTTCTTTCTTTTTTTTTATTTTTAAAAACCTTTTGGTAGTTTTTAGCTATTGTGAACGACATGTTACCTTATTTATAGTCCGGCTAGACCAGCGGTTCTGAAAATATTTCGGACTTCTGGCTCCGTACGCTGGTCCTTATGTAAACTTACTTTACCCAGTAAAAAGGAAGGAGGAACGTCCTTGAGAGATAAAAAGTGTGATCTACTATATAAAGCTCAGCGTGAGTTTGTTTGTGAATGGGTTGATTAATCAGGAGAAGAACAATCCATGGAGCGCAACGTAATTTGACATGTTCACCCTTACATACAGATTGTTCTGGGAAAGTTTGGGCATAATTCCCTTATCTCAAAAGCTGTAATTTATAAAATCGTAAAATTGTAGAGGTTAAAGATTTGAAAAAAAAAATTTGTTTTATATCCAAATGACTTCGAGGAACATTTAAGTTAAGTTATTTTTAGAGTGTAGGCATGTTTAATAAGCCGTTGTTGAGAATGGTGCGCTTTCAAACATTCATAAAGGAAGCTTCTCGGTGCGCTTTCAAACATTCATTAAAGGAAGCTTCTCGGTGCGCTTTATTTAGGTGCAAGCACTGTAAATAAAGCTTAATGGGATGTGTTTTCAAAAAGTGGTACATTAGAATTATCACATAGTTTAGGGGCTTGCAAAGAAGGTGGTTTTGGTACCTACGGATTTACAGTTATGTTTTTTTACATTTTTATTACCAACTTTATTATATGGTGGCTGTGTGTGTGTGTGTGGAAGGGAGACTCGTAAGTTTGTGATTAAACCCTAAATCAGCATTTAGTAACACTACCCCTCTGACTGGATGGGTGCATTTTATGAGGGTAACAATATTTTAAAGATCTAATTTGTTACACATGGAACAATTTCATTCCAAATTAGATTACTCTTTTATAATTAAATTATATATATGTTGTACATTGATTATAAGCTTCTTAAATACAAGACAAAATAAGTTAATGACTAACTTGTATCATTGACATCCGATAATTTAAAGGTAAGGTTACAGTGTCAAAACTTTGCTCTGAATAAAAATCTCGAGAGAAAAATAATTTTCTACCAGATGAGACGTTTCAGGTGAGGTTCTGTCATAGCAAGTAGATCACACACTCTGAACCAGGAAATAAGACAAATGGCTGATGCCATCCCAATCAGATAGTATATGGCTCAACAACAAATTAACAGCTTTAAACACCTGGTTAGAATACATGTCAAGAAACTTGCCTTGCAAGTACGATGGCAGGCACTCTGTACAGTGGCAGGCACTCTGTACACTGGCAGGCACTCTGTACAGTGGCTGGCACTCAGCACAATGACAGACACTCCAATTTCTGAGGATATTAACTGAGAAGGGATGGGCCCCGATTTCAATGTTTACAAGAATTATTATAAATGTGGCCTTTTATAAGAGGACATTTAAATTTTAATAGCTACTTTAGTGAAGTGTTTTTGACAACGTATTTATTACTTATAATGCTTTATAAAAATTTGTCCCGAATAAGAACCCTAGAAAAGCCGGGTATATTGGCTAGTATAAGATAAAATTTATTGAATATTAAATTCTTACAAAAAACAACAAATAGAAACATTGTTTTGATTACATCGTAAATATTTATTTTCTACACACTAAATATATAAAAAAAGACATAGACCTAAAATAGCCCATAATGTTAGAACAGTTTTAAACTACAGTGCAGCACCGATTTTTTAAACTAATTGGGACCAGGGAGATGATCAAATAACATATTTTCAGATAACTCAACAGTCTCATTGAATGGTTCTGTTTAAGAAGTTAGTGGATGCAATAGAATATATTTTGACTTTTAAAACACAGAGTGGTATATTGTTGAACAGCGTATTAGCCATATACCGCATTGTTTATGGGGTCAGTCAGCTGATTTGTGTAAAAAAACAAACTTAAGTGCTGGAATTTTTTATCTGCGAAAACCGAAAAATAGGGTCTGCCTCAGTTTCGTTTTCCATTGGATGTCCAACGTGTTCCTAGTCATGAGAAGTGAGCGTGTTGTCACTCTACAAACACGACCCAACCACAACAAAGTATCCCTTACCTTTAACACCTGCAATGGTTGTCAACGTATGCTAGGAGGCGTGCAGACTTTACAACAGCTAGCCAACAGATCTGGTGGGAGTGTATACCATACTCTCTTGGTAGGTCCAGAGGGTGCACTGAAGGAGCGTTGAGAAGAAGATGTAGAGGGGCGTAGGTGCAACTCAGCTGCCTTGCCCTCAGACCGCTGCTGTTCGGGAATGCCTCGCAGGGCCCGTATAAGTTGAGGGCGATGTGTTTTCATGGCGTCGCATCACGTCTGCGAGCTCTGTTTGTAAAAGAAACACGAAGGCAGCCACCATCGAAAAAAGCGACACAGTTGGAAATCTGTTGACTGTCTCGGCGAGGAGCGTGATGAGAGTTCAGCAGGCTGATCATTGCTTCCACATTTCTTTTGTTTGATTTATTGAAGGCCTTGGATCTGCTCATTATGTCCTTGAAGCAGTCTTTCAGCTTGGTAGTGTTCTTGCGCCGGCTTTGTTCAGTTTGGTCTCACCGCCTCCTCTGTGAGTCTCAATTTTCTCTTCGCGGCGAGTTCTTGACTTCATTTTCCTTTTCTCTACACTGCCCGTTGCACTTTTCTTTGTCATAAAGGATTGTAGTCAATTATTTTTTTGATCCGATATGAGTTTTTGCTCATCAGTACAGTAACATATATTGCCCATATATATATATATATATATATATATATATTATTTTTTATTTTTTTATTTATTTATTTAGGCATTTTTATATAGCGCTTACCATAAAGCTCTAAGCGCTTTACAATTATAAAAAAAACATGTAAACTAAGTATAATAAAAATGAGACACTAGGATAGTAACTACTATATTATAGAAACAATGAAAATGGCTATAAAACGAGGACACTTTGACAAGTTTTGGCCTATACTTCAGGATCAACCTGAAACAGAAAATGAGGCAGGGCAAGGAGGGTGCATCACAGGTCATAGGCGGACCTAAACAGATCAGTTTTAAGGGACTTTTTGAAAATGGACGAGGTTTCACAATGACAGATATATATATACTTATATATAATAACTAGCAAAATTTGTCGCACAAAGAAAATATTTATTTTAAAAACAAATTTGATGCATATGATGTTTAATTTTTTTTTATTTCAGAAAACACATTAGATTCATGTTTTAAAACATTCAAAGCTTAACGATAATTTTAATAATTGTATATTTTGTTTTCTTATCGTTATCCCATTATAGGAAAAGCCTCAGGTGTGGTCCCCCCCCCCCAAAAGCAGACTATGTGGTAGAGTACGAAACCACTGACGCTGCAGTTGATGTGTCAGAAAGGAAACCAAAAGGACTATCTACGTATTATATGAAACTAGAACTTTGACCCGTTAAAAAAGGAAAGCTGATTTTAAAAAAAAAAAAATCTTTGAATATTTGTATTACAAAACATTCACCCAGACCTACGACATGTACCACATTAATTAATTAACCCTTTTTGTAAGTGGCAGACCTGTCTCCTCCCTTTTATATTAAACCCCCAGTCATCACTGTTTTTGTTTTAATAACCCCCCAAGTTTCTATGATCACTATTTTATTTCATAATTTCTATACCATCGTCGGCGAAAGTAATGTTTAATCCATATTCGTCCAATATATATTGAGTTGCTACTAAAAAAGTAATATCGTTTTATTTGTTTTTTATTGGAACTATTAATTTGTCTCAACTAAGTGATTAAAATATGAAATTTTAAAAAAATAATGGAAATGATTTGAATATCGAAAAATTAGTTCACATAAACTTTTTTTTTTGTGTGTGTTTTTTTTTTTCAATTTAACTTTTGATTATTTTCTTGAGCTGTTCAATTTAAAAATAGATACTGGCAACGGTAAGGGGTGTTTATTAATATTCTGAAATTAGAAAGGGGAACGCAGTTTGGAAATTGCGAAATTCAAAATTATACTAACACTATTTCAATCCGTATAGGCCTCTATTCTAAATGAAGATAAAATTCTTTTTACTTGTCTGCCATTTTTTTTTTCTAGCTGAGCAATTTTAGAATCGACACTATTTAAAATCATACTAATGCTATTTCAATCTATAAATCATGGTGGCATTATGCAGTAGAAAAGTTTATCGGATCTTATGAAAAAAAAATGAATTTGTTCAAATCGATAACAAATGTTTGGACTTAGTAATAACTTTTTTCCAAACAGTATCAATACACGCCGTAGTGTAGATTAAAAGGCTGATTCTAGGAGACGTTCCAATATTTAGAACCCAAAGCTGTGACTGAATTTGCGGTAAATATTCTGATCATTAAATATATAAACCGTACGGATATTTCATTTGGTGCCCTACATGTATTTCATTGATAAACTGTGACAGGTACCACTTTCAATAAATTGGCCATCTGGTTACAGTTTATATTGGCTACTAGTCTATTTATATGAGTCTATGTGTGTGTCTGCGGGCTGTGGAGCCATTGAATTAAGGGTTAGTAGAAGACAAGACGTGCACACTGGCAGCTGTAAATTTTTCATTGCATTTCTATGTCCAGGTTCTTTTAATAAATTAACGAAATTGTATTTAATAAAAACTATGATCAAAAATTAACAACTGAACAAACAGTGTTGAAGATTTTTATTTGAAAAGAAAATTATGTTAGTTTGTGAGCGGGACAGAAACATGGAGGAAAAAAATCTACATTCATATCAACAAGAAACTCAAACAACGTCAGAAACGTTTCTTTTCCCGGAGGACCAATCATGAATCATCCTCTAACACAACTCTCCCCATCTCGATTCAAGTGGGTACCTCCGATATAGAGTTGACATTCTCTGCTAGGAATCTTGGTTATATTATTTCTCACAACATGTCTGTCTTTAATCATATTTCTCACACCTGTCGCTCTGCGTACACCGCTATCCAATCAGATCAGCTCCATGCGCCACTACCTCACAGTAAGCGCAACAAAATACTAGCCTGTTCTCTTGTTCTCTCTCATCTGGACTTTTGCAACTCTCTTCTGTAAGGTTCAGCAAAACATTTCATAGAAAAACTGCAGAAAGTTCAAAACTCAGCTACTAGGTTTGTTCTAAGACAAAGAAACGTAATCACGTCCCTCTACTACTTCACTCATTGATTACAACCTGTCTGTTCATTGTCACACTTTTGTTCTCTGGTTCCTGCCCTTCCAATATTACTGAACTTCTTACTGTCCATTTACCCTTTCGAAAGCTTCGTTCCTCAGCAGACACGCGTATTCTTTCTGTTCCAATAACACGCACTAAAACATATGATGAACGGTCTTTCCCTGTCTGTGCCTCAAATCAATGGAATTCTCTCCCATTGCAAATCCGCAATATAACGTCCATCACATCCTTCAAAACTGCACTCAAGAGCCGTGTCCACAAACTGTACTATACCGACTCATTGTCACCACCCTCTGACTGATAAACCACGCTTGATTCTGCTTGGTGCTGTCCATGGCTAGACAGGGGTAGATAGTGCTTGGGTGGGTGAGCTCAAGCTTTTAATTAGTTGTTGTTTTTAAATTTATAAGTATACGTTTCTGTAATTGCTAATTTTTATGTAAAGCGCAGTGAGCCTAGCCATAGGCTGGGGTTCTGCACAATATGAAATCACATAATAATAATAATGATAACAGGAAGTGTTTTCGCGAATACCTGATAGAAGACTGTCTAAAGAAGTATTGTACTGTGAACTTTCCAGATGGAAACGCTAAGCTATTAACAGAAAAAAATTACACTTTATTGTCGAAAAGTTTGCCTCAAATAAATGGACATCGTCCTCTATTCATGGAAAACACTTGCTTTATGTCGCAAAAACTGGCGAAGAAGAATCACTTATGTGGCACAATCTTCACAAAATTCAATGTACCGCTCACGCCCAAATAAAGCGATTACCAAAGGAAAACAGAATCGTCCTCAGTCCTGCAATGACCTCAAAACACTTGTGTACTATATGCGTGCACATTTTCTGTGCAAAATTAGGACTGGAAAGCCACATGCCGTACATTCCGTCGACTCCATCCTTGGCTATCTTCGCACGCGAAAGACGAACAACACACAACACACATTTGAACCAAACTCTGCGCACCTTCTATTCAGATTTTAATGATAGTTTTCCGATGAAGTAACCGAAACGGAAGTGGACGCGCATAAAAAATAACATCGAAAGAAGGGCTTACTCGTACTGCATTTTATATTCCTTATTATCTTTCGTTCGAATATTGACTTAAAGATGGTAATCTCAAAAAAGGTAACTTATTCGTTCTTGGTAACCTGTTCGATTCTTCTGTATTAATGTAAGAATACATAGTAGGTCTCAACCTAGACCAGTGGTCGGCATATCGCGGCTCTTTAACGACCTGAGTTCGCCTCGGCCAGTCGGCCACATAGATCTATCGGTTTAGACTCAGCAAAACCTCATTCTTGACAAGTCATTAAAAAGAAATTTGGACCTCAATTTTTTTTTTTTTAAATCGTCCTGTTGCCGATTTTTTGTCTCCTTTGACTAATGAGTTTGCCGACCACTTATCTTTATACAGTGGCATAGGTGGGGTTGTTGACACCCGGTGCGGTAAACGCATGGCGTTACCCCCTCCCTCCCCCCCACCCCCACCCCCCAACTTCCACGATTGATTTCTTCTTGAGAAAATAACTACACAGCATAAGAATGGCAAGAACAAAAGCAAATTAATTGAAGGTCATGAGGTTAATGTATTTAAGAATTTTAACATTAAATTTATTTTATTTAAAATATTTCTATGCTGGTCTTGAAAGCTGTAAAGCTGCGAGTCACATGATCACAATCAATATCCTTCATCCGCTGCTTTTAGGTGTACTCCAAGCCTTGGCATTTCTTTTAAAAGTTCATCCTCTAATTACTCATCATAGAAAGAGGTTAATTTTGGAATGGGCACAAAATAACACGTCTTCACTTGCTGATAGTAGTAGTCTCTTGGGTTGAACAGCCCCAAACATATCTTCTATTTCCTTAATTTGCTGATGATCTGATCTGGAGTTCAGAATGTAAGCAATGAATACACTACAGATCTCCTTACTGTTTTCATCTCGCTGAGAGAGAGAGAGAGAGAGAGAGAGAGAGAGAGAGAGAGAGAGAGAGATTGTGGCATCTATTAATTTTTCTCCTGTCATTCTCTGCTTAAACCTTAATCTTCTATCTACCGAAATTTTACATTGGTCTGATTTTAAAAGCTACTTTTCAGTAGCATGTTCGACCAAATGACAGCGCCTATCGTGTTAAAACAATCTTAAGACCTCTAGGCTGGTTACCACTTTGTAAAGACTAAAACCATAACTCTGCTGATACTACTGTCTATGATTAACTTCCTCAAATAGATCAACGCAAAGTTAAAGGTATCAGAGAAATGTGAAATCACAAACAGAAAGTAACAGACCTTGTGCAGTATTACAATCGTGCTCAACTGAGGTTCTAGTGACAAACATGCGAATATTTTTTTTATATTTTTATGCATTTTCTGGGTTTCGCTAAATTTGGTTTCAAACACATTTTTAGAACAAAAAAAAAATTAAATACATTATTAAAACAAATAGTAAAATAGTATTTTGTTAACCCTATTCTTGTGTAAAACTTCATTTTTTAATGTTTTTTCATTTTTTTACCGAGTAAATACGTGTATGAAAATCTCCCGACTACATCGTATTTGGTATAAATGGAAAGCTTTATTTCTCAGAATTTAGATAAATAGAGCTTCATGTCACCTACGGAAGTCACCGAGCCGTCCACTTAGCGTTGAACCATGGTCAAAACTTAACGGTGTCTTCTGATCTTATTGTAAGGTCAACTCATTTCTGAGGCAATCAACCTTGAACTTTTTCGTAAAGCACGATTCGGATTGGTTGCACGTGTGTTTAGCGGACGTGTGATCGGTTACCCTTTGATGACATTTGGCTATAGACTAAGCCGTGTGCGCTCTAGAAATATGCAATTTTTCCATTCGGTCTCACCCCTAAGATGGTGTCATCCGGTGCGGTCCGCAGCCCCCACGCAACCCCTTGCCCCCCCCCCCCCCCCCCCCCCCCCCCCC
>CAXITT010000908.1:13978-34921 GCA_964033795.1 Lymnaea stagnalis | reverse complement strand
AGTTTGGCGGTGAACGCTCAGTTGGACTAGGTTCATTATTAGTTTGGCGGTGAACGCTCAGTTGGACTAGGTTCATTATTAGTTTGGCGGTGAACGCTCAGTTGGACTAGGTTCATTATTAGTTTGGCGGTGAACGCTCAGTTGGACTAGGTTCATTATTAGTTTGGCGGTGAACGCTCAGTTGGACTAGGTTCATTATTATACATATTTAGAACAACACAATTTCATGTTTTTCATCTCCAGGTGCTTAAACTTTTGGTAAGTAATTCCCCCCTCCCTCCCCACATGCTTTATTCCCACAAATTTTTCCACGCAAAATTACTTTAGTTTCTCTTTGTTTGATTTTGTCGAATTGTTTTATTTTATTTTTTAGTCGGACTATAACGGATCACAAAGTTTGCAAGGGATTTCGTGCATAAACAAAAGCAAATTCCTAGAGAAAGTTGGTTAAAATAACGTTGACATCAGACATTAATCTAATGACTCATGTATTTCCAATATGCTACCCTCTGCCACTCAAACAATTCGTCTCTCGTCCATATATATATATGTATGGCATCTTTCCGTCTGCGGGAGGCGATAGATTATCTTTATTGCTTGCAGCTCTTGGTATGGCTGGTGAGACCAATCCTCGAGTGGCAGTCTTTGTTACATTTCCCACACACGAATGTGGTGCAGCAGTATTTACTGGCCGTCCTCCTCGCTCTTTTTGCAGCTGTTTCCGTCCTGTTTTGACCCTCGGCATGTAGTGATCCTGCCTTCACGATGCCCCGCCATGAGTATCGATCCTCTGCCAAGTCCTCCCAGTTTGAGCTGTCGATGTCGGCCGACTTCATGTCTCCTTTGCTTATGTCTAAGCATCTCTGACGAGGCCGTCCAACTGACCTTTTCCCTGTCGCCAGCTCGCTGTATAGCACGTCCTTGTGTATGCGACCAGGCTGCATGTGCTTGACGTGTCCAAGCCAGTGGATATACATATATATATATATATATATATATATAAAATAACGGGACGTTTAAGAAAAGAATTAAAGAATAGAAGTTTATTGGTGAATAAGTTTAAACAAATCAAAAGGTTAAATACACGTGATAAACCAATGGAAAAGGAAAAAACAACCTTGTTCAAGAACACGGCCGGGTGGAGGTATACTTCAATGTCCTAGGTTCTCTTCTCATATTCCTCTCGGGGTGGAGGTATACTTCAATGTCCTAGGTTCTCTTCTCATATTCCTCTCTGGGTGGAGGTATACTTCAATGTCCTAGGTAATCTTCTCATATTCCTCTCCGGGTGGAGGTATACTTCAATGTCCTAGGTTCTCTTCTCATATTCCTCTCCGGGTGGAGGTATACTTCAATGT
The DNA here is from genome assembly GCA_964033795.1 of Lymnaea stagnalis. Taxonomy (NCBI): domain Eukaryota; kingdom Metazoa; phylum Mollusca; class Gastropoda; family Lymnaeidae; genus Lymnaea; species Lymnaea stagnalis. Next base: position 33,563 of record CAXITT010000908.1, on the reverse strand, counting down.
CCTAGGTTCTCTTCTTATATTCCTCTCCGGGTGGAGGTATACTTCAATGCCCTAGGTTCTCTTCTCATATTCCTCTCCGATTAAGTCCAGAAGGATGACACAATAATTTCACCAGTAAAGAGCTAGGCGTTAAAAATGCGAAGATCAATTGACATCCGCACGCCCTTATCTAACGTCTCGCATATGTTGGGAAACGTGATAGAGAGGGGGGGATGAGGGGGTCATTGCTTAAATAGGCCTAGACATACGATTTACTATAACAATAGACCTTTGCTGCTGGCATCCGTCCGTCACAATGTGACGATGGAGTGGGCTTCGTAGGACGAAATCCACATAGCCTGGGATTATTATACTTGAAGGATTGATTATAAGCTGGTTCCCAACAGCAAATCGCCTCTCTCCACGCCGCTGGGTAACCCAAGGGAACATCATTGGATGATACAGCTTGGCACCAGTGACGTCGCTTTGGAATGTTTCATTGTATCAATGTTATCCGCCTTTCGGGACTCCATCTCCGGGTATGATTTCAGAGTTTCCTTCTCTTAGATGAGTTGCCGTCCAAGGTTAACGAGTCCCATCTACCCGGGGTGCTGGTGGTGTTTTTGCTCTAGCTGGAATTGAACTCCAGACCACCAACTTGAGATTTGCTCAGTTTAGGCCACTCGGCCACCCAGCACCCGTCAATAACAATAGGCCTAGACTTGGGCTATACTATAACGATAGACCTAGACATGGGCTATACAATAACAATAGGCCAAGACATAGACTATGCTATAAAGCAATTACACTGCTTATATAGATTCGTAGCCCAAAATTGTGCTAAACTATACACTTGCATTCTTCCTTTTAAAGTTGATATTGCTATTAGCATTTTTCACATTAAGGTATATTATTATACGAATGGACAAAATGAATTTAAAAAACCGGTAGAAACACATTTTGATAGCGAAAATTGACTTTGAATGAATATATTCTAATTTCAATTTTATCTAATTTCAGATGTGTGCAGTTTCCACTATTCTCTCGGTAACATCCCGCAACTGTTTCCTATATGATAAGTTATCATTCTTTACTACAGACATATTGAAATCGATCTATTTATATGAACTAGGAATGATTTATAATGAGCCGGCGCCTCCTTACGACACATCCTTTCAAGGGCGACTTTTTGGTAACTTGCGTTGTGGAGAACCCGTCCACGATGTTACCAGGGCAATCATTGGTGGGCAGGATGCCCCGGAGAAGGCATGGCCCTGGCAAGTCGTGGTATGGGGGAAAATTTCCTTTCATGAATATACATTATGTGGTGGATCCCTCATATCGGAATCATGGGTACTTACTGCCGCCCACTGTTTAAAAGTAAATGATATTGAAATAACACTAGGTGTAAGAAACATCAATGACCCGTATGAACCAAACAGTAAGAATGTAAGAGCTCTTAAGGTCATCATACACCCAGATTACGAACCCATTACCGGGACTGCTGACATTGGTTTAATTAAGCTGGACGAAAAGATCGTCTTTAATGATTACATAAGACCCATTTGTCTGCCGAAAGAGAGTGAAGTGATGGAAAATGACGACTTCTGTTTCATAACTGGTTGGGGACTGACTAACACCAGTAAACCCGCTAATCTAAATGTTCTTCAACAAGCTCAAGTTAACATTATGCCCCGAAGCCTGTGTTCTTACACCTGGGCTATCGTTGGAGAAAGGATCCAATCACAAACTCTGTGCTTGGACTTACTGGACGACTACAAACAGGCATGCAGTGGTGACTCTGGCGGTCCTCTGGCCTGTAAGATAGACGGAAGATTTGTTCTCTATGGTGTTGCTTCCATGGTGTATAGAGGCTGCATGAGTCGTGTATATCCGGACCTTTATGTGAGCGTCACCGCGTACATAGACTGGATCGTAACCACTGTTGCTGAGAATGATCTATAAACTTTCTTTTACCCTACGTCAATGGACGGGGAAGACGACGCAGGAAGTAAAAGCAAAAGAGGATTCATTTCAATTTTTATCACTTTTATTCAATTGATTTCAAGTATTATTATTATTACATGGTAGTATTCGTTTTCAAAAATTATAAAATTTCCGATTTGAGTTTATTAAAATAAAGTTTAATAACAAGAATGCTATTTTCTCTGCAGTATTATGATTGTTCAATTAAATATAATTCAAGTCATTCAATGCCCGGCACTCATTCTATTGCCTCTGTTATGCAAGTTTTATTTATATTACAAGTGGCTTAAGACAATTCAGTGCAGAAATTTCTGGTTTGTTTATTTTTTCCTTTCCTCTCCTTGATTCCTTTCATACGATTAAACCAAGACACACTCATCCCAAGGTGCACTCTGTTGCCCCCCTCCCAAAACGAGGCGTATCCACACTTTGATGAGGCGAACCCACTCCATCAGCAGGTGAAACCGTTTAGTCAAAAAGAGTACCCACTCCATCAGAAGGTAAACCAGCTTAGTCAGAAAGAGTACGCACTCCATCAGAAGGTGAACCCGCTTAGCCAAAAAGAGTACCCACTCCATCAGAAGGTGAACCCGCTTAGTCAGAAAGGGTACGCACTCCATCAGAAGGTGAACCCGCTTAGTCAGAAAGAGTACGCACTCCATCAGAAGGTGAACCCGCTTAGTCAAAAAGAGTACGCACTCCATCAGAAGGTGAAACCAACAAATTGGTTGATATTTGAAAAAGTTATAATTTTTTATATGAATTAAACGTCGAAATTTGGTGAATGAACGCGCAAAATTTTTGTTCATTAAGTAAATAAATTCTCTAAAAATTCATATCTCAAGAACTATTTTACCTTAATTAAACACAATTACACATAATTGTGCAGAATTGAATAGACTTTAATCTGATATCAATGGCTACTGCAAAATCGAAAAATTGCTTTTTTTCACTTTTTCTCGGTGTACCTCCCCTCCCACCCCCACCCCCCCCAATGAGTTATATAAATAACCAATTCGATTTCTTAATTATTATACCTGAACCAAGTCCTCGCTTGTATTAATGCCGTTAAATTGTGTGAACTCATTTTTTAAGGGGCGTTTATTATTTTATTTCTTTGACTTGTCATCTCCTTCCCCTAAAAGATCAATCATTCAGAAATCTCTTGTGAATTTTTCAACTGCGCATTGATGAAGTTTCATGGTGGTATATATCTTGGCTCTCAACTAGTAACCATAACATACGTTATATAACACATGAATCAAATTGAAGGACAACAAGTAATTACAGTTGAAATGTGCCATGTATTTTATTGACTCTACTTAGAACAGTTTGCAACACAGAATAAAAGAACAATGTTGAAGGAAAAAGGGGGTGGGGGACGGTGTTTAAAGGAATTTTTTTCCCTTGTTTAAATGTTTTATTTTTAGAATTGTTTACAATTAGTTTCTTAAATATTTATGTTGTGTCTTTTGTTTTATGTGTATAGATGATGCAAGAAATTAGGGGCACTGAACATTTTTAAGAAGGAAAAGAAGAAAAAAACAACAATTATCTTAAAATTGTAAAAGAAAAAATGTATTAATAAATAAATACACACAAAAACAAAAAAAAAACCCAAAAAAAACAAAAAACAAAAAAAAAAAAAAATTTTTTTTTTTTTTTTTTTTTTTTTTTAAAAAAAAAAAAAAAAAAAAAAAAAAAAAAAAAAAAAAAAAAAAAAAAAAAAAAAAAAAAAAAAAAAAAAAAAAAAAAAAAAAAAAAAAAAAAAAAAAAGAAAAGAAAGAAGAAGAAAGAGGATGATTCTTTATTTTGTCTCTAGGCTGGTAAACACCAATAAACATCACAGTCTTTTTTAAACTCTTTATTTTGTCTCTAGGCTGGTAAACACCAATAAACATCACAGTCTTTTTTAAACTCTTTATTTTGTCTCTAAGCTGGTAAACACCATGACACATCACAGTCTTTTTTAAACTCTTTATTTTGTCTCTAAGCTGCTACACGCCCTGACACATCATCAGCTTCATTACTATTTAGATACAACTAAGACTAAAAAAGATTTGTGTAACCCAGTGGTCGGCAAACTCAGTAGTTAAAAGAGCCAAAAATCACAAGAAGGACGATGGAAATTTTTTGAGAGCCAAATTTCTTGTCAAGAACCATTTGTTGGTTGTTGTTTTTTTGAGTCAAACCCGATTTGTTGCCGACTGGCCGAGCCGCACTCGCGGAATGCTCACCAATGTTGTAGTAACCCGTGCATGTTTAAGGGAACCTAAATTTCAGCCAGCATCTGTTGCTAGATGTTTAAGTGTTGAATAAGGCTAAACTAACTTCATGTCCGCAAAATGCATCCCAATCTTTTGAATGTATCAAATATTTGAAAAAAAAAAGGGGGGGGGTGGGGTTGCTTACTGAGACCTCTCTCAAAATTTCGCCCCCAGTTTTGTTCAGCGCCCTCGATCTCTTCCCTCTCCTCAATTAAAGTGACGGCACTGACACATTTTTAACTTTTAACAAAATACGCTGGGTGTAATGATTATTTTGAACGAAACAAAATATTATTTCCTTTAGTTTTGTATATGAAGTTGAACTATAAAGATTATAGGGTCCAAACTAAGCTGGGGCTAAATGCATACCCGCAAGGGGGCTCTAGTATCAGAATGAATTATGGTTATGTATGGCGGTGTCGACGAAGTCAGAGCTGGACCTTGGCATCAAAACTCTTAATTTTCATGCTGATATATGCCTGTCCCCCCCCCTCTTCCCTGAACGCCTGAAATACTAACCGTTCTCACTTGTGGAAAAAAAGCCACCTGCAAGAAACTGGTCAAAACTCATAGGCACAGCTAGGGCTTCGACGAAGTCAGAGCTTGACCTTGGCATCAAAACCCTTAATTTTCATGCTGATATATGCCTGTCCCCCCCCCCCCTCTTCCCTGAACGCCTGAAATACTAACCGTTCTCACTTGTGGAAAAAAAGCCACCTGCAAGAAACTGGTCAAAACTCATAGGCACAGCTAGGGCACAATATAGGCACAGCTAGGGCACAATATAGGCACAGCAAGGGCACAATATAGGCACAGCTAGGGCACAATGCTTTTCATATCATTTCTTGAATAGTTGGCTATAGACAGCCGTTCACAGGAAAAGCGGCGCCCCAGGGCGCACTAGTAAGACGGTTTTTCCGCCACTGTCTATGGGAAGTGTTTGGGCTTGTATGGTTTATTTCACTATCAAGGGCTTATCTTAAGGTGATTTTGCCGCCCCTGTCTATGTGAAGTCTTTGGGCTTTTAATTTATGGTTTATTTCACTATTAAGGGCCTATCTTAAGGTGATTTTGCCGCCCCTGATATTGGGGCTAAATGTGATTGGCCCTCTCACCCCTGCTTGATTCGGCCCTGAGTATTAAGAGGGCCTCGACTTCTGTAAAGACGGCCTTGTGTCTTGTTGATCTTAAAAGCGTCAATTTATTGCAATTGCTATGATCTCAAAACACATGTGTACTACATGTGCATACGTTCTGTAAGCAAAATTAGGACTGGCAAGTCACCTGCCGTACTCTCCCACAAATACAGCCTTGGTTAATCTTAGCACGCGAAAGACGAGAAACACACAACACACATTTGAACCAACTTCTGCGCACCTTCTGTTCAGATTGTAATGACAGTTTTCCCATGAACCAACTAAAACGGAAGTGGACGCGCACAAAAAGATTACATCGAAAGGAGAGAACCATGTTCATTGACTTTTATTGCATTTTATATTCTTCATTTCTCATTTCCTTGATCGAAGGAGTGATTTAAATAATATCCAATATACTTCTTTTCAATATTTACTTAAAGATGCCAATCTCGGAAACGGTAACTCCTTCGTTCTTCATAAATACACTAATAATAAAATGGCTATGTTTTGTTATGTCTTAGAATACATACGATGATGACCTGTTTTGTATTAAAATTTTAATTGGTTGATTAATTATAATTTTAAAGTATCGGTAATTTATAAGTCATCGCCCCGAGGTTTCCCATCATGGCGGCCGCCATATTTAATGACACGATCCGTGAGAAGGTCACAGACCATGTCAACCAAGATGGCGGCCGAGGAATAAAAAAAAATAAAGTAGTGCAAAGACGGTTGGGGAGAATGCGTTTGATCAACTCCTTACAGAACTAGAGAAAAATAAGAAATTTAACACGAATATTTAATTGGGGAAAAAAGGGAAAAAACACAAATTTATAGGATTTTGTAAAAGGGCGTTTCAAGAAAATGTAAAATTTTAAGAAATTGTAAAAAAAATTTTTTAATAAACACGCAATGACGTCATGTAGCAAAAACTAAGAATCAGCCAAAGTATCATTGGTTGGGTCATTATCAGGTATATTTCTTTCCGCTCTATTTGATTAATTTCGTCTTTACCTCTGGCGGTGATGGTATTGTATTTTATTCATTTTCCTGATTTTACTGTCGGTGAAACCTGTGATAAAGTGTGTAAAAGTGTATTACATGAAACTGTAAGAAAGGTTTTCATTATCTTTTTATTTTTTTTCTTAATTATTTTTGTCCATTTTTTTTTATTGTTTTAGTTCATTTTCATAATTTTCTTAATAACTAGGTATATGAACAAAAAAAATGGCCATAAATAATTATAAAATAAAGAAATAATAAAAAATTCAACTTAAAGTTTCATGGAAAACGCTTGTAAAAACTTTATTTCAGATTCCACCGAAAAAAATATCCACAAAATGAATAACATACAAAGTCTGCACTAAAGAAGTCGTTTCAACGTGGCGGAACCAATAAAATATTATAATTAGCCAACCAATGAATTTTTAAATTTATAAAAAATCAACAAATAAAAATTTAATTAAAACATGGCGACACTCACCAAATTAGCCCAACTTTATTTTACGAAAGATTTGAGCACAAAGATTGTTAATGCTATGTATATCAGTGCTGAAATAAATTGTTAGAAGCCATTGTTTTACGAAAATATTGTCAAAAAATAGTGACATTATTTAACCCGACGCATTTCTAAATGAAGATCGCTCCAGTCGTGCAACATCTAACAAATGAAGCCTAATTTGTAAATGACGGACAGTTAACTTTTAAGAAACATAAGATGCATGACTAAAGTCAAGCCTGAATAATTGCCAACAAATATACGACATTTTATTTTTTTTAAACTGACATTTTTTTGAGTTAAATTTAAAATTCACGTTTGAAATTCAAATAATATTTTGACTATGCTCATTATTATACTACACATTGTTAGAGCAAAACAATTTCATGTTTTCCATCTCCAGGTGCTCACACTTTTGGTAAGCAGTCGCTCCCCCCTTTTATTCCCACAAATGTTTCAAGAAAAACTACTTCAGTTTCACTTCCGGTTGTGTTTGATTTCGTCGTATTGTTTCATCTCGTTACCAACTGGTTCTAAATTTTATTTTTAGTCCAACTTTAAAGGGATTAAAAAGTTTCCAAGGGTTTTCGTGCGTAGACAAAAACCAAATTCGTCGAGAACGTTGGTTAAAATACCGTTCACATCAGCCATTAAATTAACAGCTAATGTGTTTCCAATATACTGCCTTCTGCCTATCAAACCATTCGTGTCTGGTCCTAACATACAACATATAGCACCGGTACTTTTTATAATTATAGAATAGAGGTTTATTTGTGAATACGTTTAAACGAATGAACGCCTTAACTACATTTTCTGATAGACCAACATTACTTGTCAGTGGGGAAAAAAAAAAAATAAAAGATTTTTTTAAACACGGTAGGTTGAGATACACCAAAATTTCCTAGGATATCTTCTTCTATTCCTCTCCGATTAAGTCCAGAAGAATGCTACGCTAACTTTACGTATGCACCGGAATGCATCCTTGCAATTCGAATTTATTAACAATGTCTGGCTCTTGATCCCAATCCCCCATATCCCTGCTCCACTTTTGCTCGGGAACCTGCGGCGCCTCAATTTTCGCTACCTCTACTCCGATTGCATTGACTCTAGAGACCGACCAAATTTCGGCTTCGGTTTCGACGCCGAAAGGGGCCAATTTATCACTTTCGGCCAAGTTTCGGTTTCGGCCGAAACTGAAAAGTTAACTTCCGGCTTAATTTCGGTTTCGGCCGAAAGAGAAAAGTTAACTTTCGGTTTTTCTTCGGTTTCGGCCGAAATTGACTTAGACTTTCGGCCATCCGGCCGAAAATGACTCAGGTTTTCGGTCATCAAATACTCTAACAACAAACTAAGCGACATTTAAGAACAAATTAAGCGATCTTTGAGAACAAACTAAACGATATTTAACAACAAACTAAGCGACATTTAAGAACAAACTAAACGATCTTTAAAACAAACTAAGCGATCTTTAATAACAAACTAAACGATTTTAGAGACCGAAGTAAAGACCGAATTAAATTATCTTTAAGAACAAAACAAATGATCTTTAATAGTAAACTAAATGATTTATAAGAATAAACTAAGCGATCTTTAACAGAAAACTAAATGCTCTTTAGGAACAAACTAAAAGATCTTTAAGAACAAACTAATCGATCTTAAGAAAAAAATCAATTATCTTTAAGAACACTTTAAGGGATCTTAAACAACAAACTAAGCGATCTTTAACAACAAACTAAGCAATCTTTATGAACAAACTAAACGATCTTTAAGAACAAATAAAGCGATCATTAAAAAAAAACTGGACAATCTTTAACAAAAAACTAAGCGATCTTTATGAACAAACTAAACGATCTTTAAGAAAAAATGAAGCGATCATTAACAAAAAACTGGACGATCTTTAACAAAAAAGTAAGCGATATTTTCGAACAAACTAAGCGATCTTTAAGAACAAACTAAAATATCAATAACAAGCAACTAACGATCTTTAACAACAAACTAAACCATCTTTAAAAACAAATAAAGCGACCTTTCAGAACAAATTAAGCGATCTTTTAGAACCATATCAAAACAACAATTTTTAGAGACCCGGTTTAAAAAAAAATTATATTTTGCATTAATTTCCCCCCCCCCCCCATATTTGCCAAATGTTCTCCTACCATACTAATTTTTAAAAATTGTTCAATTAAACAATTCGATCACCCTGCTCTTCCCATTTCAGATCGAACATGACGTCATCCACATTATTTAGCGACCCGTGTCCAATTCAATGAACTGCCCCCCCCCCCATATTTGCCAAATGTTCTCCTACCATACTAATTTTTAAAAATTGTAAAGCAATTTTAATTAATTTTATATTAAAATGGTAAAATCTAAAGTATTCAAATAGATCAAGGGTCTCAAACTCAAATCATCAGGGGGGCGAAAAGGAGGTAGTGTCTGAATGAGAGTGGGCCGCATCAAGTAATTCACAAAAAAGCGATTACAACTGTTACAATCTGCTCAACATTTATAAATAACAATAAAATCATTAAGGGTTCTCAAGAACTGGGATTCATTTTCATCCACCTACTCACTGTTGCATACAAAAATATATAAAAACATTTTTTTTTTAAAATCAGACTTAGACTAGTCAGTGAGATTCGACTGAAACCGTCGCGGAGAGTCGTGTTATAGATATAAGAATGGGGGAAACGGGCCGGGGCATTAACACTAAACTTTTCTGTCATGTAGCGGGCCGTAAAATATTTATACTTTCCCACATCATTTTCGATGTATGAAGAATGTATGAGGGAACGAATTTCAAAATATCTTAATATTTCATTTTCGATTTCGGCTTCGGTTTCGGCTTCGGTTTCGGCAGAAATTCCTTTTTAACTTTCGGCTTTTCTTCGGTTTTGGCCGAAAGTCATTTTTAAACTTTCGGCATTTTTTCGGTTTCGGCCGAAAGTCATTTTAAACTTTCGGCCTATTTTCGACTTCGGCCGAAATCAGAAAATCACTTTCGGTCGGTCTCTAATTGACTCACCGTGACTCTTTACATTTTAAAAGATCAATATATTCTTTAAAAATGTGTATCTAGTTGTTTTAGAAGAGGGAGGTCGAGCAAACTTAAGTCTGCTTTGGGGTGCCACACTGTCTCGATACGCCCGTTATGGTTTTGATTATTCAATCTGTTTAACATTTGGCTCGTAGAATGATCAATAAATACAAGGGCTGAGCATATAAAGAAAACAATAACAAATCTAGTGATACTAACTATATTCTATTTAGATATATTATTCAATTTTATAGGAAAAAACTAACTCGTATACAGTTTTTAAAAAAAAATATATCGCCTTATTGGTAAGTCCGGCAAGTGAAAAGATACCCCCTTAACAAATACAAATATTAATGTATACACACATACACACCAATATAGAACGTCTCGCATATGTTAGGAAATAAAGATAAAATCTCTTCCTCCACTTATCAAGACAAAAACAGGGAGATAAGAGTTGGTGGCTTAAATAGACCTAGACATAGGCTATACTATATAAGTAGGCGTAGACATAGACTATACTATAACAATACGCAAAAACCTAGGCTTTACAATTACAATAGGCTTAGACAATATGCTATACTATAACAAAAGGCAAAGATGTAGGCTATACTATAACCATAGGCCTAGACATAGGCTATACTATATAAGTAGGCGTAGACATAGACTATACTATAACAATACGCAAAGACCTAGGCTTAACATTAACAATAGGCTTAGACAATATGCTATACTATAACAAAAGGCAAAGATGTAGGCTATACTATAACCATATGCCTAGACATAGGCTATACTATATAAGTAGGTGTAGACATAGGCTATACTATAACAATAGGTCAAGACATAGACTATACTATAACAATAGGCAAAAACTAGGCTTTAAAATAACAATAGGCTTAGACAATATGCTATACTATAACAAAAGGCCAAGATATAGGCAATACTATAACAATAGGACAAGACAGGCTATACAATAACAATAGGCCAATAAATATGATATACTATAACAATAAGCCTAGACATGGGCTATACTATAACAATAGGCCTAGACATGGGCCATACTATAACAATAGGTCAAGACAATGGCTATACAATAACAATAGGCCTAGACATGTGCTATACTATAACAATAGATCTAAAGACACATCTATTTCGCAAATACCTTCTGGGATGATTGTCTACCTTATTTTCCATGTGTTGCTGTGTTGCTCCGGGTTGAAATGGCTAGAAAGACTTTGATATTGTATGCTTGTAATTAGTTTTTGTAGTGTTGTGTTTGTTTTAAATATGTTTTTTAGATATGTTTTTTGTTGACTTCGTACCGCGCTTCGAGCCTTTGGGGATGAAGCGTGTTTTTTTAAATGAACTTTATTATTATTATTATTAATATATATATAGCAATTACAATACTTATCAAGATTTGTAGCCCAAAATCGTGCTAAACTATACACTTGCATTCTTCCTTTTAAAGTTGATATTGCTATTAGCATTATTCACATTAAGGTATATTATTATACGAATGGTACAGAATGAATTGTAAAAACCGGTAGAAACACATTTTGATAGCAAATATCGACTTTGAATGAATATCTTCTAATTTCAATTTTATCTAATTTCAGATGTGTGCAGTTTCCACTATTCTCTCGGTAACATCCCGCGACTGTTTCCTATATGATAAGTTATCATTCTTATCTACAGACACGTTGAAATCAATCTATTTATATGAACTAGGAACGATTTATAATGAGCCGGCGCCTCCTTACGACACATCCTTTCAAGGGCGACTTTTTGGTAACTTGCGTTGTGGAGAACCCGTCCACGATGTTACCAGGGCAATCATTGGTGGGCAGGATGCCCCGGAGAAGGCATGGCCCTGGCAAGTCGAAGTACTGGGGAAATTTTCCTTGCATGAATATGCATTATGTGGTGGATCCCTCCTATCGGAATCATGGGTACTTACTGCCGCCCACTGTTTAAAAGTAAATGATATTGAAATAAAACTAGGTGTAAGAAACATCAATGACCCGTATGAACCAAACCTTAAGAATGTGAGAGCTCTTAAGGTCATCATACACCCAGATTACGAACCCATTACCGGGACTGCTGACATTGGTTTAATTAAGCTGGACGAAAAGATCGACTTTAATGATTACATAAGACCCATTTGTCTGCCGAAAGAGAGTGAAATGATGGAAAATGACGACTTCTGTTTCATAACTGGTTGGGGACTGACTAACACCAGTAAACCCACTGATCCAACTGTTCTACAACAAGCTCAAGTTAACATTATGCCCCGAAGCCTGTGCTCCTACACCTGGGCTATCCATCGACACAGTGTTCGATCGCAAACTCTGTGCTTGGACATAAAGGACGACTACAATCAGGCATGCAATGGTGACTCTGGCGGTCCTCTGGCCTGTAAGATAGACGGAAGATTTGTTCTCTACGGTGTTGCTTCCATGGTGTACAGAGACTGCATGAGTCGTGTATTTCCGGGTCTTTACGTGAGCGTCTCCGAGTTCATAGACTGGATCGTGACCACTATTGCTGAGAATGATCTATAAACTTTCTTTTACCCTACGTCAATGGATGGGGAAGACGACGCAGGAAGTAAAAGGAAAAGAGGATTAATTTTAATTTTTATCACTTTTATTCAATTGATTTCAAGTATTATTATTATTATATGGTAGTATTCGTTTTGAAAAATTATAAAATTTCAGTTAAACGATTTGAGTTTATTAAAAAAAAGTTTAATAACAAGAAGATTATTTTCCTCTACAGTATTATGATTGTTCAATTTAATAAAAGTTAAGTCATTCAATGCCCGGCACTCGTTCTATTGCCTCTGTTATGCAAGTTTTATTTATATTACAAGTGGCTTAAGACACTTCAGTGCAGACATTTCTGGTTTGTTTATTTTTTCCTTTCCTCTCCTTGATTCCTTTCATACGATTCAACCAAGACACACTCATCCCAAGGTGCACTCTGTTGGCCCCCCTCCCAAAATGAGGCGTATCCACGCTTTGATTAGGCGTACCCACTCCATCAGAAGGTGAAACCGTTTAGTAAGAAAGAGTACCCACTCCATCAGAAGGTGAACCCAACAAATTGGTTGATATTTTAAAAAGTTATCATTTTTTATAGGAATTAAACGTCGAAAATTGGTGAATGAACGCGCCAAATTTTTGTTCATTAAGTAAATAAATTCTCTCAAAATTCATATCTCAAGAACTATTTTACCTAAATTAAACACAATTACACATAATTGTGCAGAATTGAATAGACTTTAATCTGATATCAATGGCTACTGCAAAATCGAAAAAATAGCTTTTTTCACTTTTTCTCGGTGTACCTCCACCCGCCCGAGAGCGTGTGGACTCATTTTTTAAGGGGACGTTTATTGATTTATTTATTATTTTTTTGACTTGTCATCTCCTTCCCCTAAAAGATCAATCATTCAGAAATCTCTTGTGAATTTTTCAACTGCGCATTGATGAAGTTTCATGGTGGTATATATCTTGGCTCTCAACTAGTAACCATAACATACGTTATATAACACATGAATCAAATTGAAGGACAACAAGTAATTACAGTTGAAATGTGCCATGTATTTTATTGACTCTACTTAGAACAGTTTGCAACACAGAATAAAAGAACAATGTTGAAGGAAAAAGGGGGTGGGGGACGGTGTTTAAAGGAATTTTTTTCCCTTGTTTAAATGTTTTATTTTTAGAATTGTTTACAATTAGTTTCTTAAATATTTATGTTGTGTCTTTTGTTTTATGTGTATAGATGATGCAAGAAATTAGGGGCACTGAACATTTTTAAGAAGGAAAAGAAGAAAAAAACAACAATTATCTTAAAATTGTAAAAGAAAAAATGTATTAATAAATAAATACACACAAAAACAAAAAAAAAACCCAAAAAAAACAAAAAACAAAAAAAAAAAAAAAAAAAAAAAAAAAAAAAAAAAAAAAAATTAAAACAAAAAAGAAGGGGGGGGGGTGGATCTGGGCATTAATTGGGATTCTTTTCAGCTTCTCCCCCCCCCCTCCCCAATCTCCCCAGTTGCGTCATAGTGAGTATCATAATTTTATTTTTTTTAATTTTTTTTTTATATTCTTTGAAAGTCATGGCTCCCCCCGAATCTTATGGTCTCGTAAGTTACCCGAGGTGACGTGTACTAAGGGAGATAAATAATATTAATTCACTGTATAAATTAGTTTTATGGTTGCACCCCCTGTCCCCAAATAACAGTCCTTTAATATTCATTTTTAATGGGAAACGGCAATTTTGAAATAAATAAATAATAAAAATAATAATGATGATAAATTCATGAATTCTTTCATAAAAATTCAAATACAATGAAAAACACAATCACCAACACCTATAACAACAAAAGGAAAAAAGGATTAGTCTAATCAATGGATTAATCTCTCTATGCAATATTACTGAACTTCATCACATGCGTTAGTATTTGAACTATAGAATTAGATTTTAATTTTTTTTATTTAAAAAAAGGAGAAGATATTTTAAAAAAATTAATACATCCGTTATCTTTATCTAACAATATTTTTTGATGCAGCGTTCTGCTCATCACGCACAGGTTCTTGTTCAGTAAAAATGAAACATATTTTCAATGCTATCTTTATTGTATAGTAAAAAAAAAATTTTTTTAATGTGTTTTTATTATTTAAGGCCCGAGATTGACTTTCAAGAAACTATTTGGCACATTAACTTCCTTTTATCATTTCAAGGACGGAAGGGTTGGATTTTAATTTACCTACGTACAAAAAAGAAAATACAAAAAACCGAAAAAAAAAAAAGCGAAATTATTAGGAAAGTTTTTTTTCCTGGATAAAATTGATCTGTTTCATTGTATAAATTATTTTTTAAGGTAATCGTTTGTGGAAAAATGTATGCCAATAATACTATGCCCCTTTTAACCTTTGAACTTTCACCCATCTATATACTCTATTTTATGACTCGCTGCTTTCCTGCTTTCGTTAAGAATTGTGTACATTATAACAAGTAATTACAAAAAAGTAGGAACCAAACTATTTCTCCTCGCTCCATAAAGCAAGTGTGTGTATGTGTGCATATTGTGTGTGATTATGTGTGTGATTATGTGTGTATGTTTTTGTATGTATGTATGTGTGTGTATGTGTGTATATGTTTGTGTGTATATTTGTGCGTATGTGTGTATATATATATGTGTGTGTGTTTATGTGTGTTTTTGTGTGTTTGTGTTTTTGTGTGTGTGTGTGTGTGATGAACTACTCTATGTTTTCATGACCTCTTATAAATTAATAGTTAAGTAAAAATATAAATTTAATTATTAATAATAATTATTTTATGTACGTCTTAATGTGCGTTACGGCTGCAACGTGTAGTCCCCACCCCCCTTATCCTTATGATCCGAACAAACCCCCCTCCCACCCAACCAAACCAGCAACCCAACACCCTCTACCAAAGGTTTGAGCTTTGACGATGATGTTCCTTGGAGGTCTACTTAATTAATTAAATTTAATTGCAATGTAGCGGAAGTTTCCAATGTATTAAAAATTCCAAATTGTTTAATTGTATTGGGAGTTTTTTGAAACGTGTGTAAAATTTTGCAAGATAAGAAAAGTACACAGGGTAGAGGGGAAAGTACACAGGGTAGAGAAAAAGAGTTCTTCTTCAATTTACTTGCAATCTATCGGAAGTTCAAAATTTTTGCATCGTTTCGGGGGTTTTGAACAACGTTTATTAAATTTTGCAAACATGTATCAGATCATTTTTTTTATTGATCCAAACAAAATGAAATTTTTTGTGAAAAACTAGTGCGGAACTAAAGATAATAGGACATGGGTGAAAGCTATTCAGAAAAAAACAAAAAAACAATAATGAATATTTCGTTACTTCGCTGACCGCCAAGTGGGTGACTTCCCCTAAACATATCATCTGGAAGCTTACCAATTAATTATCAATTCTGTTCTGATAAAGAAAGGAACTTTCTCTTACTCCTACATGCTCCCAGCTAAATACAATTGTATGCGTTAAACACGGGTGTAACGTGTTTGGTCGACATTTCAATTGTCAAGAAACTAAGAGTACATTAATTGTGGAATAAGATACATAAATAGAGATACTCTCCTTTGAGGTTTTTCCCCTCAGCGCTTGTATGTGGTGTAATAATAATTTAACTGATTTGTGATGTCCAAGATTGTTTTGGTCTATTATTTTCATTGTTGACTTTGTCGTAAAACTAAGTTTGATGGACACCCTGGATGTAAGATTTAGTTTAATGGACACCATCGCCGTAAGAATTCGTTTGATGGACACCCTGGCCGTGAGACTTAGTTTAACGGACACCATCGCAGTAAGACTTAGTTTGATGGACACCCTGGTCGTAAGACTTAGTTTGATGGACACCCTGGTCGTAAGTCTTAGTTTGACGGACACCCTGGCCGTAATAAAATGTTTCATGATATTAAAGTAGAAATAGAGAGACTGCACCCCTCTCATGTAGTCCTGGTGGCATACATTTCTGTAATGTTATTGAGTTCAAGTATGTTTATGCATACATTACTTCTTAAATTAGTGGAGTTTTTCAGAAATCTGTTGTGAATTTTTCAACAGCGAAATGTGATAACATGTAGTGGTATATATCGTTGCTTTCAACTAATAACAATACCATACATTATATATTAAATGACTCAAATTGAAGACAACAAGTAATTACAGTTAAAATGTGCTATGTATTTTATTTACAATAATTATGACAATTTGGAACACAGAATAAACGGAAATGTTGAAGGAAAAAGGTGGGGGGGGGGGGGGTTAAATGTAATTTTCTTCTTGCTTTATAAATATTTTGTTTAATTTTTAGAATTGTTTACAATAGTTTTCTAAATATGTGTGGTGTGTCTTTTGTTTTATTTGTAAAGATGGCGCAAGAAATCAGGGGCATTGAAGCTGCAACACACCATGACACACCACAATCCTTGTGGAACTCGCTGAAAGGCCGAGATGGTTTATGTAGGCGCTTGAAAACGTGTTGACAACATTTAAAATGGGAGACAACACTTCATCAACATGATCAAGATGATCACATGATACCATGGCCACGTGCTGGTTGTAATCTGTGCACGAGAATAATTTGTAGGCTTGGTGTTGGTGCTGGTGTAGATGTTGGTGCTGCTGCTGGTGTTGGTGCTGGTGTCAGTGCTGTTGTCGGTGTTGTTGCTGGTGTCAGTGTTGTTGCTGGTGTCGGTGTTGTTGCTGGTGTCGGTGTTGGTGCTGGTGTTAATGTTGGTGCTGCTGCTGGTGTTGGTGCTGGTGTCAGTGTTGATGCTGGTGTCGGTGTTGTTGCTGGTGTCGGTGTTGTTGATGGTATCGGTGTTGTTGCTGGTGTCGGTGTTGTTGCTGGTGTCAATTTTGTTGCTGGTTTCGGGGTTGTTGCTGGTGTCGCTGTTGTTGCTGGTGTCGGTGTTGGTGCTGGTGTTGGTGTTGTTGCTGGTGTCAATGTTAATGCTGGTGTTGGTGTTGTTGCTTGTGTCGGTGTTGTTGCTGGTGTCAATGTTGTTGCTGGTGTTGGTGTTGTTGCTGGTGTCGGTGTTGTTGCTGGTGTCAGTGTTGTTGCTGGTGTCGATGTTGTTGCTTGTGTTGGTGTTGGTGCTGGTATCGATGTTGTTTCTGGTGTCGGTGTTGTTGCTGGTGTCGGTGTTGTTGCTGGTTTCGGTGTTGTTGCTGATGTTGATGTTGGTGCTCGTTTCGGTGTTGTTGCTGGTGTAGTTGTTGTTGCTTGTGTCTGTGTTGTTGCTGGTATCGGTGCTGTTGCTGGTGTCGGTGTTGTTGCTGGTGTCGGTGCTGTTGCTAGTGTCGGTGTTGTCGCTGGTGTTGGTGTTGGTGTTAGTGTTCGTGCTGGTGTCTGTGTTGTTTCTGGTGTCGGAATTGTTGCTGGTGTCGTTGTTGTTGCTGGTATCGGTGTTGTTGCTGGTGTCTGTGTTGTTGCTGGTGTCGGAATTGTTGCTTGTGTCGGTGTTGTTGCTGGTATCGGTGTTGTTGCTGGTGTCGGTGTTGTTGCTGGTGTCGGTGTCGTTGCTGTTGTCGGTGTTGTTGCTGGTGTCAGTGGTGTTGCTTGTGTCGGTGTTGTTGCTGGTGTCGGTGTTGTTGCTGGTATCAATTTTGTTGCTAATGTCGGTGTTGTTGCTGGCTTCGGTGTTGTTGCTGGTTTTGGTGTTGTTGCTGATGTCGGTGGTGTTGCTGGTGTCTGTGTTGTTGCTGGTGTCGGTGTTATTGCTAGTGTTGGTGTTTTTGCTGGTGTCGGTGTTGTTGTTGTTGCTGGTGTCGGTGTTGTTGCTGGTGTCTGTGTTGTTGCTGGTGTCGGTGTTGTTGCTGGTGTCGGTGTTGTTGCTGGTGTCGGTGTTGTTGCTGGTGTCTGTGTTGTTGCTGGTGTCGGTGTTGTTGCTGGTGTCGGTGTTGTTGCTGGTGTCAGTGTTGTTGCTGGTGTCGATGTTGTTGCTTGTGTTGGTGTTGGTGCTGGTATCGATGTTGTTTCTGGTGTCGGTGTTGTTGCTGGAGTCGGTGTTGTTGCTGGTTCCTGTGTTGTTGCTGGTGTCGGTGTTATTGCTGGTGTCGGTGTTGTTGCTGGTGTCGGTGTTGTTGTTGGTGCTGGTGTCGGTGTTGTTGCTGGTGTCTGTGTTATTGCATGTGTCAGTGTTGTTTCTGGTGTCGGTGTTGTTGCTGGTGTCGGTGTTGCTACTGGTGTCTGTGTTGTCGCTGGTGTTGTTGCTGGTGTTGGTGTTGTTGCTGGTGTCAGTGTTGTTGCTGGTGTCGGTGTTGTTGCTGGTGTTGGTGTTGTTGCTGGTGTCGGTGTTGTTGCTGGTGTCAATTTTGTTGCTAATGTCGGTGTTATTACTAGTGTCGGTGTTGTTGCTGGTTTTGGTGTTGTTTTTGGTTTCGGTGTTGTTGCTGATGTTGATGTTGGTGCTCGTTTTGGTGTTGTTGCTGGTGTAGTTGTTGTTGCTTGTGTCTGTGTTGTTGCTGGTGTTGGTGCTGGCTTCGGTGTTTTTGCTTGTGTCGGTGTTGTCGCTGGCTTCGGTGTTGTTGCTGGTGTCGGTGTTGTTTCTGGTGTTGGTGTTGTTGCTGGTGTCTGTGTTGTTGCTGGTGTCGGTGTTGTTGCTGGTATCGGTGTTGTTGCTTGTGTTTGTGTTGTTGCTGGTGTCGGTGTTGTTTTTGGTGTCAGTGTTTTTGCTGGTGTCGGTGTTGTCGCTGGCGTCAGTGTTGTTGCTGGTGTCGGTGTTGTTGCTGGCGACGGTTTTGTTGCTGGTGTTGGTGTTGTTGCTGGTGTCGGTGTTCTTGCTTGTGTTGGTGTTGGTGCTGGTATCGATGTTGTTTCTGGTGTCGGTGTTTTTGCTGGTGTTGGTGTTGTTGCTGGTGTCGGTTTTATTGCTAGTGTTCGTTTTGTTGCTGGTGTCAGTATTGCTGCTGGTGTCGGTGTTGTTTCTGGTGTCGGTATTGTTGCTGGTGTTGGTGTTGTTGCTGGTGTCGGTGTGGTTGCTGGTGTCGGTGTTGTTGCTGGTGTTGGTGCTGGTGCCGGTGTTGTTGCTGGTGTCGTTGTTGTTGCTGGTGTCGGTGTTGTTGCTGGTGTCGGTGTTGTTGCTGGTGTCACTCTGTTCTTGTGTCACTCTGTTCT